>ML975257.1:0-257511 GCA_010015605.1 Decorospora gaudefroyi
ATTATGTAATCAGGTGCTTTCAGTCTACGTACGTACAGTGGCCCGATTGCCAACAGTAAAGATGGTGGTTTGTTGGTGTTTTGGGCGATTTGGTGAGATTCTTGACATGGGTGCAGTGCTGGTGATGTTAGGTTAGGATCTTCTGCTATTAGTATAGCGTAGCGTACTACCAAGACATTTTCGGCACACAAGGATCATAAACATACAGTATTTATATAGCACTAGCTAGCTCCGGTGACCGATGGCGAAACGCGTGGTAGTAGAGGGTATGTCGCTTTCATATCTGTTTGTCTTATTCTTGGGACGTACAACTTAGTAACGCCACAGACAGTTAATGTATCCTTGTAATTACCATACCAGAAACGGTATTCTAGCGTCGTCGATTTTTAGATAAAGACGGAATGTATAATACGATAGGAATACGATGCGTTGGGGGTTAGGTGACGAAACTTTGTTCCGCGGACGACGGGAAACAAAAGCTTACTGAATTATTCACGCTTGGCTTGTTAGCAAGTATTAGGTATGATATCGCACTAGCAAAACACGACCTGGATCACTACCTATAAAAACGCTACAATAAGCCTGCATCTCTTCCCGCGCGCGCGAGCCCTTCCCCGCGTACAAAACACCTCCTCCAACCCCCTGCCCATACTTCTCCCCGGCGGAAAAGCATGTCTCGCATCGCGTCGCGGCCCTTCCCAATCATATTCGTAACCGGCTCGTCGGTGCCATCTTCACCCTAGAATCGTACCTAGCATAGTAGCCCAACCATTCATTTCAAACCCGCCCATCCCACAGTCCACAAAACCAAGCCCAGGAAAACCCCTAAACCGCAAAATCAATCAAGAACCCCTAAATCCACCTTACCCCCCGCAGTCTTCCAGCTACATACGCGTAGCTACCAAGCCACTCATCCCAGCCCAGTTACGCATCTCAAAAGGGAAAACCCTACTACAGAGCCAATCTACAAAACCAGCCAGCCCACCAACCAAACAAAAACATCGATGCGGATACGGCTTTCTCGCTATCACCATGTATCACGAGCCGATACGGCGCTCCCCGCACGGTATGGTAGCGAAGAGGTGCCGGCACGCGCATGCCTTCCCCCTTAAGTACCTTCTCCGCGACACCAAGCCGCGGCGGGAAGAAAATGGGGAGGAAAAAGTTTGGACGAAATATCGGAGTCGGTGGCTATGGTAGAAGAAGAGGGGGAAGGAATTTTGTGAAAGGCGTCTGCGTAGCGCTTGGCTGCGGGTACCTACCTACCTATGGGGATTTGGGGGTTAGGGTGAGCAACGGGGGGTTTTTTTTTTAGGTCGGGGGCTGGGGAGGTGGTTTTAGATTTTTTTTTGATAAGGTCTTGGGGTAAGTAGTTGGTTCGTGGCGGGTAGGTATGTATGTTATGTGTTAGAAGGGGTCGTGGTGCTCGAGGGTATGTTGGTCTTGTAATCGTGGGTGTAGTGGATATACTCACGGTTATTGGGTATTTGTGGGTGGTCAAGGCTGTTGGTATGCTGGGGAGCTTTGTGAGTATGTTGCGGTGTACTTGGGTGGTTTGTGGTGCCGGATGTGAGTAGACAATTTTAGGTTCTGAATTGGTAGTTTCTCCATTCTGACACTTTGGTTCCCGAGCACGATCAGCCACAAGGTATCCTATAATAAAAATACGGAAAGTCCAGATACTAGCACGAGCTAATACGTTGCCAATCATTAAACCCGATTTCTTATACGGTAGTCATATACTTCCCCGAACTATCTCTTTCTCCAATATCCGTATAGATCTCCGGTGAAATCCCATCCCATCCACACAAAGTCTTCCCCTAACCCTAGGTAACCCCAATAAATCACATCCCAGTGATCACTTTCTACGCAGATTTCCCCGGCTCAACCATCCACAAGCAGCTCTACCATAGCCTCATGATACCGCATCTTCAACTCATCATCCAGCTGCTCATACTCCCACTTTGAACAAGTATCATGTTCGCCGTCTACGGCTCGCTGCTCGATGGTGGGTTCGTCATATTTTTCGTCGTCTACATTCGGGGATAGGTTGTTGGGTTGGTTCGCTTCGCATGATTCCTGCTGATCAAGTACATCGTCATAAACGCCTGTGGGCATGTAAGTCAACAATCCCCAATGTGCAGTATATCAGTGGTGGGAACGTACTTTGGCCATACTGCGCCAGGAACACGTCCTGGTCGATTTCCTCGTTCGAAACGTAGCTAGCGAGCTGTTCGTTTACGGATTCCTGGGCGCGGATGCGAGCGCGGAGATTCTTGATGAAGGATGGTAGGCCGTCGTCGTGCTCTTCCTGGTCTTTTGTGTCGTTATGCTCAGACTCATGCGGATGACGCTGCTTCGCTTCGCCGGTTTCGAGCTCGGATGGTGTGGATTTGCTGGGAGGCGGCGAAGAGTTGCCGGTTTTTTCGGAAGGCGGAGGGTTCGAGCGCGAGTCGGACTCAGTTGTCTCATCCGAGTCATCTTCATCGTCTCCCAATTCAGTGTCAATATCAAAGAGTTTACGATGCTTCTCTTCCAGCTCCTCATCCAACATCTTCAGTTCCTCTTCAAACTTCTCCAACCGGCCATCCGACTGCGCAAGCACCTCAGAATCCAATATAATTTCGCCGGCACCCGTGAGTAGCGGAACAGTAGGCTCGGTCCACACCGTCTCAGAGGCCACATGAAATTGCCACAGATTGGGCCACAGCTTGCGCATTGCGAGTTCAGTAGCTGGATGACAGCTCCGCAAGAACTCCTTGTCAAAATATTCGGCCGGCAGCAGCTTCTTATCCAGGCCCTCGCGACCATGAAGGAGTTCGACGTGGAGCATCCGCCGATCATGTACTAGGCGGCTCGACCTTGCAATCCGTCAAGCTGGTTCCGATACCTCGTGAGCAGTTTTGACGCTTCCTGCTTTGTGTCGAGTAAGTTTTGGATTTCCGTCTTCATCTTTTTGACGGATTGCTTGAGTACAGTGTTGGTCTTACGTAGACCTTGGTAAGACTTGAGAACATGTTTGGTATATTTGGACTGCTCGCCTGTCGTCATCGCTGCTTCGAGAGCTACATTGAGACTGTTGATCTAGGTATCTTTTTCTTCAAGGATTTGGAACCAGTTCCCGTGGTTGTTACGTGTCTCGTTTTGTGCGAATAAAGCTAAGCGATTAAGCTCGGCTTCATTTTCTTCCCACGTCTTCTTCTTCTCCGCGAAAAGACCGGATAGTTTACGGTTAGAAGTTTGTTGCTCCGCTAGCTCTTTTTGCAATCCTGTCATGCGTAATTCATGTTCCTGAGCTTTTTTTACGGCTGTGTCGACGGCTTTCTTCAGATTGTCCAGTTGCTTATCTTTCTCAGCGGTCATACCGCTCAGATGCTCAAACCCAAGTCGGAGCTCACACTTTTCTTCACGAACGTTTTCGACGGTGTCTTCGAGACCATCGCGAATCCCCTTGAGCTCAGTGACTTTGAATGACCACGACTCAACGGCTTTGCGGTCGTTGCGGTGCTTCTGACGTAGCTGTGCAAGAGCTTGGGTGTCCCTCTCCTGTTTGTCTCGTAGATATACCAGCGCTTGCTGTTGGTCGGCGATGATCATTTCGTGACCGCGAAGTATCACGCGTAACTCTGCTTTATCTGCCTCGAGACCAGCCAGCTTCTCTTCGGCAGACTTACGTGCAGCAACATCCTTGTCGTAATTCTCGATAGTTGGTCGGTCTTTCATGACGAGCAAATAAGCAGCGCACGTATCCCGCTGTTGTTCAAGCGAATGTGCCCTGCGCTCAAGCTTCTGTATATTTTGGTTCGCTTTCGCGAGGTGGCTTTCAATGCCCTGGCCTTCAATTAATACCTAGTTCCTGAAGATGATGCAAGAGACAACGCGGAGAAACTTACGGGATTGAATGGAGAAGCTCGCGTGAAAACCACGGAGGATATAGGAAAAGAGATATGAGGGGTGGTTCTTCGTCCCATAGTATGCTTGCCGCTCTGCATTGCAAGCATGCTAAGGGTATTGGAGGGTGCGCATGATACGCCGAGCGCAGGGTTGCTACGCTGAAAATTGAGCATGTTGATGGCGTCTATTCCGTTTCGATGCACTTGCGGAAAGGTCGACTTGAGAATGTCTAGAGTTGAGTTGACCAGATGGGCTGTTCGCAAGTTGAGAGCGCAGTTGTATAGAACACGCACGAGCCAGCTGGTGTTTGAATTATCGCCTGGTCGCAAGAAGGCTTATGCGTGGGCGTCACTCATTCACTAACACCACCACGCTCGGGGGGCCGAGCGCGCATTTCCTGCTCTTATAACACGCAATAATTCGACATGAGATCGGTAGCGGGGGTAACCAGATGTCGGATCACATGTTGACGTCGCATATCTCAGTCCTTCCTCCACCCAACAAACACCTCATCCGTCCTAAACCTTTGCGTACACGTGGCATCGCTCAGCTCCGTTTTGACGCCTGTGCCATACTCCAACAGCCCCGCATGCGCAATCATAATGCCGTTGTCGATGCAAAACATCTCGTCAGTCGCAAATACATTGCCACCCCGATCTCTCGCCATGATACCCATCATCTGCTGCAAGCGCATATTCGAACCCACACCACCAACCACAAGGACTTGCTGCGAACCCACATGCGCCATGGCACGTTCTGTGATTTCAACGAGCATGGCGAAGATGGTTTCTTGAAGCGAAAAACACATATCCTCGCGTGTCACCAGCTCTCCTTCTTCGGTCTTCAGGCGTTTGTCATCTGGTAAAGATTCGTCTAAGCCGCGGGCGAGGAGGTCGGCGGCGGCTAGTATGCCTGAGAAACTTGCGTCCATGCCCTTGACGCCGTAGGGTAGATCTACCAAGTTCTTTCCTTTTTTTGCGAGTTGCTCGACGTTATAGCCCGGGAAAGGGTCGTTGGGTATCATGAGCGTGCGAGCAAAGCGGTCTATGCAGTTTCCTATGGCTATGTCGAGCGTTTCACCAAAGATGCGGTATCGTTGGGCGGAGTAGGCGATGACTTGAGTGTTTCCGCCCGAGACATATAGGACGACGGGGTTATCGGCGCGGGTTATGGAACGGCCCATTTCGATGTCTAATCTATATTAGCTGCTATTGTGCACATGATTGGACTTGGGAGGTCCTGACGTCCAACGCAATGGTTTACGCCCACCATAGGCTTCCCCCAAAGCAAGCTTATGGTTCTTGCTGCGAGCGCTACGCTCTGCAATGGCGCGCCCATCCCTGGACCTTTGGTGTAGCATATGCAATCAATTTCGTCAATTTTCACACCGGCCTGCCGTACCGCTTGCTTGATCAGCCTTACAACCCATGCTCGGTGATGTATCGCCGTGTCTTTTGGAAGGAAGCCCTCGCCAGGTGGGGAAACGTAGGTGTGTCGCAAGTTTGCGAGGATAATGGGTGGTTTGTCGGGTGCAGGATGGGATATCAGGCCAACACCTATCTTGTTTGCGCTTCCCTCGAGCCCTATGGCAATCATTGTGAGCGTGGTTGCACTTCCCGGTTGGTGTTTGACGCGCCCAATGTTCGCGATGGCGGGGCGAGGTTTTGGAGAAGCTTATCGATAAGACGGATTCAAGGTACGATGTCCAAATAGAGTGCTCCGCTTCGACCAATGGCAGACAGCCTCGGTTCCCACCCGCTCAATAATAATCCACCACAATTCCACCTCCAAGCTTCCCACATCACACATCACATACCCCCTTTTCACATGGCCGACTTCGACGGTGCCAGCCAGGCCTTCCTAGCCTGGCTACGGCAATCGGGAGCAGAGATCAGTCCCAAGATTGCGCCACAGGATCTCCGCGACAAGGATGCCGGGAGGGGTGTAGGTACGTATACGTAGTCTTCAGCGCTAGACTTATACACAGCTCTCACGCTCAATTTACCTAGAAACGAAAAAACACCTATGCTGATAGCTTCTTAGTCGCAACACAGACTATCGCCGAGAACGAATTCCTCTTCCGCATTCCCCGCTCCACAATCCTCAGCGTAGAAAATAGCATCCTCTCGACCGAGATCCCTGCCCCAACCTTCGCCCACCTCGGTCCCTGGCTCTCTCTCATTCTCGTTATGCTCTACGAATACCAGAACGGCAACGTATCGAACTGGGCTCCCTATTTCGCCGTCCTACCACAAAGCTTCGACACACTCATGTTCTGGGCGGACGACGAGCTCGCCCAGCTCGAAGCCTCGGCCGTCCTATACAAGATCGGGAAAGAAGACGCAGATGAAATGTTCGCAGAACAACTGGTACCCGTGATTGAAGAATTTGCGAATATATTCTTCAGCGGGGATCCGCGCGCCCAATCGCTTGCCAAGGAAATGCGGTCATCGCGGAACCTGGAACGCATGCACAAAATTGGCAGTCTAATCATGGCTTACGCTTTTGACGTTGAGCCCTCCTCGCCTTCAGCAAAAGAGGTTGACGATGAGGGCTTCGCCGAGGAAGAAGAAGACGAAGCGCTACCCAAGGCCATGGTTCCTCTAGCCGATATGTTGAATGCGGACGCCGATCAATGCAATGCACGGCTATTTTACGAGAAAGATTATCTAGAGATGAAGGCTCTCAAACCGATTAATGCGGGCGAAGAAGTCTTCAACGATTACGGCCCCCTTCCACGCAGTGATTTGTTGAGGCGGTATGGATACATCACCGACAATTATGCGCAGTACGACGTCGTTGAGATACCTACTGACCTTGTTGCTGAGCTATTGTCGAAAGAGGGCGTTTGGAGAGAAGAGAGGTTGCAGTATTTGGAAGAGCAGGAAGTTCTGGATTCCGGATACGATATCGTGGCCAGCGACCCGTTTACGCTCTACGAGAGTTTGTCGCCAGAACTTGTGGTGCTGGTCCAGAGTATGTTGCTATCGGATGAAGAGTTTGAGAAGCTGAGGCTGAAGGGGAGACTTCCGAAGCCGGAAAAGATGACGGGCAAGGACGCGGAGATTTTGTGCACAATCGTGCGAGCTAGAATGGCGCAGTACGCTACGAGTCTGGAGGTGGATCTACGGAGACTTGAGGAGGTGCCGGCTGAGGATGCTGCGACACCGAAGCAACGTCACTATGCAATGGCGAAGGCGGTGCGAATTGGAGAGAAGAAGCTGTTAGCGCAAGCCGAAGATGCACTGGTCGAGAAGATGGCAAGAGACGGCGGTGCTACGACGAAGAGGCAAAGAGATGTAGATGAAGAGGGCGATGTCGACATGGGAGGGACAGGGAAGAAACATAGAGCGTGAAGACTTGCACCAAGGCAGGACTGCAGTAGCGCGCCTAGGTGTAGTATGCTTTGGTAAGTTTTCGATTTTTTTTTGGAGACGTTCAAGGCCCTCGCGGTACCTTTCACAGTCCCTACTACATATATCCAAGTAACAAGTTACTAACTTACACTCTATATCAGGTATACCGTCCTTCCCTGCCCCGTAAACTGTGGAGCTAGTGTACAAAACTCGAAAATTTGTGGGACCCGCGCCTCCAACATCCTCCCATACGGATAAAGCAAAGGGTATAAACTGTCAACAAAAGCGCTTAAAAAGAGAAGACTTTTCGGGCCGACATCATCTCCCTGCAGCAGCGGCGGCGGCGCTGGTAGCTGTAGGCGTGGGAGGCATGAGGTGCCCAGACGCCGACCGATTGTGATTTTCTATCGACTTCCGGTTCGGCATTGGTGGAGCTTGTTGCGCGACCGCCTTCTCGCCCTGACGTTCGATCATAATCCGATACCTAATGTGCAGATTGTCGGTCCAGTCAACAGGATAGGTCTGCTCATCTTCACTGCTATCTCCGGAAAACCTCCATCGGTCGGCCAGGCGATCATCCACTCTCTCGCTCTTCTGCCGCTTCACACCTCGTCGATCAATCATGACGCGGCCGCCTCTTCCAATCCTGCGACGGAAACGAGACTGGTCTTGGAAGGGCACATCGTCTGGTGGTGTAGCGAAGCGTATCCTAGCATTTCTCCGCGTCTCCGTCTGCTTGCTGATTGGCGCTACTGCCATTGCATCAGCACCTTCCTCATCAGATACAGAGGCGGGAGGCGTAGGAAGCTGACTCTCCGTAAAAACGGTACGGAAGTCCGACTTCGTAGCCGCTTGCTCCAATGGCGGTGTGATGGGTCGCCATGTGGCATCGACCCATCCAACGTTCCATTTCTGGTGCTTAACCAGGTTGTCTTCAATGAAGGTGTCGATTGCCTCGGTGCGCTTGGTTTGCTGCTCCTCGAGGTATACCAGGTCACTATCAACGAGACGCCCGTCTGGACGAGTGTTTTGAGGCTTCATTCCAGGCAAGGTCTGGCGTTGTCTTTCAACATCAGCCGTTCGTTTAGGCTTAGGAGCAGGCTGCTATACGTTAGCTGCGTAAGCAACAATTTGGGATGGGAGCAACGACTTACCTTTTGAGTGATGAGTAGCTCATCGTCATCACCCTTGATGCTGAGTCTCCGCTTCAGTTCCTTTACGGCCTGACGCTGTTCGAAAATCAGCTTATCGGTCGCAAGCTGTTCTCTAGTGACTGCCTCGCGTCGCTTGACTTGCGACATCAACAGTCGAGCCTCCTCTAGCTCCTTCCTCAGCTTCTTGAGCTTCTCCGTCACCTGCGCATCGCGACCACGTGTTTTGCGGACCTGTCGGACCTCGCGACGGCGGAAACAGACATACGGATCGGCGTCATCAGTCTCTAGGTTTGTTTCGAACTTCAACGCTGGCATAAGCGGGCGATTGCCCTTGAGCAGTCTCTGGTTCTTCCAGTGCGAGTATATGTCCTTTGCGAACCGCCGCGCTGGCTCGCTGATCGTCTCATCAAACTCGGCTTCAAGCTCTTCAAATGCAAGCACGGGTGGGTTGTCGACCGCCGCGTAGGGTTGCTTTGTTGAGGTAATTTCCTCAAAGAAGTAGACGACCTCCTCAAACTCATCCTCAGAGCACTGGTTGCTTTTGCCTTTCTTTTGGTTGTAGGCCTTGAGAAAAGCGAAGTCATCACTGGTCATGCAGTATGGGCACCCGGAAGTGTCCTCGACTGTCGACGAGAAACGGATGTACGTCGCAGGCTGCGTAAACCGTTTTGGATAAAGGTCTTCATACTGCAATTTACTAGCCACAGCATCTGGCGTCGGGATGTAGAGTTGGGCGATCTTCCCGCCAGTTGTGCCTTGCGCTGCTGCCTGGGCGGCGGAGATGACGGCTTGAAGATGGTGTTCCTAGACATCGTATTAGCATGCACGCAGCTAGAAGGTAAGTAACGGGACATGGCGACGAGTAACATCGCGTTGATCGTAGACGCGTCGATGTTTGATGGCGGTGAAAAGAGTGACAGGTGAAGGCCCAAAGCGGCTAGCGCGAACTCACAATCTCCTCGCCCTTCTCAACACCAGTTTCGACCTTGGGAATGTGGCGCGAGGCATCGTCATCAGCAAGCTGCTCGACCTCATGCTCGCGCACGACAGGGAGATTCTGCTTTGTCGATAGCTTGCGCTGGCGGAAGCGCTGTCCAGTCGCCCGTGCTGTCATGGCTCAAAACAAAGAGTCGTAATGCACGTGACGCTGTTGGCTGAAACTGGAGCCGGCGGGCGCTGCACGCGCGAAAAGAGGGGGGAGGCCAGCTGGCCTTTCCAGTGCGCGGTTCCCAATGCCAACGCGTCGCAATATTGCCGATATGGGTGTCAAAAGTTTCGCACGCGATTGCGCACTAGATTTATCGCAACAAAAGTGATGAAACCGGGTGTTGGGGTCGTGTTCTGCGATGAAGAAAGGTTGAGGTGAGGCGCGCCAGATTGCGCGGTGTCGGTGTTCGAAGGTGCAGACTGAAGCGCAAGGTATGCCTAACCTAAATGACGATGACGCCAGCCAATCATTGCGCTCGGTTCGGGGAATGCATACGCGCGGGCTCCTGGTGTTGCGGGCCAACTGCATGGTGTTTGCAGGCCATCATCTTTCTTGTTCATTGTTTCACGCGTCCAACATTTCTTCAAGAGTGCAGATTGGTGCTTGCAGCCACCTTTTTTTTGCGTGTCCATGGTTTGCATGGCTGCATCTGGCTAGCGTGGTGCACGAGCCACGGTGTCTGTCGCGACCGTTTGCTTTCATACGTACTTCATGCCGCCATTCGATAAGACACCTCACCTCGGCCCGGACTGGATTGCCCTTTGGAGTAGCTGCTCACAGAAGAACTTCAGTTTGACACGTCTGCCTCTTAAAAGAGCTTTCCCAGCTAGCTGCAGCCACAGCAGCACCACATACTAGATTACCGGAAAGCCTGGATCGGGGAAGTCTACGCTGATGAAACACATCTGTTCTCGTTTCCGCTTACCAGATTATCTCGACAAACGAATACATACTGCACCGCTTATCAAGACTCGTCTCTATCTCTGGAACTCGGGAAGCACCATGTCCCGTCCCGGTACTTATGTTCCAGACTCTCGTATCAGCCTGTATAACAAAGTTCTTTTTCTCTGCAATGTCAGAACTATGGGAACAATCGAGAACCTTCTTTGGACGCCAACATACGTTGAGAAAGCATGCCTGCAAGCCGAGGACTTGAGAACTTGTATCAACTCACGGCGCAATGTTTTCTCCAAGTCCAAATCCCACATAGAAAATTGCATAACCCCTATGATTGCGGTGTATATTCTACCTACATCGAACAGTGGGGTTTCGTAGAGTTCTGACGAATATTGGCCCGATGTACTGGAGGCTACCGGTCGTAAGTCGTTCAGTGTGTGGAAAATTTATCCTAGGATCCGGGATAAGTCACGCTCGAACTGGCTACGTGCAATGTATTGACAGCGCTGTCAAAGCTAAGCTGAAGACAGGACTTTTTTTTCAGAAATGCACCTCGGGGAGGTCTGCTGCGTTCGTTCCAAGTCTGGAAATCGCATCTTCCGCTTTGCAACTCCTTGAAAAATACGCAGAATTGGTGGGATTATGAATCATAACAACTGACCAGACACTGGAGCCGGATCAAGGAAATCTAACCAACCGCGAAATCAAAAGGAAAAAAAGTCGCTGTGAAGCCTGAGTAGCTAATTCGCTCGAACCAAGACGGAACCCATTCTGAAATGCTGCGCTACGCCCACAGTGGATGTATCGACAGCCGGTGATTTCGCTCTGTGACTGTGACACATTGTTTAATCATCGTCCGTTACCTACGCGAAGACTCAAGTCTCAAACAAGAGCTCGTTGTTAGATGTTTCGATTCTACCTTATAATAATGAACTCCAGATTCGTCTTATCAGTGTCGCTACCAGGATACCTTTAGCGTTCATTCGTCGAGTACAGCCGTGCATTAACAACGCATCGGAGTCGCTCCGAAATGACGTATGAGGTATGCGCGTTAATTATTAGCAACTTTCCGAAGCGAACCATTTATCTTTCGTCCTCAACCTTTCCAGTTTGCATCGAAGAGAAATCTTTGAGGTATCTTCACATTTGCATAATAGTCCTTTAGCAACATTCCTACATCCGCACGCGCGATTACTTCAGACTTGGTATATCAACTCCAGGTCTACACCACCACCCCACGATGTCACCAAGACAGAAACGCATTGAGAAAGAGCTAGAAGGCCTCCTCAGAACGCCCCACGAAGGCTACTCCGTGGGCCTCAAGCACGACGACATCTACGAATGGACTGGTTTCATCCGCGGCGTCCAACATCACTACTACGAAAACGGCACTTTTGGTCTCCACATCCAATTCACCGATGATTATCCCGACGAGCCCCCCAAAATTCACTTCACGACCAAGATTTATCACCCCAATGTGGATAACCGAACCGGTGCTATCAGTTGCCATATGCTGGGCAAAGATTGGAATTCGAACATTACGATTGAAAAGATACTGATGAGTTTGAGGTTGTTGTTGACGACTCCGGAGTTGGAGAGTGCGGTGGATGTGAAAATTGCGAATGAGTACGCGAATGATAAGAAGACGTTTGAGAAGAAGGCGAGAGAGTGGACGGAGAAGTACGCAACGGAAAATTAAGCCAAGGGGTTAGGTGTATCGTCGACACTATGCTGGTTTCTGATCACATGCCGCTCATCTTTCTGGAACCTTTTTTTTCGAACGCTGCACACTTTTCGCAAAGAACAAGCCAGATGTAGCGCGCAAAACCTCCCGCAGCAAACATCATTTTCTACTATAATATGAAGATCTCACTATTCTCTCTGACGTATGTATATTAAACTATGTTTTGCGGTCTGTTATTCTAACTTTCTGGTCATCACTGCAAACGCTTAATGCTAACCAGCCGGTTTTTCATATTCATTTCACTCGGATACTAAGGACCGTTCATATTGAGGTGTTCCCTGTGCCGCGCCGTCCCGACTCCCGCCAGCCTGCGTTGATTATTCCCAATCACTTTGACTTCGGCGTGCAAAACCCGCCCCACCCATTGGATTGCGCCCTCTCTACCTATCTACCATCAACCCACGACCAGTCCCACCCATCCACCACCGGCTTTTGCGACACACGCACGCACGTGAAATACTCCCCACACATCACGCGCCATTATACCAACCGCCGGTACTTGCCACGCCCGTTTAATCCACACATACACCCCACAAGAACCACCATAATGTCCGCAACTAATGCCTTCGACCTGAGCGGAATGGAGCACCAACTTCCAAATACAGTCACCAGACTTCCTACGGATTACGCGACCAAGGCTGATATCGAGCGTGTCATCGAGCGCTTGGAGCGCAGTGAGAAGGAGCTGAAGACCTTATTCCAAAAGATCGTGGACGGGCTGGCCGCAGGACGACGTTTTGATGAGAACTGTGGGTACGGCTCTTCGATGCGAAGTACACCAGAGTCTAGTACACTTGAAGCTACTATGACTGGATCTGTTACGGCGGAGCTGGTTACGCAGAAGGGTGATAGTCGAGATGCTGCCATATTGGAGTCTGCTAACCAGGAGCCTCCTGTACAGGAACGTTCTATCCGGAACCTTCACGGTAGAGAAGATGATCTTGAGCACTCATCAGTTGGTCATAAAGACGAAGCCTCATCAAGTGACGCAGTCCCTGTAACAGCGACTGCTCCTGTCCTTGTACCAGAGACGCCAGATTACCCGGAGAGCGCAGCTGAAGCATTGGCGGTACTTGGTACATCATCTCCATGTAATCAATGGACTACACCTGCTCCCATCAACCCTGTTACCTGTAGAGAAGACACCAACTCCACCACGCCTTCCATTACATCCACCGTTACATCACCACCCGAGCCTCTACACGCTTTTCCTATCCTGAAGGCAGCCCTTGAAGCCGCCGATCTAGCTGTCCTATTCATGCACGTCGATTTCCCATTACCACACACGCCACTACCAATAAATGGTCTTGTGGAGGAGCACCGTACTCAGGATCTAGATCGCCTTCACGAAGTCTTTTGGAGCGTCGTGCTCAAGGGCTCCTTACATAACCTGATGGCGGAGGAGGTCGCTGAGAACCGCGTCACGTATCATTTTACAGCTATGCGATCATTAAGCTGTGCAATTGAGCACTTCATTGCTGTCACTGCGATGAAAGACCCTGAAGCCACGGTCGGTCGATTCATCCGTCAAGAGATGAAGTCCCGCGAAAATGGGATGCTTTCTGATGAGGAGGTTGAGGTTTTGAGGCGCATTGCTCAGCAGTGGACCGTTGATATCGATGCTGTGAAGAGCGTTCATCGAGAGAAGGAAACGCTCACACAAGACGAACTCGCAGCATTGAAAACACGAAATGATCCCGAAGCAATGGATGAGAAAGACACTGCGAGATCAGAACTTGAAGTAACTGCACCCAGCTGTCAAGAAAAGAAAACAGAAATTACAACGCCAGATGAGCCTCAAAAAATTGACACGCAAGCTACGTCACCATCAGCATCGGCACGGACGGCATCCACCAATCAGCAACCAGTACAGATACCAGACATCAGTCTGAGTCAAGGACCCGAACCTTTTGGAATAAACAACGAGCCTGTGCAAGCCAACTCTTCCACCAGTAATGCTGGCAGAGAGAATAATGCATTGCTGACGACTGAAGTTCTGAAGTTGACTAGCCCACTTAGCTTCCCTTCTAATAATATCAGCTACATCACGGATGAACTTCGTCGCAAGTGCGTCATAGGATTTGCTCACATTCTTGAGATTAGGAATCCTTCGTCCTCGTCCTGGAATCTGTGCCGTCTCCGCGAAGACCAGATTCCTGAAATGGCACGACACATGGAGCTTCGTATTCTGATGCAGTTGGAGCAAGACATCATCAAGATGGGCGCTTGCCCATCTTCAGAGACTATCATCCAAGAGTACATCAAGCGAGCGGAAGAGAAGGCGGACAAGTACCGCAATAAGTCGCGTAAGGAAGTTTCTCAAGCAGTGAAGCGGTTTCATCGGCTGTGTACCAAGAAGTGGGACCAAGCGACCTCCAAGGTTTACAGTGGTTTTGCTGCGATGCACGCCAACTGGAGCTCATTCTTCGTGTCCCGCCCTGGACGGCTACTGCGGGTACCACCTCCACCTCCACTTCCGATACCCGTCATTCCCAACGTGTCCAACGAGAACTTTGCCGTTTCTAGCGGAAACCTGATCGTCCCTACAGTGGACTCCGTTATCTCTGTAGAAATCGATATGATGGATGATTTCACCGAGACCAAAGCGGCTGCAGAAGACAAGAGCCAATACTTCCGCCCGGGCCGATTGACCATCAATGCGGTATTGAATCAAGTGCAAGGCAATGGCCATCCGAAGAGCTCACAACAGGGAGTCACAAACGCTCCGCATACCCCAAGGGCCATAATTCTGAGCAATGATACAAAGCAGATTCAGAACGGCTCCACATCCTCAAACGGCCAAGTCTCAGAAGTGCCCACGAGCACGCAGCTAGCACCCAACCTCCTAGCCCAGCTCCAAGCTTCCCATTCCGAAACCCAGACCGGCCTTACTATCTCCAACGCAACCCGCAGTGAGATGATCGTCGACTTCCATGGCATGCTCGTCGACGCCAACACCAAAATCCCTCGCCTAAGCCAGGGACTAGAAATCGATCTCTTCCAGAAATGTGTTCTCGCTGGCATTGCGCCCTTCTGGAACAATTTCGTCGCACTGTCTCCCAACCAAATCGCCGAACTGGCTAAGCGCACAGAAGCTGATGTCGTGCGGAAACTGGAGAAGAACGCGCAAGGCAAGTCCTGGGACCAGTCGACTCAGGAGATAGAATACTGCAAGTTGGCGAGCCAAATTGGGCCGAAGGGGACGCCGGAGGGGTTGGAGAGGTTTGCTGAGGCGGCGGGGAATTTGTTGGAGGAGGAGAAGGGGGCTATGGTGACGTGAAATCAGTGGGGGAAATGGTTTGCAATTTGAGACGAGCGTGGTACGCTACTAATAGGTAATTGCGGCACGAAAAACAGTGAAGCAGAATAAATATGGCACGCTATCGACAGCAGCGAAGTAAGAGCAGTCTTACAAGAAAGATGGTGCGCCGCCGACATGAGCGACGTCACATGACAAGTAGCAAACAGGACAAAGAGGGCACGCTACCGTACAATAGCGATAGGAATGAACAGTAAATAACCAAATATCTGTATCCATGCCATCGGAAACCACTAATATGACAGCGTCTCTTGACCTTTTGACCCCTTTTGCACTGAACGCAGCTTAATGTAGCCTCCCCAACGAAGCCGCGCGGCTTTCGCATGGCTAAAAAATGTGCCCATGTAGATGACCAGTCCTATAATGCCCATGGTGGCATACTCGCGGCTGATATATCAAACTCCGCGTTCGTTTTCCTAGTAGGTAGATAAAATGCTCAAGGAGAAGCTGGCTTAACTAGTGGCTGTAGCTGCTGCAACAGTACTCAAGTCCAGGTTCTAATGCATGATATTATATTATATTGCAAATATTGCGGAATTTCTTAAGATCTAACTAGCCGAAGAACTTTCACTCAGAAAAAAAATAAGGCGGCAAACGATGCTCGTGAAAGATGAGGTGGGTGTTGCATGCAACAATAAAAATATGTAAAATATGTATGCTGAGGCCACGAGCAGGAAAAAAAAACTTGGTGTCGGAGGACGGGCGAGGCAGGCGCGGATAGGGTGTTTAGACAGCTGCGAGTGTTAGTTCAAGTTGATTATGGCAACGTGTAAGAGGTAACTTACAAGGCATTGTGCCGAAGGTAATCAATTAAGACCTTATCAAAACGTGAGCCTTGACTGTATGGATAAAACAGCCAATATCCATCATTTTCGCAAGGTAGGTGAGGTTGGTTGGCCTGTACAGCAACCCCATCTTCCTCCTAGACATTCGGCGTCTTTTCATGCTTCCGGTCAAGCTCATCCTGCGCACGACCTGCTCAAGTTCCTTGGCCATACCTTCTACTTGGCACGGCTGGAGAATAATGTGGTCCGCGTTGTACATTTGCTAATGTAGACGTCCATGGTCCAAATCGTGTTGGCGAGGACGATGAGGAATTTCTTCCGGGCTTCTACGCCGATGGAAACAGGCGACTGGGTTGATGAGAACCGGAGTGGTGAGGACTCATGCTCAGGGTTCGGCTGTGATCAAGCGCCGTACCTTTACCGGTAGTGTATCTTCATGGCTGTATAGCCAAATACTCGTTGACTGTCGCGCCAAAGAACTCCATGTTCCTCAGCTTTGCCACCACCTTGTTGCATTGCACAAAGTACTCGCGTATGACATGATGACATTTGCTTTACTCATGCACGTCTGATCATGCTCTTGATTAAGTTCGTTCAGCAGATGCTCCTCGGCCTTGTGCGCCAGGTCATTGACCTGTTCGGGGCGCAGTATATGAGCTGGCCGTTGACGTAGTGCCAACCCGCCCGACCATTCATGTTATCGATGATATTCTTGAGGGCAGCGACGATTCCCTCGCGCGTGAGTCGGCGATCCGAACAGTCCGGCATCAAGACGTCGCCGAAACAGGTTGCTTTGCTCATTTTCTTTGCAGCCCAGTCCCTAACGTTCTTGACGTAGCGGCGGAATTTCTGGACTTTCTTGAGGAAGGTCTCGAGAATGCCGCACTCTACGTGTTTTGCCTTAACGCGCCCCACGTATTCATGCTCGAGTTGATCTGTGCTCGGCGCGGAAAGCAGCTTCTGGAGGTCTTTATGAATGCTGTGCAGGATGCTGCGCTCCATGGTGTGCGTGAGCTGGTATAGGTCTTCCTTGCTTAGTGTCGTGGTATATAAATCTATTACCTTGAGGGGTACATAAGAGACTAGTCTTTTGCTCCGACACTTAGCAACATCCCGGCTTCCCTTAGATTCTCCACATCTTTGAACTCATGCTTTTAGTAGAAGCAGCAAGTCTAATCTCAAGATAGATGGGGAGCTCGAGCCCTGAATCTGGATACATTTAGTTGACATAGAAGCCGATGACGCTAAACCGCATCAAGCATCCATGCAGGTACGTAGCGGCTGGCCGAGATGAGAGACTTAGGACGTGTCCAGGAGCATAAAAAAATACGGCTATATCCCTCCTTAGGTTCGTAGATTTTCTCACGGATACCTGTCAGAAATAGAACCTTAGAAAGTTAGAACTTTAGAGAATGTTACCAAGAGCACGGCTAGACCTTATTAAGATGAAACGAAGGTCACAGAAAGTCTTGCGTAGAATTTCCTCCAGAGAATGACTCCAGTAGCCGGAAGGTGTGGGGGCTAGCAGCAACAAGAGAATGTCTTGAAGGTGCAGGTGAGGCAGAGGACTTCATATTCGAGGCCTGTGCCACCAACATGCGCTGTACGGTAGGACGACACAGGGACTCTGGCCTGCATTTCGCAATTGAAGACGTGGCTACAAAGTAGTCGGTATTTAGAACCTAGAATGTGCCGCAGCGGGGAGGCCTGAGGATATCTGGGCTGGAGAAGGGTGTCAGACATCGGACGTTGTGATTGGTCGGCTCGTATGTACCTACCGGTAGGTGTCCGCTTAGACCAGCCTTACGACCAGCACCGGCGTCCATTACACGCGTGCACGCTAACATTTGCTTGTGCAGCGTTTCGGAAACTTGATGTATTTGCGCGCTGTCCCGCATGTCTCGTCCTGAGATTGAAGTTCGTTGAGAAGAAATCTGCCGATAATGGTACATGGGTTTTCCAATAACGGACCTAGTTCGCTGCACTTTTGCTCCTTTTAGCAGACAATATATCAAACCAAATGAGCATCTCATCGAAAAAGGGTGGAGTGCAGTTGTTCCAGCTTCAGCAAGATCTATGCTGAGGCTATCACAGACTTGAGAAACGGATTCGAGACGCGGTAGCCTCGTATAGCTAACAAATTTTATGCACATCCATTTCGTTGACGAAGTTCAGGTCCTTGGTCATGCTTCAGTCTGCTTGCACCGCCCGCGGCGTTGTGTCAACTTGAACGAGCCGGCCAATCAGCGACCGACTACCTACGCGACTCCAGCATGACTCTGGTGTATAAGATAGGGGATAACCGCGATGCAGAAAGAACTCACAGGTCGTTATCTACTCGTATCCTCTATTGTAACTAACCCTTCGAATACCATCCTTCATACTTCATCCAAGACATCTCCATCAACCTTCTCTGCCTTGCACTCTTTCGTCTTTCTTCGTCTTATCAGCCATGATAAACACACTCTTCCACCTTGTCGCACGAGCAGTCGACCAGAATGGCATTGACCCGGACAATCTCGACGTGAACACCACCGACCCTCTCAAGATCGCCATGTCGCAAAGATACTGTAAAATCAGCAAATGTCCCGAATCATGGCAGGTGATCGAATACCGACCCAGTATGGCTGGAAATGTTATCTACATGCTCTTCTTCCTCGCCCTTTTTGGGGGGCAACTCTGGTTCGGTACCCGGAACAAGACTTGGACGTTCATGGGAACCATGTGTGCTGGCATTCTCGGGGAGGTTGCGGGATATGTGGGCAGGATTATGCTTAACTTGAATCCGTTTAGCAAGGACAGCTTCCTAGTGTAAGTCTCGTCAAGAGCACAGCAGATGAGGCCAACTGACATCCGCTAGGAACCTCGTTCCACTCACCATCGCACCCGCCTTCTTGACGGCCGGTATATACCTCTGTGTCGGCCGCGTCATCGTTACCATTGGCGCCGAGAACTCGCGGTTGAAGCACAAGATGTATACGTATGTCTTCATCGGTTGTGATACTCTCGCACTCGTCCTCCAAGCGATCGGCGGCGGCATGGCTGCGACTGCCAAGGACAAAGAAGCCTCAAGAACAGGTGTCAACATCATGATTGTCGGCCTAATCTCGCAGGTCATCACCATGACCCTCTTCCTCGCGCTGTGGGCCGACTTCGCTCTCCGATCGCGCCGTGCGAGGATCTCTGGCAGCTTGTTGCGCACCCAACCTCCGATGTACGAATATCTGCGTTCCACCAAGAACTTCACGTTCTTCCAGTGGGGTTTGTTCGCCGCAACGATCACGATCTATGTGCGCTGCATCTACCGTGTCGCTGAGCTGTGGGAAGGTTTCAACGGCAAGCTCGCCAACGATGAAGCCACGTTCATGATCTTCGAGGGGCCTATGATGATACTTGCAGTCTTAGCACTGACTGTCTTTCATCCTGGACGTGTCTTTGGCGATTTATGGGTCCCCGCTGGCAAGGGTGTCAAGTCCACGGGCAAGCTCACTGAGGACACGGCTAGTGCAGTACATCTTACTGCTACGCAGAAGTGTGATAGCACCGCGTATCAACGTGTTTAGCAGCCTGGTCGGAGATTTAGAGCTGGGGTGGCTTGGTAGAAGTTTGGGGGTACGGCTATGGCTCTGGGCCCCACACATAACCAGCGGCTGAGAAAGCGGGGATATTGACGCGTCATGCCTATGCCTGATTATCTGGTCATTGTCCTAGGACAATGTGTGTTATGGCTGTGGGATCTTCGTCGCTTAGTATACCAGCGTCTCGAAATGATTCAAAAAAGTCTTACCTTCTCGTTAAAACAAAGCCACCATGAAAAGCCCCGACTGAAGGCACATTTCCAGATTCAGCAACACAGCCCGTCCGTCCATCCTTCATCATGTCTTATATGGGTGCCTTCATCATATCATGATGAAACGCGCTGATTTACGCCCGAAAATACTCAGTGGTAGGTTCGGTCCTGACGTGCGTGAACGTGATCTCCGTGGCGCATGTAAAAGAACACGATCTGCTTCGCTTATCGGGTGGATACCCTTTCTTAGTTACTGCTGGCCCTCCGTAAGAACTACCGGACACTTTGGGACAGCACGGACCTTAAATTTCGAGGAGTGTGTAAGTTCTTGCTGAGTTCGAGGCTGAGCGTGTGGCTGTATGGCTAGCGGGTCACTAAGTGCCCGCGAGGCATAGAGTTGCCAAAGCAGGGCATAAAGGGCCAGCAAAGATACTGGAGCTGCGATATGTTGAATGATGCGTTGGGCATTGTCATGATATCGCAGTGGATCCTAGGTTGAAGACCCTGAGTCTAGGTACTATTGAGCGCGAATCAAGGTTTAGCCATGAGCCTCCACAATCATTGAGTGGAAACGCAAACGTAACATTACCAATGAGTGTCATGGAGCTGCCCAGCCTAAGTAGCGGGCACCATAGATGTAGTGGGTTCCCATGGACATGGTCCTTCGCTCGGTCACACTCCTCCCTTCGTCGGAGTTGGAGTTTTGCCTGTGCTAGAGGCATCGTAGGTAGGATTGCGACATTTAGACCGAGCTTTAGAGAAAGTAGTGCTGTTATAAAAAAACAAGTATTCATAAGCAAAGCGGATTTGAACTAGAACTGATGGTTCCCGGACGGATTCCCGAGGTAAGATGATGTTGGAGGCCTTGGGGCCGGCAGTAGCCTTCCCTGCGGCGATCTGACGCTAATCTTGTTAAGCGCAATCACGTGTGAGGTACTCCCGAGGTCCCATCTCCCCTTTTCGGTAAGATCGAAAGGGTCTCCCTTCCTTCCGTCCCGCCCTTCCTCTGCTCATTACTTCACGCGCCACCGCCGCTGCTGCACCTCAAAGGTACAGCTGTTTCCGGCAGTTGACACAAACGAATTCCATGAATCAAACTACTGACGTTCCATTGTTCACAAGCGCGAGGCCACTTTTGTGGCGGGGGTCGCATACTCGGTGCCGTAAATTTGGGGAATGGCCCCATCTTGCTAGACCTTCAGCTGACTATGACCCAATTGCAGTGCGCCTCCTCCTGTCAGCGTTTCAGCAAACATAAGTTCTGTTCATGTTTCAAGGCTCGATGTCTGGCTTTCGCCTTTCCGCCCGAGCGGCGGATCTGGGTCTAAATCGGGGACTAAGTGGCCTCTTTCAACCTAGAACCCATCCAACCCGATCCGTGTGAGATCAGCCTTCAAGCCTGCTCTATGGTATGGTCAGCGCGGCGAAGCCTCGCCTGTTTATACTGTACGCTCTCGGTCGTTTCACTGTGAAATCATGAAGACGCCGCGCCTCTTTAGCTTTGCTTTGGTTCGATCACAGCCCTTTCTCTTCGTGTTTATCTGTCAAGATATTACTCTCAGTTTTCCCCTCCTTCGTAGACGAAGAACGATATATACCACCAGTGAAGTTACGGCTTGCGGTACAGCGACATTACGTGTGGCGGCATTCGAACACGGCTCGGCAACAATACCATCGTCAACAACCCACTACGAGCCTTTATTACTCTCAGCATTATGGACGCGGACAGACGACTTACGAAAGCTCTGGAGGCAGCTAGCGATGCTCTTCAACATCTATCAATGTCACGAGATTTTGGAGCCCTCGACTGCACACATATCGATAGACTGCTTGGACGTGTAGTAGACCTACCGACTGAAGGCAACCAAAGAAACAGCAGGAGGAATCTGCTGGTAATACGACAATGGATGATTACTGAAGGGCCTGGTGTAGTTCTCCTTGAAGTTCTTGGGCAACTATACTGGCGGTTGGGCGAACTTAACAGCAAGCAATTCGAGAAGTTCAAGCAGGCGCTCCAGCAACGAGAACCTTACAATTCCCTGATCCACAATGCCGATGTGGTGGCTCTGGTACTTCAACGAGTTCGTTTCATTCAAAGATCTAAAGCGAACGCGTGTCAAGACTTCCTGTGCGAGCTGTCGGATATAACAGGTACACAGGGTAAGCGTTCCACAAGAGCGACTACAAACGTAGATCACTAACACAGCTAGTCGACTCACCAATGGCCGAAATGGATACTCTGCGAGCAACTTCGAGTAGTCCTTTTACTCCGCAATCCGTCAACTCCCAAGACAGCAACTCGTCACAAGAGTCTAGCTTCGCAAGCCTCATCAAATACGTACCATCAGATTCTATACGCTGCGGCGACATAGAGCAGACTCTGATTGACTTCTATATCAATGGCATTTGCCCGGGTCGTTCGGTTGCCACGCAGTCAAACTCTTACCTATCTCTACTACAAGTCGCTGATGCGTGTTTGAGCACGCGGTACGCCCTCCTCAGCCTCGCGGCGTCGTATATCTGCGAATATTTTCCGGCACAAAAAGACACGTATCATCACGCTGAGCTATACTACTCCACTCAGGCACTCAAAGCATTGGCGGCACAGATCAGCAAGGGGCACGACTATGCCGGTGCGCTTGCTACCAGTATGCTACTGATGCACCATGGCGCTCTCAACCAGGGGGATGCAACTCTCTGCTGGTCATGCCACGCCAACATCCTCGACGCCATACCGCCTGCGTTCATCGACCACCAGTCCGACCCCGCACTCTTCATCCGCACACAGCTCGTCTTGGCACGGACGGCACAGTCGTCGCTCAACTTGCAACACACACAGCATCACTCTTTCGAAACCATGCACTGGTTGGAAGGTGCTTCCCCCACTGACGCTTCTCACATCTGCGCTACCTTGGGCCTCTCACCTCAACTCCTCTTTTTCATCTCTTCCATAACCTCACTCGCGACCAACCCCAACAGGCTCAACAAACTCATGTACGCCCAACTCCAAGAAACACAAATCCAAAACCTCAAACAATGGACGTCCGAGCCACAAGGTCCTGAGACCGACGTCCTCCTCGCTACAGCAGAATCTTTCCGCCTTGCCACACTGATCTACCTGCGCTGCCGCCTATACGGGTAAGTCCTTTCTTTCTTTCTTTCTTTCTCTTCCCCCTTCCATCACATCACCAACTCTCAATCTCCGTCTACATACACTAGCTAAACACACAAACAAAAAATAGTTTCACCCGATTCCACCCCTCCATCCTCGAACTCTCCGACACGCTGCACACCACCCTCCTCTCCCTGCCCGTCAAGGGCCCCCTCTACACCGCCGTCTACCCCATCTGGCCCCTCTTCATCGCCGCCGTTACCGCAAACGCAGACAAGCGTGACCGCCTCTACCAGCGCGTTGTGCCCATCCGCGAGGGCGATAAGAATACGCTCCCCGCCGTGCTGAAGCGCGTCAGCGGGCTGCGCGTTTGGCTGGCGAATAGGGATCCGGGGTGTCTGCGCTGCGATGGTTGGTGGGAGGAGATGTTGAGTCCGTGTAGTAGTACGAGTGCGTTGGGGGCGAATTTGTTGTGTCTGGGGTGAATGGGTATAGTGTGGTATGGTGTTTTCTTTTTTCAACGCTTGTTATACCCCCTAGATTTTCTTTACTACATTCATCGCTTCATTGCGTCTGGTTGGGTCTTTTGTTTACGTCGTTTCCGTTTCTTTGCTTAGGTTGTTTTGTATATAATGGTTGTCGCTTTGCCGTCTGATTTAGATTACGATGCAATGACATTCATTCATGCACATGTGTCCAATTTCACCACTCCATTCCCACATTATTCATCTATATGCGTACAGACACACAGGATCATCAAGCGAAAGACTTCAAAACTCCACAACGTGAGCCTAGAAGATGTCAAGGAAGTACTGCTTGCATTGCGCTCAAAAAGAAAGGTATCAAGGGCCTCCCCGCGCCCACACTCCCCACTACTATAATACACTATATACTACTCGTACACCTCCACCCCCACCCCCCACCCTCATCCAACACACCACACCACCTACTCACCCGGCTGGCGCTCCCCCGGGTTTCTGGCCTCGTCCATCAGCGCGGCGAAAAAGGTCGCCGGAGGCGCTCTCTTCCGCTGCGGCAACGGATTTACCCTCCGCCCACCCTCAAAAACGATAGAAAGTGCCGGGACGGCACGAACCTTTGGAGTCGCCGGAGCGACAGCAGCGACGGGAGCCGGTGGAACCTCAGGAGCCGCCGGAGCGACAGGAACCACGGGAGCCGGGGGAGCCACAGGAACCTCAGGCGCCGCCGGAGCGACAGGAGCCGCCGGGGCGACAGGAGAGACGGGAGCCGGGGGAATGACAGGAGCCGCCGGAGCGACAGGAGCGGAGGGAGCGGAGGGAACGACCGGAGCCACGTCTTCTGGCGCCAACGTTGTGGCTTGTCTTTTTTTTTTGGCTCGGAAGCCATGCCGCGCTTTATGCAGCGGCAGCAGCAGCGCAGCAGGCAGCAGCAGAGGAGGAGAGGTACAGCAAGGAATGCTGTGAAGACGATGGCATATATGATGCGGAATTTGGTGGGGAGACCCCCTTCTATGAAGGTCTCTTCACCAATGGTGACGTGTCGTCGATCGGCATTTCGCACGATCGGGGCCGCTGTGGGCTCTTCGCAGAGGAAGAAGTTGTTGTTGGTGACGTGGGAGTTGATGTTTTGAATGACTGTGCATTCGGCGGGTTCTGGAGGAGGAGGTCGTATTTTTTGGCCTTGGTGAAGGCGTCCGCGACCGAGCCATCGTAGGCTTGCTTCTTGAGCCGGATCTGCTCGGCTTGCGCGGCTTCCTCGCCGACCTTGGCCCAGTAGGTGTCGTCGTGGGCTTTCGCCAGAGCAACACCAGCCGCCTTCGCATCCCGCACACACCTCGGTGTCGGGAACGAGCAGTTGACGTGTGCCAGAAGTAGATGAGACACTTCGGCGTCGGAGAAGAACCACGCAACGTCGTTGGTGGCACCGAGGAAGGAATTGAGGAGGTACGTGACCCAAGTCACGGCACCGAGAGTGGCGTTGATAGCGAGCTTCATCTTGAATGGTGAAGAGAAGGGTTATGGTGGTGGTGGTGGTGTGGAATGGAATGGATTGTAACGACGAGCGTGTGAATAGTGTAGAGAAGCTGTGAGATGAAGGATTGCAAAGAGTCTGAGAGCAGAGAAGAAACTTTTTTCAGTTCGCAGTCGTGGTATTGTGGTGAGCGTCGCGAGCGTTTGCTTGCTGAGTCACTAGTTCGGTCTTGGCACGCAAAAGATGGGAAGGAGCAACCTGGAGACGTGACAGAGGAACGGCACTTACCATTGTACGCGACGTGCATTCTATTAGCCCAGTGCTAATGCCCCGTGGAAGACTAAAAGGGTATGACGATTTCGCGATGCCGTATCTGCGTGGTATCCAACATCAATTCAAGCATGTCGCGAACCAGGACTCCAAGGAGCCCTCCCTCCAGCTGTCCAATCCATCACTGTATCCAACAAGCAGGCGCCAGAACGACCGCTATGCAAATCCAAAGACCGCGCTAAATCACAATACGGAAACATGCTATTATCCAAACTCTTTCCTCAGATGTGGCGTTATACAAACGCTGGAGAAAGAACATCCACACGCTCAAGATCAGGCACACACTACGCACCGTTGACCAGCTCAGCGCCGTTGCCATTAGGATGATCAGCGCCCATGTACCGCTGCATGTAGGTGATGTAGTCGAACTTGGGTATGTCGCGGTCTTCTTGCATGTCTGGACCTTTGTGCTCGGGCATAGTGGCCAGGAGGTCCTCGATGACTTCGTCTGGGACAAGGGAGTGGCGGAGGTCGAGCTCTGTTACGTATGGCTAGGGGTGTGTTAGTAGACGGGCTTGGAATCGGGGGGAGTGAACTGACCTTGCCATCGGCGACCTCCT
The DNA here is from genome assembly GCA_010015605.1 of Decorospora gaudefroyi. Taxonomy (NCBI): domain Eukaryota; kingdom Fungi; phylum Ascomycota; class Dothideomycetes; order Pleosporales; family Pleosporaceae; genus Decorospora; species Decorospora gaudefroyi. Next base: position 25,883 of record ML975257.1, read on the forward strand.
TGAAAGACTCAAAGACTTGCTCAGCCGTGTTTTGGTCTTCTGTTTCGTCGACCATGAAGCGGATGAATTGCTCAAACGTGACGTAATCCTTGCCGCCGCTCGTTTCGCGGAAACGCTGATGCATCTCTTCCTCATCGTAGACGAGACCCAAGCTAGCTAATGCGGCAGAGAATTCCAGTTCCGCTAGCGAATTTGAAACATCGCGGTCGAAGTGTCTGAAAACTGATTCGAACTCTTCCAGTTGTATGGGGGTAAGGTTGGTCATGTTACGAGCGACCATTTGGTTCTCCAGGAACGCCAGCTTCTTCGATACCGAGCTACGAACTAGACTTAGCTCGTATTCTAGCTCGTCGTAAGTGTACGTTGTAAAGTCGTTCTCTTCGATATTGGCCTCGGCGCATTGCTCGTCGATGGATGCTATGAGATTTAAGTACTCGTCTAGTGGTGCAAGCGATTTGCTGATTTCTTTGGTGTGCTCCAGTTGATCTTCAACATCACCTTCCAACGCTGATATCGATGTAGATAGCGTGTTGAGAGCTAGAGCAAAATCGTTCGCTTTGTCGGCGAAGGACTTGCGCAGAGCGTTCTTGATGTCTCTGATAGTTTCGTTGATGATCTGAGAGCGCTGTCGTTCGGCTTTCATCAAGCCTGTCCAAGCGGCCTCCAGTGCGTCGAGACTTAGCTCAGCAGGGGGGTCGTACGGTCGTAATCGGTATGTGGCTAGTTTCGTCCTGATGTTGCCCAGCAGCCCCACCAGATCGGACTTCTCGGCGACCCATGTCCGCTTGCTCTTGCGCTTCCATGCTGTGAATTCCGTCGCCTGGTTCCTAGCGTCCGTGTATGTTCCGTCGAACTTGGCCTCCTCCCACTGTGTGCGTTGCTTGGCAATCTGGCCCAGAAGCTCGCGCATGCGTCGCTCGAAGTCATTTTGCATCTGCCACGCCCCTTGCATGTTGGCGACAAATTTCTCCACCCTTCGGCCAGCGTTCTCGACCCGCTCCATCTGTGAGAAGGCGTGGAACCAGTAGGCGATGTATGTCATGAGGGAGCGCTCATCGGGCTTCGCGACGTCGCACACGTCCTCCACATCGAGGAGGTCGGGAATGCCAATCTCTTTCGAAGCGATGTCAAAAGCGAGTTGCATGTTTCCGCGGTGGTCGCTCTTGTCGAGAGCGTCGTAGTCAATGAGATCAGGGCGGTGGATGTCGAGCAGGGCGCAGCTGTTCTTGTGTTAGTATCATGGTCTTGCAATGAGTTAATCCTACTGACAATGCAAGTCCGTCGTTCCAACTTGTCGAAAAGTCCCGTACTTCTACTTCATCATAGCACGCCGTCTTCCTCTGACACCAGAGCAAGAGACCCTCCTTTGCGCTTAGTCCCTCCTCGTTGATATCACTAATGGTAAAGCGTAGAATAAGTGTCCATATCAGGCCTAATATGATCTTGCTGTTGCCGTCGACGACATCCTCGGCACCGGTATTGGTAAGCTGGATCCTCCTACTTCGGATGAAATCGAGCGACTTGTTGACATTCTCAAACTTCTGCACGCGCAACTTCGGTCGAGAGGCATAGCGTCCGAGGGACTCGTTACTGAGGATCTCGAGGAGGTGTATGAGTATTATCTAGGGGGTATTAGCGCGTGACATGATGCGGCGAGGGCCATGTTTGGGGCCAGGAGCCGGGGAACGTACGCCGTCGGAGAGGTCGGTGATCAGGTCGTTGATCTCCACCTCGCGGCATTTGAGCTTGCTGTTCAGCCTGCAGTGCTGTGGTTAGTAGTCATCCCTAGCAGGCGGGGAAGGGGCGCACCATTTGGTGAAGGTCTTCTGTTGGACCTTAACCCATTGCTGTTCAAGCGGCGCCATGGTTTGTATGCATCAGTGCTGTCGCATCAATGGGCGCATACGAGTATGAATATATGGGTGGATACCGAATGCTTGCTGGCGATTGCTGTCGTCGTGTTTTCCGCTGGCCAAAACAATGAATGGCTGACGGCGGGCGCGGACTCGGCTGGCGTGGGCGGACCCGTGTCACGGTAGCGGGGCCCCTGGCTCCACGCTTGCTGCCGGCTTGGAAGGCGGAAATCTGTTGGTTGGACTAGACTTTACTTACAACATTAAACCCTTCAGCCAGTCTTTGTCGTCGATGCCGAAACAATATCTTAAGAAGGGCCAGGATGCAGCGCGTACTTTTGCCTTCTTGGACGCCTCGACGTCTCCACCTGCCTCGTGGCGAGCAAAACCCTCCATGCATCGCTCTTGTCTGCATTATTATGAAGGATGGCGGCACAGCTGTCTATGCTCTACCACTACCATGGGCCTGGCATCGTCACTATTCTGGGTTTGACATCTTTTCTACTACCAAGTATCATCACTGCGCTAGATAGAGTGTTGTACTGCGGCTTGCTTGCCCAGGTTTGACTGGCGTCGCATGGCGCACTCCAGGCGTGGGATGGCGATGGCTGTCTGCGAGCGTTGAAGAGACCGTCATGCAGTTGGGTTACTTGGTGTTGATATCACTTGTGTGTGAAGGTTTGCACACTCCATGGTTTCTTCCTCATTTTGCAAGCGATGTCAATCAGTGCATGGGGTTGGAATAGCGTTGGGAAGGCAGTCACGAATATGTAAATTGCTGGAGCAGTCGGAAAGGGCGAGCTCTCGACATATGCATGCATCTTGCTAACGCTACCAGGAGTGAACTTGGTCCCAGCCTCTCCAAGCCAACCTGCTCCTCTCTTCGCGTCATCCAGACGATGTCGTTGGTCTGGCCATGGTGCAGGTCATCTCGAATTTGAGTGACAACCTCCCTTGCATCAGTGGCGAAAAATTGTTGACATTGCCCTAATAATGGCGTTCGAAGACTTGGTCTGTGGCTGTTCGACTGTCACTTCCATCCGGTCAAGGAGGGCTCGTCGATTCTTGCTGAGAGGGAAGTTGCTTTCAGTCCTTCAGTAGTTATAGGGAAAGGGCGACCACGCAACGCCGCCTTCCCCGGCAGGAGCTTTCCTCACCCGGAACATTTGAATGACAGAGCACGAAACCCGCCAGAAACATTCTCACTGCACCCAGCCCTCATTCTTGCTCTCACAGTGTCCATCGGACGAGCCATCGGACTTGTTCCTCGTTGTAACGTGGATGATGGTTTTTTACACCGTCGCTGATCCTCTCGGGGTTGGCCTGTCAGTCCGCAGGGTAGAGAAGCTTGAGGCAGGCAAGAACAAGCAGCAGGAAGGCGCGGGAGAGATGTACTCGTATTTTGGGGCTTGGAGTAGGTACTTAGGTGCCGTCCCCGGCTGGGCTCGAATCTTGTATGTACATGTCCCGGTCGATCTGCCTTTAGAGCGGGGGCGATGCACCGGAAGATCTTCATACGATACACTTCGGCCCCGTGGTATGTCGTGCACCCACCATCGGTGGTTGTGGAACAGGGAGCGGCGTCGGTGGGGCAGGGTTGAAACATGCGCATGTTGAGCCTGCATCACGCTCCGCCTCCAAGTTTATTAAACGAGACGGCGCGAGGTGATATTTGTGTATGACATAAATGGACACGCTCTACCATGGTAAGGATGCTCAACGCTGCAACGGGACCTATTTCACCGGCAGTAGTAGACAGAACGGAAGGACAGTTTGACACAACGTGCGTCCAACCGCATTTCGATACAATGAACAGCCAAGCATCCCAACGGCGTACCGGTACATAGTGTGCATCGGTGGCGGCTATGGAACGTTTCTAGTGCAGCTTATTCGAATGGTTTCAGGCGGCTCCCTGAAACGCTGAGCGCGCTCTTCCTCACCTACCTGTACCGATACAACCGCCGCACGGTGGCGCCTGTTTTGCCGAGCGAAAATTGGCATGCGGTGGGCTTTTTAGGTGAAATCTTGTTGCTGGCCATCTCTTGCCAACGAATGCATAACGCAGATATCATTGGTGCGGCGTCTTCCTTTCAGGGTAGACATGCTCCGAGAGGATCAGGGTGCACGTGAAAGGATCTTCCGGCCGGCGTCTTAGCGCGCTGCCATTGGAGCCGCTGCGAAGACCGACGGTTGACCAGGAGAAAGGGCTCCACTTACTGCAGACACGACCAACTTTACCAGACAGAAAACGACCGCGCTACCAAACTCTCCTGTCCATCAACCCGACTTTCCTTTTCCTCTCATGTGGACTGGTCGCTAAAAAGGGACTCGGTGCGACGCCATTGCGACTTGGATTGGCAGCGGCACCCGTTCGCCTTCAGGACTGCACCTCCAGGGCTCCGCTCGACAGCAGCCCGACGATCCATTCGCTCGCATTGCTGCTTACTCCACGCGACGCCTGCCCCAGGATTCCCCCTCCTCACCACCGCCGTTGGAGCCTCTTTGCAGCGCCTACCGCCTACTGCCTGTGTCCCTGCTGAACATCGTCCCGCTAATTGCTCGCTGCACAGGCACGGTGCACCCCGCCATTCACCGTCTCCCCGGGCGTCTGGCTGTATTGGAGGCAGCGACGCAGGAGCGACTTTATTGTAGCCTTGTTGCAGCTCCGGTAGCTATTGTTGAACGAGCGTTGGCCCACGTAAGTACTCCTGCTCCACTACTTCTTCTTCCCTCGTCTCCCCCTTGCACTTCTGTTCGCTACAAACAGTCGTCGTCGTCGCAAACCCCAATACGCACGGCGATACCTACCCGCAAGCAAACGAAGCGCCGCCTGTCAAACGCCCTAGATACTGACAGAGACCTGTTAGCATGTACTCCCGAGAGCAGTTCATGAACCCCGGTCCTGCACCGCGACCACCCACAGACCGCCCCCGCCTCGCCCTCACCCCCAACACCAGCAACACCCTCCCCGGCAACATGGCCGGTCTCAGCATGCAGTCGCCCGCGCTCAACGGCTCGCAAATGTCGCTCGTACGCACACAGTCAGAGAGAAGCCTCTCGACAACGGCTACGGTCAAGGAGGGCATGGTCAAAGTCAAGGATGAGGGCCTCTTCAAGTCCTTCGTCTGGGCCGATCGGTGGCTGGTGCTCCGCGAGTTTGAGCTGAACTTCTTCAAGAGCCCAAACGCATCCAAAGTATCCAACACAATCCAGCTGCGAGACATCCTCGGCGTAGAACGGTCAGACACGCAGCCGCTCTCGTTTGAAATCACGCGCGCGCTCAACCCCAACAAAGGCTCGTCTCCGCCCCGCGACGGCCCTACCAAGATCATCACATGCAAAGTCGAGACCGACGACGACGTCTACTCATGGATCGACAGCATATACCAGCGCTGTCCCAGCATGGGCGGCGTCAGCAACCCCACCAACTTCACCCACCGAGTTCACGTAGGCTTCGACCCGAACAGCGGCGCTTTTGTCGGTCTGCCAGTCGAGTGGGAGAAGCTTCTTACGGCCTCTGCACTTACCAAAGACGACTACGCGAAGAATCCCAAGGCCGTCCTGGAGGTCCTGGAATTCTACACCGAGAAGCTCGTCAAGCGATCCGAAGACCCCCAGTACTCAAGTCTCACACCCACCCCACCCGTGAGCAGTGGAGTGGAGAAGCAGCTCGGCTATGGAGGCGGCGGCAACTCGGTTGCACCGCCTCGCCCTGCACCCCCGGGCACCTACCAGCGAAAAGACAGCTATAGTTCTAGCCGCCAGAATACCCCGCCCGGAAACGGCTATGGCGCCCAACAGAACGCTGTCTCGCAGCAGGAACGCTATGAGCAGGAGAGGCGAAGGCAAGAAGAGCAAGTAAGGTTGCAGCGCGAGCGTGAACGCGATAGGCAACGACAAGACTATGAGCGCCAGCAACGCGAGGAGCTGGCTGCGTATAATGCTTCGCTGCCACAGAAAAAAGTACCCCTTGCCCAGCAAGAAATTGGCGGAGGTGCCTACGATGCTCGAGATACAAGCCCTTCAGGCCAACGGTACAACCCCAGCCGCCCTGCTCCGTCAACGCCCGGTGCGTCGAGACCACAGCAGGGACAGCAGCCTCCCGGGTCACTACGCCAAATGGCTGCGCAACGACCGGCTCCTCCGGCTCCACAGCAACAGAACGGCAGTTACAACACTTCTCCCTCTTCCAAGGCCACAACCGCACAACAGCAGCGACCGCCTATCCAGCCTAGCAACAGCTTCAAGGGCTCGAGCAGCCAAATTCCGCAGGCCCGGGCACCCAACGGTCAGGCCCAACAGCAAAAGCAGTACCAGGGCTCGTCCGCCGCACCCAAGCCATTGAACGTTGCAAAGCCCTCTGGCGCTCCCGTCAGTGATGCCGTGAAGAAGGCCGAGCAGGCACTTACGGCCAAGCCCAAGGAGGAGACTCCACGCAAAGATGTTCGCATGTCCAGCATGTCGGAGAGTGAGGTCATGGCCAAGCTGCGAGAGGTTGTCTCCAAAGAGAGACCACTGGACTCGTACAACAAGCAAAAGAAGATCGGTCAGGGTGCAAGTGGTTCCGTGTACGTCGCTCGCATTCGTGAAGGCGCAACTTCCCCAATGGCGAGAAGGGTCATGCAAGAGAATGGCCCACGTGCTCAGGTTGCCATCAAGCAGATGGACCTCCGCAACCAGCCACGTAAGGAGTTGATCGTAAACGAGATCATCGTCATGAAGGACAGCAAGCATCCTAACATTGTCAACTTCCTGGATGCATTCTTGCAAGAAGAGCATTCCGAGCTATGGGTCGTCATGGAATTCATGGAGGGAGGCGCTTTGACTGACATCATTGACAACAATCCTTCAATCAGCGAAGATCAGATCGCCACTATTTGTTTCGAGGTCGGTACTTCCCGTCAGATCGTAAGAGGATACGCTAACTGTGAATAGACCTGCAAGGGCCTAGAGTACCTGCACAACCTGAACATCATTCATCGAGACATCAAGAGTGACAACGTCTTGCTCGACGGTCGCGGTAACGTGAAGATTAGTATGTTGTCCAATACAACTGTCGGTCGTAACTTGCTAACCTTCGGTAGCCGATTTCGGGTTCAGCGCCAAGCTCACCGAACAACGAAGCAAGCGTGCTACCATGGTCGGAACCCCGTACTGGATGGCGCCTGAGGTTGTCAAGCAGAAAGAGTACGGAAACAAGGTCGACATCTGGTCTCTCGGTATTATGGCCATCGAGATGATCGAATCTGAACCGCCGTACCTGAACGAGGAACCGCTGAAGGCCCTGTATCTCATCGCTACCAACGGCACCCCTCGTCTCAAGAAGCCAGACAAGCTGTCCAAGGAGCTTAAGGCGTTCCTTTCGGTCTGTCTCTGCGTCGACGTAAAGTCACGAGCTAGTGCATCGGAGCTCATGAGCCATGATTTCTTGAAGAGCGGCTGCAGTTTAGCGAGTCTGTCACAGCTGTTGAACTTCAGGAAGAATGCCGGCCACTAAGAACTGGAACCAAACGTAATACCAGGCATTTTCATGAAGCGTTCTGGACTTGACTGATACCCCTTTTCGTGTACATCTTCTCAACCATATCCCGCATTGGTCGTCTTCCGTTCTACGCCAAGCGATACCGACATGTAATGGCATTGCGAATGGGCGAATCGGTAATTGAGCGAATCCTGCTTGTGGAACTGATATCTTGATGGCCAATTCAATTTTATCCTGATGTTTCCTGGTTTTCCTCCACATGCAATTAGTACTTGTTCCGGAGTTCTGGATGACTTCCGATCTGGACGAAAGAAGCTCCGCGTACCGTACTGGAAGAACTTGGAGCATGGCGGCCTATGTCCAACCCCGACAAAGATGACTTTGCCCGAGTCCGGAGAATCGCCAACGACCATTCCCTCCACAAAAAGAAAATTTCAGCACCACGTCTCTAGGGTTGCGAATAGGCTGCCCTTTTTTCCATGCATCACCTACTATAATCCAGCATATGTGCCCGTCTGAGTATTTTTCTTCCGAAGGAACTGAAAGCACTTCATTAAGTTTTTGCTCTCTCCATCCATCCTATTTTGTTACGTCATTCTGCGAATGTTTTCACCGCGCAACGATATCATGGTCTCAAACGGCCGTTTCGCGCATTGAGGCGTAATCTGGGGTTTTTTTTTCTTGGTTTTGAAGGTCCTTTGGTAGCAAACGGGGAATACCGATAGATCAAATGAAATTTCTCTAAAAGTCTTACCCTTTTTGAAGCTTCTCTGCTGAAGTGATCAGGCTCCTAGTCTGTGAGGTGGTGACAATCAATGCCAGTGATTGATTGCTGACAGCGTGCTGTAATATTAGCACCCGTGGACAGAACAGGTTTGGGGAATCTGCGAGCTAAAGCGTGTACCTACCGGTAAGCGGGACTAACGTACCTAACGGCAAGAACTGTCTGTCATCATTCCCTCGTACCTCTCTCTCTCTCCCTCCAGGCAGACGTGCAAACAAGTTATGTTATATACAAGCCACCGACCTAATATAAGGAACATTTCTTCTTCTCCGTCCTTTTAGCGTTCTTCCCTTGTCTATTCGTTTACGTGACCTCTCGCCTCGTTAGGTAGATATTGTTTAACCAAAGTTTTATTTTTGTTTGTTTTTGGGGGGGGGGAGGGGTTTTTTTTAGCAAGATTTTTTAGTTAGGTTAACTTAGTTATTATACTTACGCACTTTGGTACCTTTTCGCATCGTGATAGATGTGTGTGTTTTCTTAGTTCTCATTATTGTTTACGTTTTATTTTCAAGGCTTTTTGTGTGTTCTTTTCTTGGGGGGTTTCTTTTTTTATAACTGGGCACTGTACCGTAAATAGCTAGTGAACGGTTATTATTTGTTTTTTGGTACGAGATTGGTAGTGTACTTGTTCCCCCAACCCCCCCCCCCCTCTCTCTCTGTCTCTGGGGGTGGAATTTAAGTGCCGTTTTCCTGTTTTTTTTGTCGGCTTTCATCTTTCTTACTGGGGTGGTGGGTGGAGAAGGGAGTAGGCGTAGGAGGTGGTGGTTACGCAACGTGTGTTTATTGTAACCGTAGTTACTTACTAATTTTTTCTACCTAGCTAGGTAGGTAGGTTGTTATGGATGTAGCGATCGGTGGATTGAGTCTGTTTTCCTATACTATACCGGATATTTTCCATGGTGGGGGAATATATATCAAAAAGGAAACAAATGCCCACATGCTAACGTCACCATGGGCGGAGAAGAGTTAAAAGAAAAGTACGTCGAGGTCCTAAGCTTAGGACGGTATTAACCTTGTATGTTCATCTAGTTAACCAACATTCACAAACCAATCGCGCCCCTTCCCCCCTCTCACAAAGCCAATGCCAATGCAATCAATTAACGCCCAACAAATCCGGCAAAAAAATCAACTCGCGCTGCAACTCCCTACACATATCCAAAAACTCTCTCTTCTCCATCTCAGTCGCAAACTCAATCTTGGCACCAGAGATCACCTTCTCCTTCTCCTTGTCCACCTTGCCCCTCCCCTCCACACCACCATCCCGCTCAACAGGAACCCGCAAGCCCCGAACTTTAACCACCCTCCCCCCCTCATCCTTCACCCGGACAGGACTCGCCGCATCATTGAGATAGAAAGCCAGGTAGCCGTTCCTGAAATCGGCAGAGAAGTGTATGAGCGCGATGAAGGCGCCCGTATCGTTATCTTGCCAGACGCGTAAAGTTTCGAGGCCGCACATTTGGGTGGAGTAGGAAAAGGGGGCGCTGAGGCCGTGGTGGAGACGCATGGTTTGGGAGGTGCGGAAGGTGGCGAGGAGGGTGCGGCCCATGAGTTCGTTTTGGAAGAGGGTGGCTGCTGTGGGGGGTGGGGGTTGGCATATGCGAGGAGGGAGGGAGGGAGGGAGATGTTGGGAGTGGAGGGTCTTACCTTGTGGAGTGTCGAAGACGTAGTTGACCCAGTTTGTTTTTGCGACTCGCGCTGGGCGGTTCGCGTCGTGCTTGATGGCGTGGAATTTGAGCGTGCAGGGGACGGTGATGGAGACTTTGGATGGGGAGAAATAACTCGAGTAGGGGATATACATTTGGTCATCTTCCATTCGCAGCTCTACTCGCGCCGTGTTGTCGTCGCTAAAGGCCCACACTGAGGTCACGACGTGCACGCTTCTTGTCTCAGGGTTCGTCACACGCTTGCGCACAACGGCGATCCGACACTCGTGGGAGACGTGCACCATCTCGACGTCTCTGGGGTCGTCGTCGTTGATTCGGTGCGAATATTCTACGAGCCGGCCGCGCCTGGTGATGGTCAGTCGGGATATCACCCGCGCGCGGAGGATAGTGGGAATAGGAGAAGAGCTTGCTTACACGTCACATAGAATAGCTGAGTTGCGGAAGGCTTCTTTCTCGAAAGCTGCTCTTTGACTCGCCGTTGTTGAACTTCGATGGAGTTTTGTTAGCCCTGGCTGCGGTGAAGGATAAGGGCTTAATTTGGCAGGTGAGGTGTGTGATGTTGATGGTTCTAGGACGTAGGGCGTTGCCAAGCCCATAGGTGGTGGTGGTGGAAGCATTGATAGATGACGTTTATTAGCCTGTTGCTCATGCTCAAGTACTTGTGGTATCCGAAATGGAGGTGATGTCATCGTCGTGGACGTAGACAGATTTCTGCCGCTATACAAATCGTTCAAAGATGCTGACGGGCTCTGCCTCCCAGCGGAACTTGTCCCCGTGTCAGAAGACGCATAGCTGCTGCTAGAGTACCGAAGTGATGAGCCGCCCAAGCTAAATTCTGGTACACGTTTCATTGTAGGGGAAGAAGCTCTCGATGTAGACATCGTCTCAGTGTGTGACGAAGGTGCAGCCATGTTAACTGACGAAGACTGCTCTGTGGAGCTTGGACGCTGGGGAGCTCGAGGTAGCGAGAACTTTGTGGTTGCTCGCCGAGGTGGTGAAGTGGGTGGAGAGGATGAAGCCAGTTTGGGGCTCGACAGGTTTGATATTTCAGCAGTTGGCGACCGTGTAGGATTCCTTGTTGGTATTGGTGGTGCTTGCGTATTGGGAAGCGTGATGGCGAGATTCTGTACCATGCGGTGTACTTCGTCAAGCTGTTCATCCATGCTTCCAACTAAGTGATACATGCTGTCGATGCGCTCTGCCATTGGCGTCACCACACTCTCCAGACGAGACACTGAGTTGCTATGAAATGTAAGTAAATATAGCCTCTCAGAACGGTGTTACTAGCCTTTGTAATGCTTGCGTCAAGACCGTCATAGAGCTTGTATGCATTTGTAACAAGTCTCTCAAGTTGCCCAAATTTCCACCCTCTGTAGTCCACATCATAGTCTTGTATTCGGCCAGCACCAAGTCGCTCCATGACCGCTCAATTGCGAAACCGCCAACTGTCCGATGTTTCTTGATAACTTGATATTGATCAATTAATGAATCCAGATCATTGACAGTGCGCTGACAGGAAGTCCAGATAGTGCTAATGCCGTTCTGTATCTCGCTGTCGGCACTGTTGACCAGATTTTTCTCAGACTCGGCATGCAGCGTCTCGGCCAGAAGCTTGAGTGCTTTTGCTAAACCACCGATTTCGGCCTCGACGTCCTGGAACTCAGTTGGCGCTTGTTTTCGGGAAGCGGAAAAGGCTCGGCCGATTTTCCAGGCTACTTGTGAAAGCATCAAGATGTCCCCAATCGTGGGGACAGTCATGGCAGCGGATGGTGACGGGTCATGCACAGCGTTTGGGCGATCAGCTAGGTATGTGAGAACTTAGGGGGGTAGATAACAATAACTGTGTGAGAAGTCCATGAGGTCAGAAGGCAGGATGAGAGAGAGGGTCCGGGGAACGCATGCGATATACTGAAGACGGGGGAGACGTGGGGGCGGTAAGTCGACAGCTATTGGTGCAGCCCAGAGCAGGGCCAGCGCCATGCACCTGGATATAGGGACTCATTGTGAACATGTTGTGGGGACCGATGGGCAGGTATTTTTGTTCACAGAGGTTGAGAGCGGAGAGCATGGGGCGCGATGCTGAAGTAGGCGAACCAGGATACCACGTGGGGCAGGTAGCGTACCTTCATTGGCGTCTGCACGCCGACCCGTCAGATCAATATTTGCCCCACCGCCGTGTCAATCCATGCTAACCCACTGCTGGGCTTCATCGTTACGTGTGCGTAGGTGCGTGCAAGCATAGCGATTGTGACACGCACGTGCAAGGCACATGTGTTTGGTGCAAAAAGCGGGTTGCGGCTTGGGGCGAGCGCACTATGGCGCAAGCCGTCCTGCAGGGTACAATTAATCTGTCTTAAAGCTCTCCAGTACATATACAGATCCACTCGGCGTGGGATAGTAGCTGCCGACTACCGAACAATGCAGAAGAGGAGAGGAAGTGTGGAATATGGCGTTGATGTATCAACCGTCATTTCACCCGCGATGACTATCGTCATCCTAAGAAACCCAGCGCCCCAGAGTCTAGTATCGTACAATGAATCGCAAATGGTCGTCGAAAAGTCGTTGGCTTGATCGGTTACGCAAGTGGGGAGAAGAGTCTGCATCTATCAGCCATATGGCCTATCGTAGTCACCCGAGTCAAGGATGGAGCCGTCTGCCTCGTCCATGAAGGTGCTTCGAGGTGCAGAAAAAGCACAATATCACCCCCCAGACAGTGCTTAGCGCTTCTCGAGTCTGGGATGCTTTATTTTTGCAGACGAAATTGAACAACGGTCCATCTGCACATTGAGCCTGATCTAGCCGACCAGATACCACGAGCATGTCCCTGCTAGCAAAAAGCGTGCTCTTGCGTGCTTGCCCATTGGAGGTGGAGAGAGCGTAACTCACCGGATGAGAGTCGGCTTCGGCTCGCTGCGAGTGTAACCAAGGTAGAGAATCAGAGGGAGGTAGCCGTAGTGAATGGCGACGCGCGAGACATCGATGATGCGGGCGATGCGCTCCTGGTCGGGTGTCAGTGAAGGTACGCTATGGAGGGTACGGTGGCGGGGCGCACCTTGGACTCTTCCGATAGTTGGTACATGGTAGATATCTGGCCGGCTTTCGTTGGAAGTAGGTCGACGAGCACGGCGGTGATGGTGATGGTGTTGGTGGTTTCGGCGGACTTCACGACTGACGCAAAGCTGGTGGAGGAAATCTTGAGGACCGTGCACAGCGGGCGGAATTATCTCGCAGCGCGTATCACGCTAGCGAAAGTCAGAGCTTCCCGCCGGGCATGTCCCAATAATCCACATATAACCTGTCTTCCACACCCCACAACAAGCGTTACACCCAAAAGAACCATCGGACTGTGTGCTGACCTACTGCGACCCGAGATCTTTGTTTTCGAACGCCCAAGGTACATCCTTCACCATGTCGGCTCCAAGCGCCCGTCACTGGTAAGTCACTCTCCGATACTCCAAGTCGCAGTCGCAGTCGCAGTATCAGGCAGAAGCTAAGGAAGGCTCAGGGAGCAAAACAAGGAAGCCACCGTCTACGTGGGAAACCTTCATGAGCGCGTCACACCCCGGATCCTCCACGAGCTGATGCTCAACGCCGGCCGCGTGCGAAATGTCAACATGCCCATCGATCGCGTCAACGGCCAGCACCAAGGCTTCGGTTTCGTCGAGTTCCACACAGAGGCCGAAGCAGACTACGCGCCCAAGATCATGAACAACGTCGCTCTATACGGAAGCCGGGTACGGGTGAACAAGGCATCCGCGGACAAGCAGAGGAACATGGAGATCGGCGCCGAGCTGTTCATTGGAAACCTCGATACTGCAGTGGACGAGAAGACGCTATACGACACGTTTGGCCGGTTTGGACCGCTAGTTAACGTGCCCAAGATTGCGCATGACGACATCACCAATGTTTCCAAGGGCTACGGCTTCATCTCGTATGGAGACTTTGAGTCGGCGGATGCGGCTATCGCCAGTATGCACAGCCAGTGGATGATGAACAAGCAGATCACGGTCCAATATGCCTACAAGAAAGACGGAAAGGGAGAACGACATGGAGACGAAGCCGAGCGCATGCTCGCAAAGCAGGCCAAGGCTCACGGCGTCGCGCCCGCTGTCCAGCCTCTGCCAGCGCATCTCTTCCAACTTCCCCCAGGCGCTGCGCCAAGTGGGCCAGCTATGGGTATGGATAGTCGAGGTGTGCCTGGTGCACCAAGCGGGCCTTCGGGAGGCTATGGGGCGCCCAGTGGTCCTCCGGGCTTTGCTCCAAATGGAGCTCCAGGCTATGGACGACCACCTTCTGCTGCTCCAGTCGGCCATGCACCGCTACCTCCACCTCCGACGGGCCTACCAGCTCGTCCTCCAAGCGGCACTCCGACCAACTACTTCCCTCCGCCTCCTGGTTTCAATCCTGCGCCGCCGGGCTTCGGTGCTCCACCCCCTGGCTATGGTCCTCCCGGCTATGCGCAGCCACCGCGGTAGATGAGGCCAAGTCTGGGCGTAGTTCGTTACAACGAGAGGCTCTGGTTTGTAGAGACAGGCCCAGAGCGCTTCCATGACTTGCAGACGGTGCTCCGAATTCCTCGTATAGGTCTCAAAAAAGTCTCAACTTTCACTTTGACGGGAGCTTGGTGCGCAAAGATGGTCACTTCGAAGCCGATAGGGACATCCCAGCATAGATCATGTCGTCTCGGAAAGACGACGGTCTGATGGTTCTGCTTATCTGCAGCTGAAGAGTGGGACGCCTCCTTGGATAAACTACTACTAAGGACAGCGAAAGAAAGGAAATGAAGATGTGGACAAGACGGTTTACAAAAGATACCCAGCGCTCGGACATTTGTTCGAACCAACCCCTAGGTCGAAATAGAGTAATGCCCGATTAAGACAACAAATGAAATAAGATAATCCGCCTGTGCTCTTACAAAGGAAATGGTATAGCGATATGGTCTAATGAAAATTCCCGGACAATCACAGCTCCGGTCTCCTCCGCTACGAAAAGCTCACAAACTTGGGATCGCGGGGCACCCCATCCGCACCAATGTTGTTCTTCTTGAATCTGTCCTGCATGAATATCCTGCGCGCTTCATCAAAGCCGACACCTCTCCGCTTCATGATGCGCATCACCTCCTTCTTGCCCGCCTCATCCAGCCCTTGCCGCGAGTCGCCGGCCTCCACGTTCCCACTAAGATCGAATGCGGAGGAGGAAAGGCCGGCTTCGATGTCGTCGCGGAACGAGGTGGGCAGGCGAGTGTAGATGGGTTCCGGGATGGGGAGGAGGTGTATCCAGCGGTGCCGAGTGAAGAATGCAGCTGTTGTGCATTAGTAGCTGCATACGCAGGGATGGCAGGCAGAGACGTACCGGTCGCGAGGAGAAGAACGAGGAAGGAGATGGAGTAGAACATGTAGGCCATGTTGGCGATTATGGTGAGGACTTGCTCGCGAGGTTTTCGGTTGTATGCGACAAAGCGGATGTCTTCGGGGGGTGGGCTCAATAGGAGCTACGTAAGTCGCGAACGTAGGTTCGGTGGCGGGTACAAAGAAAAAGCGGGTGTATGGTGAGGTATATGCGCGTGTTTAGGCGGGAGACGTCCACATCAAAGGCATAGATGTCAGGTATCCAGACGGACAGCTGATAATCTCGTAATCACGGAGTCGCGCGGGCCAAACGTCTCGTCCCGGCTGCACCGCCCCAATCACCTGCGCCTCAGCGTCACTCTATCTCTTGGCGTCGGCAGCCGAGTTCTTCCATGCCCGAAACGGCACTAAGCGCATGCGGTAACGCAGACGAGGGCTGCCCATTCAATATTGGCGAACTTTCAGCGACAACGGCAATCGACACGTCCGTATTCACATCCCATACAGACACAATGGCCACCACTATCTCGCACGATCTTGCCTGGGAGGTTACCAGTGAGTCAAATACGCGGGACCGACGGTTTGGCACGGAGAGAGGTTGACATGGTGCAGAGGGACGTAGCGCTACGCTCGTCAAGAGGGCAAATGGTGTGCAGTTCTCGCGCGACCCTCTTAACCTGAGGGGAGTGTACAGCCGCAAGGTATGTGCCGCAATCTCGGATTTGAGGCCAGATTAACTAATGTCTGTGCAGAATGAGGGCTCCATCGCCAACAAGGTACGACTGCGAATGCGCCGAGCGCAAATAGAGAAAGGTGACAATATTGACCTGTTGGAATAGGCAATTGGTGTCATTCCCGGCAAAGAGGGTGGCGTAACGCTTCTGGTCAAGAAGGCCGACAAGCACCACCAGCCCGCTTCCTCCATCCAGTCCACCACTTTTGGTCCCTCCAGGTCCACCCGCAAGTACGTCTACCTAAGATTCCGCCCACCTGAGCCCCCTCAATTGCTGGCGTAATGCAATCGTTAAACTAGCGCTAACAACCACAGGACCTACTCCGCCATCGTCAACTCAACCACCAAGCGCAACTACCGCCCAGACCTCCGCAAGGACGCCGTCGCCCGCGCCTCGGTCATCCGCAAGAGCCAGAAGCCCGTCAAGGCGGACAAGCCATCGAAGCCCAGGGGTGTCAAGGCGAAGGCTGCTGCTGAGAATGCATAAGCTCCAGTAGGGCGAGAATGATGTGCATGTGGATTGCGGAGTTTGATCTCATTTGGTTCGGTTTCGGAGCGACATGAATGACATGAGATGGTTTGCATGAACAAAGCTAGAGTCTTCCTCATAGTGAATCGACTCCAAGCGAAATGAAATACTAAATGCTTCGAAATCCGATGTTGATCTGGTGCGCGCACGTGAACGGAAATGCCCGGTACGAGCCTAGTTTCGTCGCTGGCGTGCTGGTCGTCGACCTATCCAAAGTTCATCGAATAACTGTCTGAAGGATTCATTGCATCATCTGGTGGTGCAAGAGCTTCGCTCACTTCCACTTCCATCAACACAAGTTTGGATCGCCAAGGAGCCAATGTGCGGGTTGTCACTGCCTACTGTATTGTAAGGTCTACTTCTACTTAGTCTCTCATTTGATTACCTACTTCTACCACTCTCTCCCTCCCTCTCCCCGAGGCTTCTGCTTCCACATCCACGACCATTGCCATCTGCTCTCCATCTCCATCTCCATCTCCGTCTCACTCAAACAAAATACGAGGATCTGAGTTTGTAGATATGGCTCAATCGATTTCCTCTTTTGAGATTAAGATCTATGGTCCAAAAAGAGTCCCCGATAGTGCCGGTTCCTACAAAGGTCGACGGCGAAGTGTGTTTGAGGAAGGGCTTGGTAGTGGTTTTGGAAGTGATTAGCGATTGCGATACTTGGACCGTGCTGGAGTGTTTTGTGTATTGGGTACAAACCGTTTTCGCGGATATTAAGGTGGTCTGAGATGGGGTAGGGTTGTCGGGCTGAGCGTTGGAGAAACGGATCCGCTGGATGGGTTGATCGTTGGAGGTAAGGAGAGGCAGTGGACTGAGATCGATAGGTACGGTTCGCATCGATAATGTTTTGAGGACGACTTCATCTTCGCACAGCGATCCATCTCATTCGATCAGCCGATTCGAGCATCAGTTCGATCCATCACTTGTCCGACCAATCCAAAGCGGTTCCGTTACCGCTCGCTGAACTTTTTTGTAGGTATGGATCCTTCCGGCATTGATAATTTCTGGTAGGTATCCGGCACAGCGATGAATGCGGCTAGGTAGGATATGAAAGGAGGGGAATGGGTTCGCTATGGTAAATTTGGCACTTAACGCTGGATAGGGGCCTGGATGTTTTATGCTACTAGGATTTGCAACCGACGACTCAAGAGGCTACAAGATAGGTATATGCTCATTCCATAACGAGGTGGCTGCCCATATGGGATAATTGCCTCGAATTTTCGGATGCTGGGTTATGTTTAGTTTGGCTTGGCCTGGGAAGGCGATAGGATGACTTGGGGTACCGATCGAGGGATATCGGATTTCCCTCCGCGATAAAGATTGGAGTCATTCTAGGCCACGGTGTCTGAAGCATACCGACGAGACTGAGGTGTGATTGGTTTAACGATCTGAATTTCGACTGGTTTGGCATGTTGATCATAACTCGCACAAACATACCTATCAAACACCTTTTTGCCCGCTGTCCTGAAGAACCACCCCCTCTTTCAAAGATGATGCGAGCGCACTCTCCTGGCCTGATCAACCAGTCTCGCGTAATACTCGATTCACTGATTCAGCCATGCATGGTAGCTGAGAAATACGGGATTGCTTTTCATCCACTTTCGAATTTCTTTCCTGGGAGAACATACAGTGGACGGTTCTTAGCCCAGTGTTCAAGGACAGTGGAGGTAAGTACCAGATTGCAGATGCACGACTGGTCGAGCTCTTGGAATCTTGCAACCCGACTATGATGCTTATGAATCCAGGACCTGTTATGGGCCGAGCCGTCTGGAGCACAATGCAGGCCGTGGAGGCGAAAGCGAAGCCGGACGAGCAAACTGGCCTCGAGAAGAGGATGGGGGGTCAGCCGGCTATAGCTCTGACGGTGAAGACGATGACTCGGATGATAGCGACTCTGTTGGTGATTCTGTTGGTGCAGAAGCCACGCTCGATCTCAACACGCTCGCTCGTAGTGGCGGCAGCAGCAACACCATCTTTATTGGCAATCAAATGTCGCAACTGATAGCCTTAGACCGAGAGTAACTCTCCCTCTTAACCACTGCTCCAGACAAAAGCTTGGTGTTGGGTGGCTCCACAGCAGGCCATGTGCCCAAACCAGGGTGTGCATGTGGCCTTAGCCGGTCTGGAGTGAGTGTGAGACCGAGAGTGACAATGGCCACCAAGCCTGCGGAAGCAGAGCATAATTGCATAGGACCGATCGTTCCAGAATATTGATGTACTGAGCTTGGATGTTAAGGATGCTGTTAAAAGCCAGGCGCATCAGTATCAAAGTTCTTGAGAAAATAAATCGCCCACTGAGTGAGGAAAATGGTAGGAGTATGAGGACGGCGTGGGAAGTACGGCATCATCGTAACGCTACCTTAGTGCTGTAGGTAGGTAGGTATTGAACAATAACAGTACTCTGTGGTCGCTGGCACACATGTAGTAGATCTAACACCAACGTATCCTAGCACGGCAGCATGCAGTCGCAGAGCAAGTCAAGACCTCGCAGAAGGTTTCTTGGGAGGTTTACGGCACGGCGCCGTGAACCAGTCTTCGGGCACGTATGTACTGACTCTGTGTCTGTACTCCTATGGTGGAGGAATCTAAATGGATGTTTGGATCTTGGCCGCTGCATACCTACATACCACCATCATGCATGTAGGTAGTTACTCCGCACATTGATGAACAATCACGACGTTGACATCATGTGTTCTGCAAGAAAACGATGACTCTCTCATTCTTCCCAAGGTTTGCGAACTGTGGGGTCTCGCGACTCAAGGACACGAAAATCTTCGGGCTTCGCGAGCGTCAGCGTGGCGTTTTTCGCGCCGAGGGATAGATCATAGCCGGGAGTGGGATAGATCTAAGCATCTGCGGTTTTTCGCTGATCGTTGTCCGAGCACGAGATTCCGGAATCCGGACCAAGATTATTGTGGAGAATTGGGTAGGTAACACGAGTCCTATCAGCATCAGCGAACGTCCACGTCAATTGTCGTTCAGAAAAAGCCGTGTCTCTTCTTTCCAAACACATGCTCTTTCTCAACCTGTGCATGTTTCGCCGCAGCAATGAAAGCCTTGGTTACCATCCTATTCTCCACACAGGAGTGCGCCCCCACCATTCTGTTGAGAGATGAGCGCAGCTTGTCGATAGGCCATCTATCGATAGATCTAGGTGCTGGTGGCTGAAACAGCGGCGTGGTGCGGGCAAAGCGGGACGTCGGTACCGGTAGGCATCCCTGCTAGGTACTGCATCTTTTCCCAGCCTGCAGCCGCAGGCCGAGCGGTGATCCGCCAGCCACGTGAAATGAAGTCATTTCGTTTTAGTTTCAGTCAAATGTAACGTATGTGACATTACAGCCTTCTCTTATTCGTCGGTCGCGGCTTATATTACCTTGGAGGGATGGCCTTGGCGGGTCCGTTTTGGAGGGGCCACTGGAAATAGGCTTTGAGTGGCATTCTAGATGGTGAGCTTTGGTCAAAGGAAAGGGCGGGGCCTTCTTACGCCTTGTTCGCCCCCCGGGGAATGAGGCATCAGAAGGCGGCCTGGCGGCTAAGACAGCGACAGCGACGTGACAGCTTTGGTGCAATGCAATGAAACGAAAATGCACTTGGACTCGGTATTGAGGAGTTTCTAGAGCGTACCTACGCGCTCAGATGACTAGACTAGCTAGGTAGGTGACTTGGTAGCGAAGTGGCGTTCAACAGATTCGGGTAAGCTAAGCGTCCACCTAAGTTTCTGCTACTAAAAATCTAGTAACATTTTGTACCTACATTAGCGTCAGGCACACTACTCTCCACATCCTGGTGGTCGGGTGTCGGTGTCGGGTGTCAGCAGGAGATATGCAGATGCAAAAGCCAGGTGCTGCACCATTCCCCCCTCGCTCTCCGAGAAATGCGGGGCGGAGAGTAAACGCCATTGTAGTTAGAAGAGGCTGTGGATTTCTTGGGAAACGCTTGGCCGGGCATGCTGCGAACATTCAAAAGGATGGGCTTGCTCGTGTGGTAGATGTCTTTCTTTCCCTTCACGCTTCACCCCGTTCAGTCACTCTTTACACAGTCGTTCTTTGCCCATTCACCCTCTTTTTATAAGCTCTGGAGCTATTCACTCACTATACTTGATTGATTCATTACGTTACCACAAGCACCCTCAACACCAAAGCTCTCCTCACGATCCCTATACCCACCTCATCATGTCCAAGGTTTTCCAGACTGGCGCCCTTCTAGCGGCCCTCCTCTCCAGCGTGGCCGGCCACACTGCCGTCGAGAAGTTTGAAGCTGGAGGTCAAACCTACGAAGGTTTCCGTCAAGCCTCCAAGCAAGACCCAGGAAACCAATCACCCGCCTGGTGGACGAACCAAGGATGGGGATACCAGCCCGTATTCGGAGACAAGCTGAACCAGTACGTCCGACCATCCAGACACTTCCCCCTTAACCGATTAATCAAATTACTAACTTGACGCCCCTCAACAGCCCCGACATGATCGCCCACATCGACGCATCCCCCTCCCCCTACACAGCCGAAGCCCCCGCCGGATCCGATGTAACCTTCCACTGGCACCACTCTGGAACCTGCGGCGGCGGCGAAGAAGGCTGGGACTGCTCGCACCACGGCTGGACCGCGACCTACCTAGCGGCCTGCGACGGAGACTGCAAAGACGTGGACAAGACAGCCCTCTCCTTCTTCAAGATCCACGAAAGCGCCCTCATCGACTATCGCGACGGACGCTTCTCGAGCGGCAGCCCGCAGGCGCAAACGGGGTACTGGGGCACCGACGCCATCTTCTACGACAATGGCAATGCGCAGAGTGTTACCATTCCGAGCCAGATTCCCAGCGGCAATTATGTGCTGAGGACCGAGGTCATGTCTATCCATAACAATGGGGGTGTGGAGAATCGCCAGTTCTGGCCCCAGTGCTTCAATATCGAAGTTACGGGCGGTGATGATAGTGCGCCCGTGCCGGCTGGTAAGAAGGCGACGCAGTTGTATTCGGCTGATGATGAGCTGTTGCAGTGGGATCTTTACTGGCATGCGTCTGGTAAGACGTTTGAGGATGCGCCTGGTCTGCAGATGGCGTCTGTTGCTATTGCTTCCAAGGCGCGGAGGAGCCATGCTAGGGATTTCTCTTCTTGAAAACATAACATTTTGTGATTCTGGGTGGGCGTGGGCATGATACTTTGGTTAGAGGCTTGGACTGGTGTGTATAGGGTCCTGGGAAAAGGGTTATCAGGTCATATGGTTGGGGAATTTTCTTTTCTTTTCCTTCTTGGTGGGGTCGTGTTGAAAACACTCTTTTCGGTAAATACGATCTTTATGATGCTGAACTTGCATGCTCCGATGCATGGTACTACAAATAGACTTATGATACGCAATTCCTTCGTGTTATTCCGTCGCGATTTTTTAAGTCGCCCTCCTTCACCAGTCTGTGACTGTAGCCATGTACCACCCTCGCACTGTGCTAGAAGTAGGTAGCACCTTTAATGACCAGCCATACTCTCTCAAATACAGCTGCAACCTAAACGCCGTCCACAGTATCAGTATCATCAACGTATAAAGGCAGCCAGAGGACCACACCACCGACTTTGATCAACGTCGATGAACGAGAAGGTGCAAAAGCGAACAAGGGCATACATACGTAGATTGACCACACGAAAGGAGTAGGTTTAAATAAGTGCAACACCATCATTTAAGTGTGTCAAACACATACATACCCAAAGAAAAAAAAAAGCGAGCCACTTCAGCGCCGCGAAGAACAACAGCACCAAAACTTCGAAAAAATAACTGCATCAAAAAGATTGTTTTCTGCAACAGCCGGGACTCGAACCCGGAGCCCGAGCATGGGAAGCTCGGATTTTACCCTTAAACCACTATTGCGCAATGTCATTGTTCAGGAAACATTCAAATTTAGAATTTATAACATATTGTGTTTTTATATAGCTATTTTGAGTAGAGCAAGCAGAGGAAGAACGACGACAAAAGAGTTATCAATTGATCGGGGGACGCGAAACAGTCTAGATCTGCTGACGGGAGAGGAAATGGTGTCCAATAGGGGGACCGGGTGCTAGCTATACCTGCGGGTATTTTTGCATGCGGGGAGGTTTTGCGCTACCTACGCCAGTTAGACGTCGAATCCCCAAAAACCCCACACCTAAACTGCTAAGGGTGGCAGTGAAAAAGCGCATGAAGAGCGCAGAGGTCTTTATATCGATAGTGCAGTTTTACTCAAGACGAAATGTTTGTGTTATATAGTTGTGTTAGTATAGACATGCTTATCTTGTTGCATCTTTTTAAATACGCACCTTGAGAGTCTGAACAGCTAGGTACCTCTTGGAAAGCGAATGGAGTTTCTACCCTACTGTCCACCGATTGGCTGTCTATCAACCTCGTCAACTAGATACAGGTAAGCGATGGATTGCAGGGCTGGGCTGTGCAACTGCTGACATGCTCGCGTTGCTGTTGCCGCCTACCTAGTAGGTAGATTTACCGATTGATGGATGGATTAAAATATTGAAATCCTTCAGACCTCATCCTTAACTTTGTGATACCCACTTCGTTCTTTAACCCGCCATATACCTAGCGAACCAGATACCTACGCCTTGCTACCGCCCTACCTATCATTAAGAAATCAGGCACCCACCCCAAACATGCCCGTAAACGAAGCAAACGTAGCCACAGCAGCGCTAGCCATCGCCATCTCAGCGCTAGTCATCGCCCTGGGCCAACTCATCGCGCAATTATTTTCAACCGCAGAAGGGTACCGGCGGTGCCAAGCCTCTGTCATCGGGTCATGGTTCGATTTAGTCGAGCTACCATTTCGCTGGTGCGTTTCTATCTAGATAATATGAACCCCTGCACCCTCCCCCCCCCTAAACCTCAACGCCAACAAAATCAGGAGCTCCTTCCGCTTCGAAGTAAAAGTAACAACGCCGCACTTCCAAATCGAAACAATCTCCTCCCCAACCCCAAAACTATCCTTCTTCAAGCGCGCCCAACACCAACACACCGGGTTCCCACGGTCTCTCTTCCAGAACCAGACTGCCCGCTTGCTAATCCCAGCACACCACCCCGTCCCACTAATCGGCGACTCGAAGTCAAGAAAAGGCACGTTTTGCAGACCGCTTCCTGGTCCAGATGATGGTGAGGATGATGATGATACCGAGGGTGTCAATGCCACAAGACCGACTTCACTCGATTACGCGGAAGACGCACCGACATGGATCAATCTGCTCGAGGACATGCACAAGCTCCAGCACGCCCCACTAGCCAGCGCCGCAGGTATAATCGAAGGCGATACGCGCGCAGCAGTCTGGTCTCGCACGCTCGTGTGCATCAGCCGCAAAACGCGGTCGTGGGATTTCATGCCCCCAGATATTGTTCGCCCCGTTGCGAGCACGACGCTGGGGTGTCTGATTGTTATGACGCATCGGATGGGCATGGTGTGGACGGATTTTAGGCCCGAGGAGGGTGTTGTTCGTGCGGCTAGTAAGACTCAGAGCTTTTCTACCTCCTTGGTTAGGGGCATGGGGCTCGTGGTGGAGTATGCGACGATTGGGTCGAGTCCGTTGAGGTATGATGCTACGAGGATGCCTACTGCTGAGGCTGATAAGGTATGGCTGTCCCTTTATTTTTTGAGTTTTTGTGTTCGGTGTAGGTGTGGGTTTGGGCTAAGATTTACTGTAGATGGCGTGTGGTATCATTCCCATGTCGAAATTGGTAGCATTGGCAAGAGAGACGGATGATTTACCGTTGCGGAATTCGGACAGCACCTCCGTGGTCGATCAACTGGCGCCTACGCTCTCTATTCTCCGCCTCATCGGTGTCATGGATATAAGAGGTTGTTTGCAAGAAAGTATCTCCCACCAAGACCCGACTCAACGGCTCCCGGGATTCGCAGACATCCTAGGTCTCTGGTGCGATTGGTTTTTCTGCGACGACCTAGGTTTAGATGCAGTATATAACCCATTCCCATTTCCGGTTACGACGATGGGTCAAGCACCCGAAAGCAGAGTCGTATGGCGATGGCTGTTGAAACAATCATAACAAAAAGGCACATTGTCGGCCACGCAGCAAAGGACCCTGCAGTTCTATGATCAGTGGGAACAATCGGATAATTTTTATGAAGCTAGCACGTCGCATTACGGAGCGAATAATACCGGCTTCTTCAAAGATATGTTCGACGAAACGACGCGGTATTTTTTACAGCTCGGTGCGAATGCGTACGTGGAACTGGTACGGAGCCACATCCAGGTCAACGCTGGTTCTCTTGAACGTGCGGAGAAGAATATCAAGGATGGCAAAGAATGGAATCCACCAGGGTTGTGGAAGACGTCCAATGGATTTGAGCGCAAGCAGGGCGATCCCATATTCCAGGCACGTGCCTTTGATTACGCAGAAAACGCACGTAACGTTGTGCGTTTAACTCAGGTGGTGTTGGGGGTTCCTGCGAATCACCCGGTTATAGATAAGGGTGCTTGGGGGATGCTAATGGTGCGCATGCAGGCGTGGAGTATGGGTGTTAGGATTGTGGAGAGGGAGGGTGTTAAGATTCCGACTGAATACTATAATAACCCCTCACGGGTGTATATTTTGTGAAACTGGCGATGTAAATGGGGCTGACTTTGTACATGCCTAGATAAAACATCGTCAGCAAGTAACTGCTACGTTACGGTCGCGTGTACCTGCGCCTACCTCTTGATTTTGTAATGAACATCCCCCAAGAGTACGATATCCAAGCAAGCGCACAAAGGAGAAGACGTGAAACAGCGTCCTTGACTCCAGCTGCTACTGGCTTTTGGCCATCGAGAACAATATCATCATCCAAGGTCATAGTGGTATCTCTGTTCCCGCAATTATCGTGTCGCATTCGTCATCAACCATGTATCTCCGTCACACCCGCGCTCAGTCCAGCCCTGCGGACGGCGGTGCTCTTCCCCCAACAGCCTTCTTCGCGCCACTACCTCCACCTCCCATACCACCGCCGAACATGCTACCCAGCATGTCGAACATGGGGTTGCCTTGCCGTGGTATCTTGATGCCAAAGTACATTTCCCCAATCTGATCCAGCGCCTCGTTCCAATTGACGTCCTTCAAATCCCCCGCATAATGGCTCTTCAACTGCCGCCACAAGCTCGGATCGCCCCTCTCCACACTCAGAAGCAGCAAGCCCAGAAAGTTGAGCAAGGGTAGACTCGGGTATACGCGCAGGTCGGAGGTTTTGGTGCTAACCGGTTGCGTGGGCGGGTTCGGCGCTTTTTGCAAGCTCGACGTGAAGAGCAGGAAGAACTTGTTCGCTGCCCGTAGATTTCCGGTGAGGAGGTAAGGAAGCACGCCGCGCGCGCAGTATAACGGGGCGGTGTGGGGTGAATCGGACGTGTACCATGCGTAGTGGAGGGAGGCGAGGGTGCTGGCACTGTCCTGTGTGCCGAGGAGGAGATGCCGTTCCGCTTCGTAGGGTTCGAGATCTATGTCGTCAGCCAAACTATTTCTTCGCCTTTGCGGTAAAAGTCGACATACCCTCAGCGTACAAACTCCCAGCAACATGATGAAGCTCCGGATCGCCCGCCGGAAACTCACCAAACCGACTGCTCCATCCCACCATCTCACCCACAAACTTCTTCTTTGTCGGCTCCTCCTTCGGGAACGCGCGTAGAAGGCTCAGTAATTTCCCTTTCGACGACGCATCGACCTTGATTTCCCCCTTGTTATATACGTCGAGTAAGAAGATGCAGAGATCGCCGCCGGAACCACCTTGGCCGGCTTGGAGCAGCGAGAGGGCGCCGGAGTAGAGGATTGAAATAGCGTTGGGCCAGTCGGAGGCTTTTGTGTAGCGCGACGCGATTACGCGGAGTTGCTGGTGGGCTTCGTAGTATTGGCCTTCTGCGATTCTGGGACGGGCGTGTTAGTGGGGTGTCGAAATGGGAGGGGGAGGGGAAGGAGTACTTTTCGCGTTGGCGCTGCAGAGTTTTTTCTATCTTGGCCGACATGGTGGGTGGGGTTGTAAGAGGTAGAGGTAGGCGTAAGCTGTGGTTGTGATGTATTGAGTTGCGCAGGGTCGAGTAGAGTTCAAGATGCGATGACGCACCGCACGGCCGGCTGCTTGGCCCCACATCATACTGTCTGCTTGTTTTGTGAGCTGCTTCACATTATACACATGACCATTTGGAATGCATGGATGGAAGCAATGGATGCATCGATCCCTTCATTTTAATCCTTTGTCTACATTGTGATGCCTATCAAACGCTTCCTTCACATATCACCACTAGCCATGCTATCGCCTACACAGTACGCTAAGCAGGCACAGTCTTCTCCTTAAAGACAAACTATACTACTCCTTAAGCGTCTTTATTAATAGCCCGTAGATCTCTATGTATCCACGTAAATCCATAGACGCAGACGGACGAAAACTTTTGAGCATGTCATGTGTCTCGAGAAGGCAAGTGGGTCTAGCAAGATGCGCCAAGGCAGCTAGGTCAAATCCACCTTAGCGCTTTCTTCACGGGATTGCCAGGTACGCGTTTCACGACTGCCTGCATCCAACATCAACCTCAGAACAAAGTCTGACATACATACCACCGTCGTGATACATAGCAAGCTTGCAAAGAATACACTCCACAATTCCAGAACCCTAGACGCATAATAGGCACCCGTCATTATGCCTTCAGCCGTAGACCCTGAGGATGACCTATGGATAGCCATCAAACAAGTAAACTTCATCTCTGCGCGGGCTGAAATTGATCAAGTACTGACCTATAACTAGATCTCTCAGTCATCTGTGGGCTCGGACTATATTGATCAGTTAATTCCCATCATGAAAGATCCGCGCTATTCGAATCAACTGCAATTCACATTCGATCGGTATGCCAACGATCGCGAAAGTGAGATTGAGCGAATATGCAACGCCAACCACCAGGACTTCGTCAGCTCTGTGGACTCGCTACTCAGGATTCGGGACCAAACTGTGCAGATGAGCGGTGAGATACTGCAACTCAATGAATCTATTCAAGAGAGTATCGAGAAGTTGGCAGAGCAGAAAAAAGCCCTCGTCGACTCTCGCGGTGTACGACAAAACATCGATGAAGCGAGCCAGGCTTTAAGTGCTTGTCTGAACGTATTGCGCATTGCCAACCAAGTCCAGGACATGTTGAGGGAGAAGAATTACTATGCTGCTTTACGGGCGTTGGACGAGCTGCAGACTATTCATTTGAAAGAGATCAATCGATTCAAAATCGCTAATTTGATCGAAAAATCAATTCCGCAAACCCAGGAGCAGATCAGAGAAGCAGTCAAGAACGACCTGAGCACGTGGCTCTACCGCATCCGAGAGTCGGCGCAATTCCTGGGCGAGGTGTCATTTTACTACACCGACGTGCGGAGGACGCGCAACCAGGAACGCGCCGAAACAGATCCACGGTTTTCCAAGTTCAAACTCAATTCGGCCATTGAACTCGTCGCTGATGAAACGGACGAGTTCGATGTCTTGAACAACGAGGAAGCGGGCAACGAGACAGATTTCTCGCCCTTGTTCGAAGCAATGCACATCAACGAGACGCTTGGCAAGAGCGACCAGTTCAGATTAGAGTACGCCGCGGATCGGCGGACACAGAAGGATCTGATCATACCCAACAAGCTTAATTTGCTGGACGAAGAGTGTAGCGACCTGAGCAGTTTACTTGAGAGCATTGCTGGCTACGCTATTATCGAGAAAGCTACCATGTCGAAGACAGCGAATCTGCGATCGCAGGCCGATGTACGATGACTCCACGTGACTACAGGAAGATAGCTAATGCGAACACAGATCGACGAGCTGTGGGACTCAATGTGTCAAAGCGCAATCAATTTGATTACTAGCCAGCTCCATACAGTTGAAAACGACGAGCTACTACTCAAGATCAAGGGCCGCATTGCACTCTTCATGCTCACGATGGAGGTTCGTCACACTCGCCCATCACCCCGCACAACCAGTTTACTAACACCTTTTGGCAGAAATGGGGCTATTCAGTCTCAGCAATGAACGACCTCCTCCTAACTCTCTTCTCCAAGTACTCGGAACTTCTCAAACAGCGCTTCAGCGACGACTTTCTCGAGATTGTGCACACAGACGATTACATGCCCATGCCCATCAACAGCCACGAAGAATACGATAAAGTCGTTTCCGTCTCATGGTACTCACCGGAAAAATCGGCCCCAGAACTCACCTTCCCATGCGTCTTGCCGTTTAGCCAAATGTACCCGCTGTGCTGCATCGACATTCGCAACTTCCTGAACCAGATCTATCTCTTCTCCGACGACTATTTCCAAAAGAGTACCATCATCGATGAAACACTTCGGACGGCACTAGACGACTTGCTATGCCAGAAGGTCTGTCAGTCCCTCATAGACCGCTTATCGAGTCAGTACCCGGGCCAGATCGTGCAGATCCTAACCAATCTCGAACACTTTGAGAACGCATGCGTAGAGCTACAAGACCTACTCTTCGAAGCGCGCTCCTCCCCCTCCGCAACAGGTCCCATCGTGCTCACCGCCACGGACCGCTTCGCCAAAGCGAAAAACACAGCATCGAACCGCGTCTTCGAGCTCGTAAACAGCAAAATCGACGACCTGATCGAGACAGCTGAGTACGACTGGATGGCCACCAAGCCGGAGACAGAGCCGTCCACATACATGTTGGAGCTGACTAGATATCTCTCCAACATCATGAGCAGCGTCTTACTCGCCCTACCCATGGACATCAAAGAATTCATCTACTTCGACGCGCTCTCCCACGCCAGCACCGCCATCCTCGACCTGGCCCTCTCCTCGCAAATCAAGCGCATCTCCCCCGCCGCAGTCCGCACGCTCGCAAACGACACGGCCTTCCTCTCCAAGTTTGTCTCCAGCCTCAACAACCCCATCCTCATGGAGAACCTGGACGAGCTCACGCAGACGGTCGCCCTCATGGGCACGGATAACAGCGAGGAGTTTTTCGATATCGCGCAGAGGAATAAGAAGTATAGTAAGGTGGATCAGTACAAGGGTGCCGTATTGCTGGAGAAGGTGCAAGAGGGTGCGCAGGTGGCGGCTCAGAGTCCCAAGGTGGAGGGCAAGGAGCGGTTTGGTACGCTAGGGTCCAGATTCGGTATTAGGTAGAGTATTATTATGAGCCATCAAGCAAGTCTATCACACACAAGCAAGGATATCGTCAATACATTCCGTTTTTGAAGTCATCCACAACCCCCCTTCTTAACGCCATGAAGATCGCCACGCCGGGCTATCTGGTATCATCTGAACAACTAATATACATGCCCGTACTCCCCCCTCCCCATCCCATCCTACTCCTTCTCCTCCTCCCGCGCCACAACAACCCCGACATCCACATCCCCATCCCCATCCCACTCCTCCCCCGCATCCAGCACAGACGCAAACTCGACCGCCAAACCCAACTCATCATTCGCCCCCAAAACGCCCCGAATATCCGCCGAAGCAATCTCTTCGTACACGCCCGTAATGCCCACAATGCGACACACCCGCGCAACAGACGCCATCATGACTAGGCCCAGCATCGCAAACGGGCCGACGGCAATGAGCTGGCTGAACTGGCTTTCCACAACGTTTAACATGGGTGTCGCAGAAGGGAAAATGGGGGAGGTAGGTGGGGGGGGGGAGGGGGGGGGGAAGGGAAAGACTTACTAGTACCAAGCGTGCACCGTGCCTTCGTCCCAAAACCTCAATCGGGCTTCCATCTTGGTGGCGTTGCTGTCGGCGTGTTCTTGTAGTAGGAGGGCGAGTTGCTTGCGGAAGCTGTGGAGACGTTTCCACCAGTGGGAGCGGTGGTGCTGGTTTCGGTTTCGGATGAAAATTTTGTTGAGGAGGGCGTGGATGTCGTGTAGCATGGCGATGTCGTGGGCTGAGGCGGATAGGAGGGCGTTGGCTGTGATGGTGGGTGTGGCGGAGGTGGATGTGGAGGCGGGCATGGTGGAGGAGGCCTGGGGAAGGGTTGCGAGAGACATGGTTTAGGTTGGTGGGAGATGGGGTTTAGATATGGTGTGTGTCTGTGTGGTGTAGGGCGTTGGGTTGGGTTGCTGTAGGCTGCCGGTGGGTGGTGGACGACACCCTGGGTATGTGCGTGTGCGCGGCGCTACGGAAGTATTGCTGCGAGACGGCGACGGACCTTTTTCGGACCGTGGAGAGTAGAGCGTACGAGATCAAGGTAGCGAGGCGACCGGTATGTGATCTGGTGGCTTGGTTGTGTTGGTGATGATTGTAGGAGCTCTACGCATACTTTGCCGAACTTGGAAGGGACGAGAAATTTTTCTTAAGCGCGACGACAACGACGATGACGGCAGAAGCTTTGACAGTGAGGGAGAAATGAGGTTGACTCGATGGGTGAAGATGAGATATCGTTGCGATGACGGACGATGTGCCCTGATGGAAAAAGGGTCCAACGCGGCGCGGATGTTCCTGGACTTTGAGGCACAGATGCCCAGATCCACACGGCGCGCGAAAGTCAAACGACGACGAAACGTGACTGGGGCTCAATCTAGGAAACAATACACGTGCCGTAGACCTTTTAATGAGGAGGGGAATCTGGGGAAATAGATGTGGCCGTTAGTCTAACGAACAACCTATCTACTCTTTATGAAGCCGGCAATCAATCTGTTCACCGCTTCAATTCACACCTTTCTGTGCACGAGGACAAATCGTGATACCCCCCCTTTGCCCGAGTGCTTCCTCGCAAATCCTGCGATCCTCGCAATGCTCAGCCTGCTTGGGCCTTGTCTGGAATAAGATACGAGCTATCGTGTAACGGCTCGGAGGTTGTGGGCCTACGGGACCGTATGCGGCGGCGCGGAGGAAGGGCGGATGATCTGGTTAGAGTATCACAGCTTTTGCAGCTGCTAGCTCACAATGGAGGAGCTGAGAAGATGGTATTGCCGCGATGTTCTCGATTACTTTTGTGTGGTTGGACCTGTCGCGTGCTGTGGAATTCAAACTAGTGTAGAACGTGTGGTTGGGCTGGCGGTGTGGGGGGAAGCGTTCGGCGCTTTTTACCAAGTCGCATATGGTCTGAATCGGACTCGAGCGTTCTGCCGGGTCTTCCTCGAGAGAGGATTCGAAATTCGAGTTTTCTCTGACTTCGTGGTGTCCTCCTGTGGTGATTCAGGTCTGCTGCAACTGTGAATCGGAAATGCTGGTAGCCTTCCGGACCCCCTGTCTCGCTCTGAACTTTGAAGGAGTCCCGAGCTCGAGGTTTCTGTGTGGGGTACCTCGATAGCCTTGGAAGCTTTCTATCGACGACACCCCCCTACCACCACACCACCACACTACCACCATGCCTTGCAGCGCCCATTTGCCGTCTGCCGGCATATACGAGAGTCACAGAGTGGGCTTTCAGCCCTGTGTGGTCAGGAGGAAGTGATGGTGAGACATGTCCGAGCGCGGTGAGATTCACTGCGCGCCTCAATTTCCCGAGCAACCACGGGGTCTGCCTCTCCCCATGCAACAACAACTGCGCCACAGGCAACAATGAAATTCTCTCGCGCGTCTAGATCTCTTGGGAAGCTCTGTACGACTCGGATGCCTCTGTCGGAGTCGCAATCTCAGCGTCTGAGGCATCTTCGCGCGCGCGCTCTGACACGCACTTCTGAAGCAGCTACCCTCCCGCCCCCCCACCACCACTAACCACCGCGTCGAAGAGGTGAGCAGGCTACTCTTGCGCTTCAGGCCCTGCGACCAGCTGCATTCAATTTACCCTCCCTGTCTGAGTCGTTGTCTTCGATATCGTCTGCGGCGCGCCGAAGTGGAGCTCTGCCTCCAACAGACAGATACAACCACCAGCTCCAGGAGGGCAGAAGGAACCGCAAGCTCCTGATACTCTTTTCCGGATGCTGACATTCACTGGCGAAAGCGCCTCGTCGCATTGACATACGCAAGAAACCCCTTCGGTCGCACGCCCAAGGCGGGGAACAGCGAGTACCCGACCGCGAAGCAAACAGCACATGTCGCACTCGATGTCTCGAACCGCGCGATACGCCTCACAAAGTCCGATGTCGGTTTCCAATACTATACATACGGCCTCGTATGGCACGATGCATAGCCCAGAAGACGAAGCTTCGCGGACGCGGACGCGGATGCGGCTGTAGGCCCCCTCTCCACCCCACCTCCAGCAGTACATCGACATATTTTGGCAACACTCTGCATGGTGTACGCACTCGCAAACCGCGTGGGATTACCGGTACCCAACGGGACGTGACGAGACGAAGAGACCGGTACCAGAGGCTTCTCCATGCCCCATGGTTATGCGCAGTTGAGAACGCCGCGCGTCCGCTTTACATACATATACCGACAGATAGCGACAAGGTACAACAGTGGCAGCAGAAATACACTGTGCACATACGGTCGACAGCTCAGCAGTATCGCCTCGAGGGAAAAAGTCCCTTGTCGAATCCCAGTCGACAAGTTGAGACATCCCTGACCATATGGCAACGCGATGGCGGTAGCGGCCCCTGTGAAGTATATGCCGGCATCCTGCATTTGGACAGCGGTTATACTAGGACGTATTAACGAGACGTCTC
Source organism: Decorospora gaudefroyi (assembly GCA_010015605.1). NCBI lineage: Eukaryota > Fungi > Ascomycota > Dothideomycetes > Pleosporales > Pleosporaceae > Decorospora > Decorospora gaudefroyi. The sequence continues at coordinate 58,812 of ML975257.1, forward strand.
GGCGAACATCGAACGAATCCGAGAGACAGATCCCGCAGCGCTAGGGTCTCAACCGTAGATGTGCTTCGACGATATCAGGCATCCTGCTGCAGCAAGGCTCAAACTTTGCTTTCTGCCGAGCCGCTCACCATGTCGATACCCTGCCGGCATATCGATGGCCGAGATTCTCGCTTAACGACAGTCCCCGCAAGACCTAAGATCGTACTCCTTTTTGGCTAATACAGTCCGGCCAAGCAATACGGAAGCGGCGCCCACATTTCCAGGTCCATCACGGTAACATGCATTACCGCCTGCCATATGCCGAGCCAGGCATGACCAGACCGAAGCCGCGCAGGTGCATGTGTCGAAATCGGACACCTCAGTGGGATAAGGCATAAAACCGGGAGCAGGAGAGCCAGGATACACACAGGATGTGGAGGGCTGAGGCATGCGACACTCAAACCTCCTTGCCAAATGTCACTTGGAAACATACCGGGCAAGTCCGTGGATATGCGAGACTTAGGCCAACGGGTTTCAGTTGGTCGATATTTATGCGACCGCACATCCCCCAGCGGAGCCGGTCTTTCAAAAGCCGCACTAGTACGGACGGCATCCTTCTGCCTTGCGACACTTGTGTAACATAGCAAAGATGAACGAACATCTTGCTGTTTCGACACACTCAGCCAGAGTAAAACGCTCCGACGGCAGGAACAACGCCTATGTCCTCGACGTGTGGTCAAGAGCAGGCGCAATCGAAAAACTCCGCAACAAATCCGCAGCAGCCGAATGAGCCTATCTTGGTCTTTGGTCCATCCAATGGAGGTTTACACCAGAGGTAATGTCCTGGTTGACATGGCCCTGGACCCATCGAAGGCTTTCTTGATACACGGCCGGGTCCATGAGTGGAGCCTTTTGAAGATTCTTCTGGTGCAGATTGGGTTCGCACGCATCATCAATGGGGTAGATGCGGCAAGATCCTGGGAACTCTACAATCTGCAAGTATGCGGCTTTTCCTATTTCAGTTGTCCGACAGTGGAGCTCTGGCCAACTCCTTTCCTAATACCATGGTCCATGGTGAAGCCAGTGACGCTTGCAGTCCGAAGCGAAAGGTACCCTTACGACAGTGAGAAGACCGTTTATGGTTTTCGAATGCTCCGCAAAGACAGTCCAATGTCTAGACGAGACGTTTCTGAGAGCTTTGCCGATTGCAAGGTAGCGCCATGTGGTTCTCTCAGATACGAGCCGATATCATCCGGGGTACACGATTGTCTGCACCTAAACGGTGTCGTGGGCCAGGCAAGCTGAGCTGGTTCACGAGTGGACTTGACTACAAGGTGGCTCATCTCGTTTCAAACGGGAAACGATGACATTGATCATCCTTCGCATTGGCATCCTGAGTCTTCTTTTGCTCAAGCCGGGATGAGGTCAATACCAGCTCCCTAGTCTGACAAACATCATCAGTGCTGTCGGTGGCCGGATTGCGATGCTGAAGTTTGCCCTTAAAACTAGGTCAATAATCGTCATTGAGCTTCCTGGTGCGTTGGTTCGATCCAGTATCCAGGTACTCATCAAATGAGCTTCGCGGATGTTCCTTGGCCTCAATACCCTCGTGCGATCTCATCGTACCCAAACACGCCCAAGCTCTTTACGTCCGGTCAGCAATAGACGCTTCACCGAATGGAGCCTGACAATAGCAAATTGCGACAGCATTTTCGGTGTTCTCTGGGACGCAAGAGGCGGCTTGACATGGACCCATGCTTAATAACGACTAGAGGTCGTAGTTGGCAATGACACGGATCCACGTTTTGCAATTCATGATGGTGGTCAGCCATTCATGTTCGCAATGCTCATTGCCTTGGCGTCGCCCCTGACCTATGTTCCCCGGATTGGCATGCCACCACGGATATTGGCCCCTATCAGCCAGCTGAGCCTATTGAATTCGGGCATGCCGTAGGTGTCTCGCGGCATGGTATGCTCTCCATATGGCGTTCAGTAGCTGAGCATTCTACAACCTATCGACCGTGACTCTGCCGTTGCCAAGTCGAGATTGCTATACAACGCCAGACGGCTCGCGCACCCTGATGATGGCGTCAAACTCATGCTAGCAATCGCCGGTAGCATCCAAACCCCAAGGACGTTATCGAAATCGGAGTTTTCCCAGCTGGAAAGGGACCGATGATATATTTTCCCATTCCTGGCGTACCGTTTGTCCGTCACCATTCATAGCCTAGAGAGAAGGGCATTCGATGCTAAACCTGGCGCCCGATGGTATCTTGCCTTGATTAAGGGGCTGGCATCTGTGGGCCACGCTAACACGACAAGTGCGTCCGCTCCAACACCGGACCATTTTGCCCCTGTAGAAGACGCCTCAGTGCATCGGAACCCATCCCCACCTTGGACAACCAGCTCTTATCAAATATATACCAGTATCACTCTCGAAGGCCTCCGACAAGCATTCTTCGTTCTGTTTTGGAGGTCTCATCAACTTGAGGACGCCGTCGCCATGGCATTGCGGTCCAGGCGAACCTCCTCGTTGGGTCCGAAGGCAAGACCAGTCTTTTTCTCGAAGGCCGCATGAGACTTCTTTGAATTGTGCAAAGAAGGTCAGGATCGCTACCATGTCGATAGATTCCGCAGCAACATCGAAGCCGCATTGACTTCAGCCTGGGCCTCAGTGTAAAGCTGTGTTGGGCCTTCCATACAAGCCTTTGATCGGATCTTCGTTCTCGTCTTAGCCCAGGTCTTCGTACGGATGCCTGTCCGGATCGCGGGCATCTTGCTCATGCTGAAGGTCGTCCCTGCGAGAGAAAAAGGCTGTGCGGTCTTGCTAGCCGCGTGCTACCCCCCCCCCCCCCCCACCCCCCAAAACCCCTGGTCTCGTCATTATGCCTTCTGGATGTATGCTCGGTCATCGATTTGCGTACGTCGGTTCGGTCGTGGGCTGCTCGCAGCGTCTTCGCGGCCGGTGTTGGTGCAATCCCCGAGGGCCGTCGGCGGCTCGCAGGGAGGGCGAAGTTGTCGGCGCTTTGGGAATGGTAATCGTACGCCAGCCCGGTCTTCTGGTGTGTGAGCGTTCACGTACTGCTGTCGGGATATTCTTGTGTTGGCGGGTGTATTTTCAAAGAGGGTAGCAAGCATGCCCGCTGCCGCGGAACAAACATGTGCCCGACGCATCGAGCCTGCGATGATGATCTGGTACCCAGGAAGCCTTTGGGAAAGTTCACGTTGTCGAGCTGCCGTCTGGTGAACGACAGTATCGCCATGAGGCCGCGCGAAGGTTGTGCGAGGAGCTGCCCCGCCGCTGAAGGGCGCCACGAGAGCTCCGCGGCGCGGGCAGACACTCATGGTTCCTGCAGCTACCTCAGGCGTAGACCTATACGCACGTATAAGCTCAGGAACAGCAGAAAAATCCCGTCTTCCTTGGTGTAAGGCTTGAAGGTCTCGGTGACGTGCTCGCATAGCCGCTCGAGTTGTCGGTACCGCAGCATCGTGCGTGCTTCGGCTCGTCTGTGTACGTGTCTTGCAAAAGAACTATGCGTAGGATCGACGTCGTCAATGAATCTGAAAAGATGCGTGGTGTTGGCGTCGTCGGTATTGTGAGAGCCTGAGCCCAGCTGCAACACCACGGCGGGCATCACGATACGTCCCCGCGGTCCGTGCACCCCACGAAAAGATGGCTGCCTCTGCTGTACGCACCAGCGAAGATGCTGGGCGTACTGCAGAGGGTGCGAAAAGCATGTCTAAGATCTGGGCAAACAGTTTCCAGAATATGGAGACTGTGCAGGCGTCTCCGGAGAAGTTATGCAACTACATAGCTTCGGGAGCGTGCCAGTTTCCAAGAAGGCCTCGAAGAGCATCTCGGAGACGTGTGAAATCTGGGAGAAGAGCTCATGAAGACGGATATCTATTTCTGAATGTTCATGTCTTAGACTTTTGATAGGGGACGTGGTATCAAAGTTGCAACATGTTTCATTCTTTGATTGATATACTGTTCTTTCTGCTCTACGCAGGTGTTGCTCTTGAAGTTCCAGTACGCAACCATGGGCCTACTCGCCTTCTGAGTGCATATCCAGCCTCCCTTGCCTCTAGAATGGAGTCTATGAGATTCCTGGATTGCATATCATCCTCCCTGGTATGCTCATGAGATTCTATAAGGGACATATAGTGGTAGGGGTGCACGCTGCTACGGTCTGCTTGATACCGAAGCCCCTGAGCCAGTCATCCAGCCCCTCGTTTGGTCGTCTTCGACAGGGGCAGCTCCTTCCCCCCCACTGGTCACTCGAGTGCGTCACGAGAAGATGTGTTGTCATCAGATTGGAGGGGTATCTCGCTCGTCTGGCCTTCTTTCCTCCTTTTCTCCCATAACATACCCATATCCAATTTTTGGCACCTTTTTGGCCGCCCATCGCTATCGTTTCTTTGTACGGCAGCTGCTGTCGTTCTCTGAGAAACTCAGTATGCTTGCCCTTCTACTCAGTGTCTGAGGTTTGCTGGCGAGGTTTGCTGTGGAAAGTGGGTGGGTAAGCCCACTGCACTGCCCACTTCAATGTCACCCGCACACCGACGACGCCATCCTTGTGGTGGGAAGGAGTATCTTCTCGCTCTTTCGATGGTATCGGAATCGTCACTTTACCTCTGGTGGTCTAAGAACAAGTGTTGTGGGTCAATCACTCCTCCCAACGTTCCCCACACACACCCATCCATCTTCATCAACCCACAACACCACCACTGATTAGCTTGAAACGCTGGGAGCTGCATCATCAAGCTATTCCAAATCACTGTGCTAATTTTTATTAGACCCGCAGCGTTTGTGGTGGTGCCTCAGCATACCTTCCAAACGTGGATCTGACCACCGCCCTCCCCCTGCTCCAGCATCCTACAACGACAGCGATAAGGAGCCTCAGCCGCTGGGAGCTCATTCGACTATCTGCCGCAGACCACGGCGTCGAATATGGTATACACCCAACGAGCCATCGTCGTGACACGTCATAGCTACCGAGCAAACATCTCAACCCCCCAAATCATACCATCGCAACACCAAGGGCTACGCCTTCGAAACTCTGGGAGATAATTCGTAAATACCCCCCTATCCTCCGCACAAAGCTTGACCTGCTTCTGGGTATCACTCGTCGTCGATCACTGCACCTTCCAAACGGTCCCATCACACCTGCAGCGCCCATCACTGACATGCTTCGAGCTTACCTTTGAATGGAACGCGAGCAGTGTCGATGCAAGGGATAAGGAAAGGGATATGCAAAGGGCAACGTCGACGCCGCGGCCTTTGAGGAAGGACATTGAGTCATCCAACGTCGACACTACGTCTACACCATCAGCTCGCTACCTCAGACAGCTACTTACCTTCGTCCTCCCGGTAAACTCAGCTCACTCACCATCAGCTTCAACTCCTCAACCCTTTCACGCATGCCGTCTATCCCTACCATGATGTATGGTCACACTCCATGTTCGCGAAGTCCGCAATACCACCATATTGTCACCAATCAAGTCAAGGATCCGGAGCAGATCGAGCAAGCTGACGACAAGGACAAGAAGCAAGTCACATCACGATGCAATAGAAAGGGAAGCTTTTGAGCAATGCTTGCATTCTCTAAGGAGAAAACACTACAGTCACTGGCCTCATGGCCTTCATCTTCTCACAGATCATTCTCGATCTGCAAGCCACCCATCTCATTAACCCAGATCTTGTCGATATTGCCTCAACAGACATGCACACAATGGTGTGTGTCAGTAATCATACCGATATCTGTCATAGATCGAAAACAAAGAAAGAGACCCATCTTGCAACGTTGCGCAGCCAGCAAGAGAGACAAGCAACCGCCTTCCGAAGTCGATTCTGTCGGAGCTGATGCATGCGATGTTTAGATGAAGGAGTTGACGTTGGTGTATCCGCGGCCGGAGGAGTGACGAGGAGCACCACGGGAAGAACGAGTCGGGGTACCATCGGGAATGGAAGTCGTGCCGTTGGGGAACGGGTTGCCGACAGGACCACCGATGACACCAGGAGCCGTCATGGGACTAGAATTCTCAGCGAACTCAGCGAAGTAGCGGGCGATCTGGGTCATCGGGATGCAGTGGAAAGGGGCAACGGCAACGTTGTACGTGGCACAGTACCAGGATTCGATGTCCCGCTTCTTGGCCTCGGTCAAACCAGAGAAAGGAACCGGAGCGGCACGCTGGTGGGCGAAGCGGACGGCAGCCTGCAGGATATCGCGAGGACCACCACGGTCGTAGGCGCTCGTGCGGCTACGATGTTCCATGATGCTGCTGTATCCGTGGGGAGGGTAAAGTCCAACGCTACGGGCGCTATCCATCGAGCGCTGAAGCTTGGAGAGGTTGTCGGGGCGAGGAAAAGGCTGCTCGGTGCCGGCGATGCGCAGCTGACCCATCGTCTCTCCGTCGGCGAGAGTATAGACCAGGCGGGGTCGGCAGTACGGAGTCTCGTGCATGACCGAAGAGTTACGGAACTTCTGGACAAGAGCCTCACGACCCTGGATGGTGGCATAGGAGATCTCGGCGGTCTTGTCGGAGTGGAAGCCAGGCCAGGAACGACGCTCGATGCGATCAATCAGAGCAAGCATGCCGTTGGCGTCGGCGAAGTTGATGAAGGCATAACCAACGTTGTTTCCGGTCTTGAAGTCGATCCGGAGATACATGAAATCGTATGTGCCGAAGCACACCTCGTCGAGGATGATCTTGAGAGCCATCTGTTCGGGCAATTAGTGAACGACCATGTAGAGGAGGAGATCAGATACATACCCAGTCCAGCTTGTTGGGGATGTTGCGGAGCATGACGGTTGTGCGCACGTCACTGCCATCGAGGATACGCTCACGGCGGACACGGTTGTGCTGGTCGTGTGGATGCGCATACTGGTTGCGATCCGCACGGCGACCAAAGTAGCGCTCGGTTATCAGCATCTGAGTCGGGGCAGTGCTATATGCATTGATACGACCCAGAGCATCGAAGCGAGGCATGAACCGATGAGGCGAGGCCATGGCACGCTCGTCATTCCAGTGGGCGGGCTCGGTGGTACACCACTGGAAGGACTGCTGGATGGAGGTTAGCCAACATGTATGAATGCGAGAAGAGAGGGAATGCTTACGTCATGAGGCATGCCCCAGACCGCGTCAAGGCGAAGAGAGTGAACGGCACGATTGGCGGCGTCGACCGAGTGGAATTCGATGCGGAAGACGAGCTGCATTCTGTCCTCCAGAGTGTCGACGTGGACGACGTTGCGGACAGTACCAAAGGCTCCAGCGGTGATCGCAACAGCGTGGGCCACACCAGCAAGGTCTGCGGCATCGAACTCCCAGATGGCGTGGTTAGGATTGGGCTGGATGTGGATTCCGAGCTTGATCTGGCCATCGAACTCTTTGATGAAGGCCGTGTCCTGGCCCTTGGCACGGGCATAGTCATAGTCGGAGACGTATTCGACGATGAACTGGTGGTCTTCGAGGATCTCTTTGCCTTCGGCGGCGTCGTTGAGGTCGTCGTAGCGGATGAAGACACCATGAGCGTAGTGGGGAACAGCGGTGTTGAAGCAAGAGTACTAATGTGGTCAGTAAGGTACATCATGAAGAAGGGTGATGGAACTTACGAGCTTCATATAATGCTGGACGCTGAAGAGCTCATGCTCCAAGTCCAATCCGGCATTGGTGCCATCGGGAAGCTGGGGGACGAACTGGTACCGCGAGATGTACTCTTGAGCGCTGACGTGGGACATCTCGTTGAGGAAGGCGCCCTCGACGTAGGTGGCCGCGGGAGGGAGCATGCCCTTGTGGTCGTCGGTGTTGTCCTGGACGACGGGGACAGGCTGCTGGCCAGCGGCGATGACGGTGATCTGGCGACGGTGGCCTGGGCGAGGGTTGCGAGCCAAGTCAGGTGAGTACAGAGTAGGGTCGGTGCCCGTAAAGGGACTGGACGAAGGGCCTTGGCCAGAAGACGACTGAGGAGATTGACGAGACATGGTCGACAAGTGGTGTACTGGTGTACAAGAACAAGTCAAGAGTTGGTTCAATGTGAGACAAAGCTCAAACAAGGTGTGGAAGCCTGAGTGTGTCAAGCAAGATGTACGAGAGAAGCAAGTTTGCGGTGAGGAGAAGAAGAAAGTTGGGAAGAAGCTGGGATGAGGGCTCCTTATATAGTAGGGAGGCCGGCGAAGCTCGAGCGATCAGCTGACGACGCTACTGCAGGCGGCGGCAGAATCCAGAGGTCAGGGCTTTCACTATCAGCAGAACGTACGATGCGGAAGGTGGCAGAAGGTGCTCGTGAGGGGTTCCGAGCGAGGGGTGGATGTTTGGGCAACCAAGGATCCATACGAACATCTCACGGCAACTGGCCAACTTGGACGCGGAGAAACTCATAAGCGGCATCACGAGAAAGCGATGGGCGAGCTCTACAATCGCTGCTATTCAGACATACAACAAGACTATGGAGCTGAGGATGCATCGCAGCTGTAAGATGGGCCCTGAGCCTGAACTTGCACCCCTCAACCGCCATGTCAGCTATCGTGAAGCCCCACTCGCCACTTTCTAGCGTCATGCAGGCCCTCTGACCGCTCGCCGATGGGTCTCCGCGAGGCAGGCACAGCAGCGGGGTCACGGGGAAGGGCAGGAGCGAAGTGAGGGAGAGAGGGGTCAGACGGCCGGGGATTACGGTGCCAGCAGATGTTCAGGGGGGACATGAAGCCTGGGAAAGTGCTACCTGAGCTGCTCCGAAGGCTGCAAAGCTTCAATATGCTGGCAATTGAGTTCCTGTGAGGCTTGAAAGATACTCAGACTTGATCAAACTCAGGGGCTGAAGCTGCATGTGAACGCGTTCAGAGCATCGGCATGGCGATTGAGCACGTATGGATGCATGCGAAGCGCTCATGAGGCTGGCACATGCCCATCATGAGTTGCAGGCTTGTGAGAATATGTGCGAGCATAATGAGCTGCTCCATCGCCTTCTCCGTGTCATAATGACACGTTGAGGCATTCTCGGCCGGCTGTGGCAGGCTCGAGGGCAGGAGAATCACATCAAGAAGGCACGTTGCGGCAATGCGGAAGGCCCCTGAGGGACGACTCCAGGATGCCTCACCCCCTCGAGAAAGCCCAAAACTTCAGGAAGTCCTGGTATAGGCCTCTCCAAGGGCGAGGAAGACTCGTACAGGCAACCCCTGAGCGCCACAATGTCTCCAAACGTAGACAGGCTTCACTCTGCGACTCGCTGCGGAAGGCGAGGCCGCGGGGGGTGACGCAGAGCTTGCCCAACTGATGAGAGCAACCTCAAGAAGTCCTAGTATAGGCCTCCTCAAGGGCGAGCAAGACTTGTATAGGCAACCCCTTGAGGGCCACAGTGTCTCTAAACGTAGACAGGCTTCACTCTGCAACCCCCTGTGGAAGGCGAGGCCGCGGGGGTTGACGCAGAACTTGCCCAACTGATGAGAGCAACCTCAAGAAAACCTAGTATAAACCTCCTCAAGAGCGAGGAAGACTCGTATAGGCAACCCCTTGAGCGCCACAGTGTCTCCAAACGTAGACAGGCTTCACTCTGCAACCCGCTCCGGAAGGCGAGGCCGCGGGGGGTGACGCAGAGCCTGCCCAACTGATGGGAGCAACTGTGCCCCTATGTGGACATTCGCGAGGTCACAGAACTTAAGAAATCACCACCACGGTCACTGAGAACGGCTCTTAGAACAGCCAGCAAGATTGATTCCCATAGGTACAGCGTCAGTACGTTGTGTTGACATCCGTCATCGAGTCACCCCCGCGCCTGGCAAAGGGGAAGCCACGACGGAACTGCATAATCTAGACGGCAGGCAGGTACGGCACGGCGACGACGAAGACGAGAAGGAAGCAACACGCAAAAGGAAGGCGGGGATGGGCTCAGCACCTCCAGAATGACAACATCACGACGATGAGAAGCAACACCCAAAACGTAGGCCTGGGTGTGTTCACTGTTCAGCACCTCAGAACAGCAGCACGATGACGACGAGAATCAACACTCAAAACGTAGGCGTGGATGGGCTCAGTACCTCAGGACGACAGCACGATGACGACGAGAATAACACGCAAATGGTAGGTCTGGATAGGCTCAGCGCCTCTAGAACTACAGCACGATGACGAGAATCAACACCCAAATGGTAGGCCTGGACGGCTCAGCGCCTCCAGAACGTCACTATCGAGTGCCCCCCAGGCTCAGGGAGCCTCCAAGCTGTATTATCCACGATGGCAAGTATGCTGCATTGGACTCTCTAACCTATCGGCCGTCCCCTCCTACCTGGAGATACGCCCAGGTGTATTCCCTCTATCTACTCTCCGACCATATCTCACCTTCATACACCCGTCCCCTACGCCCCCGTAGTCTCCCCATTTGTTCGTGCTTGCGAGCGACGTGATGACCGTGTACCAGCTTCTGAGAAAGAATTAGTGGGATGCAACAATAAGCTCGAGATGCCGTACATGGTACACCCTCCATATACCGGTCTAAAGCCCAGTTCATGCCCCGAAGGGACACCTCTACCTTTGACCACAGAAGGACAAGAGCTATCTCCTCTTCCTCGTCCAAGCTCTCGAAATCGTAGTAGGCCTCCATGTCTCCGTAGCCATCGATGGCCATTCGCTCGAGGCCGCGGTAGAACCAGAAGAGCACGAGTGGCTCGTGCGAGTCAGAGGCGAGGGGGTAAGGGCCGGTCTCCTCGTCGTATGCGTCGTCGGCGATGTCCGTATTCGTTGCACAGGATGGTGCTGGATTTGTAGAGAGTTGGAGGAGTAAGGGAGGTTTGGGAGGTTTGTTGAGGGTGACGAGAATGGAGACAGCTTGTTATTTTGGGGACAATGTTGTTCGAACTTTTTACGACCACGTCCGCCGCGCTAAAACCCCTCCGACGGTATCCAGGCATCGCTCGAGGACGACATCCAAGCTTATAGCGCTTCTCTTGCAGAATTCTTCCTGTACCGACCAAGTCTTCTCAAACTGCCGGTTCTGCAACCTGTTCAACGGTGCGCAATTCACCCCCAATGCCACAACGATCTGCCTGCACATGTCTACAACTCGATGGGCACGACGCTCACGACCGAAATAGCCACCTCGAGCTCTTGCGCAACCCCAAATCCTGTCCGTCTCCATATTACAAGCTCCCGCTGCGGCTTCGCGGCCTTCCATCCACCTCCGATTCGCAACAGCAGACCATGCAAAACAACTACACCAGAGACGCCGGCAAGCAATGGGGAATCGGAAACCCCAAAACAACGTGCTAGCTACCACCGCCAGCTGCGGCAGAGTCTGACATGATGCCCCGAGGCTCAGGGCGATGCAGGGATACGAAAACTACGCATTCCCTTAGAGGTAGATCTGCTCGACGGGATTTGCTAACACGTGTCATAGGCCGACCGCGTTCGAGACAGCCGCGAATGTGCTCGCCCATCCACCGCAACGGAGACCAGGAGCTACGAGATGACGCTCAACAGAAGCAGGACCAAACCCACGGGTAACATTTGGGCTATGAACATGACGACCACGAACGCGTGGCCCAAACTCGACCCCGAGACCGTAGAGACGCTGAAGCGACGGATCTAGAAGCATCACGCGCTGGGCTACGTCGCAATACGAGAGAGATGTTGTATCTATTGTCGGAATAAGGGGAAGCAACGAAATGAACATGCGGAATATGTATACAGGGTGGTTGGATGACGGCTAGCACTTACTTTTCTCGTATTGCGAGGATTTTCGGCGGCGATAAAAGGACTTGGGTTATGGGCGAGCAAGGTTCACAATTGCGCTAATCACCCATCCTGAGCAAGTTTGCTGACGTGGATGTTTGAACAATTATGGTGATGTGGTGAAGGAACTACTTGCATAGGTGACAGGTAGTAGGAAATTAAGATCGTTAGGGAAGCCGGATGTGTACCTTCGTGTGGACAGCTAGCCGGCATCCTAGGTTCAGAACTGTTATTAATACAATGAAGCCTATGGCCTTGGAAGACTTTCAGCGTCTCATCGCGCGTACTTGAAGTCATACGAAGCTCTCACCAAGCCTCAATCAAATCCAGGCCACCCAATATCCATTGCAAGAATATACAATACATGACCAAAAAATATCCCGAGTTGCTCTAGGGCTTCATCGTCTCAAGAATACGTTCAATTTCCAGTAACACCAGCTGAATCCGGGTATCATTACAACCAAAAAACACATCCAACTACTTCTTCCCATTCCCATTCGCACTCCCTTCTCCCACAAAAATCCAAGCATCCTCATCCAAACTAGCCACCTTCCTCCTCAAGCTACTCTTCAGCGCAGCCCGAATCTCCTCCTCAACATCCCAATGCGTATTTGGCTTGCCATACAACGCTATCAATTCGTTCTCCTGACCTAAACACACATACAATACAACATCAGCCCCCTATTTACCCTTCTCCACTACACCGTCCGTAGTCCTGGCACGGGGTTGAATGGGATGGGATACGTACCTTGCTCTTCGGCGTCAGCGTCGCGCAGCATATCCTTGTACACGGGCGTGGGCGCCTGGGTGACGTATTCGCCCGATGAGTTTCTTTCTACGAGTTCGTCTTCGGCTGGTTGCTGGAAGATTGTGGGTTCGGGGGGGTCTTGGTCTGGACGCGGCTTTTGGCGGCGTGGTTGTTGGGCCGGGTGCGCGGTGAAGATGTTGCGCCGGGTTGTTGTGGGGGGGAGGCGGATGGCGCGGTTGTCCATGTTCTTTTTTTCTTGCTGGAATTTGTTTGTGGAAGGGGGGTTGTAGGTAGTGGGCGATGTATGAGGTTAGGGCCTAGGCGTTGGTGTTTGGATAAATTGGTTTGTTTGGCGCGCCGTTGCTAGTCAGGTACGCCGCGACTTGGTGGGGTGAAATGGAGCTGCGGCTGGGGTCTAGATACCTACCTAGCACAGACACCCCACGGTGAGGCACAAGACACCGCATTCCTAGTTTCTTGGTCGTACAACGACGTCATGACGGAACCAATGCCAGCGGATGCCTCTACAGACCCTGCTATGAAGCCGCAGACTCCATCGTCCGACACAGAGAACCCATCGCCGCCCCGCAAGCGACCCAGAACCCGAGCACCTCCCCAGGCCGCAGCGTCCGCATCGACAACAAGCCCCGCAACTGCAATGACGACTCCTCAAAAGGCATCTTCTCCCGCGACAGATGCGCGCATCCACCGCTTCTCGATCCAACCTCTCAATCGCTTCCGCGGCGCGTCAGCCACCATAAAACGTCCTCGCGAAGTCGCGCACTTCTCTTACGACGACAACCACGAGTACCAGGCAGATGAGTCAGGCATCAACTACTATGTGCCCCCGCCCATGGGTGCAAATCTCAAGGACGGGTTCGATACGTTCAAGCATTACGAGGACAAGGAGGATCCGCATCTGGACAGCCTCTTGCGCGCCCTCGTCGACGCAGACAAGCAAGACAAGGGAGAAGTCAAGGCCGACTTCGTGACATGGAGAGGCATGATGACCAAGGTACGTTGAGCGAGCCGACACGACGATGACTAGCAAGGTAAGCAAGAAGCCCTCTCTCTTACCTTGCCGCTGCTTCGAATCAAGCGCCAGGAGCTCTACTGACAGCTCCCAGATCATGACCGCGCCCTCTGACAACTTTGCCGAATTCGCCATGTTTGCCACCCTCCACAACGGCACAATCTACATCGAAGAAGACTTCCCCTCACGCGCCGCCTCACGAGCCGAAGAGAACAACCGTCCACCTCCCCGCTACCAGCACCCAGACCAGCAATCGCGCGAAATGATGACATACTGGGGCTACAAGTTCGAGAAGCTCGCCCTCATACCCACCCTGCCCAACCAGACATCGCGCCAAGACATCGAGCGTCACCAGCGGGGCATCGTATCCAACCACGCACAACACTGCTCCATCGTCAGCACCGCCTTCGGCCCGCACACCCTCCTCCTTGGCGGCGAAGTAGACGGCCTCCTCGCACCCAAACCCACCGACCCCTCGGCACAAATCCAATGGGTAGAGCTCAAAACCAGCGAAGAACTACCGCCCCCACCCCGCCAACAACACCGCGACGTGCTGAAATTCGAGCGCAAATTGCTCAAATTTTGGGCCCAGTCCTTCTTGCTCGGCGTCCCCAAGATTGTGGTCGGGTTCCGCAGTAAGGGAGGGGTACTAACGGGCTTGCAAACTTTTAACACGCATGAGATTCCGGGTATGGTGCGGCGAGGCACGAATTGCTGGGATGGCAATGTTTGTATTAATTTTGCGACTGAGTTTTTGGAGTGGTTGAAGACGGTTGTTGGAAGTGAGGCTGTTTATCGGGTTGTTTTGAAAAAGGGGAGTGGTGTTGTGGAGGTCACCAGGGTGGCCGATGGCACGGGCGGGGTGGTTAGTCCCCTGTTTAGGGAGTATTTGGATAGAGTCAAGGCGAAGGATGGGGAGAGGACAAAAGAGACGTGAGTGTTTTTTGAGTATTTTTATGTTGTTCAGACTGGGGTTGAAGGTATGCCATCTCCCCCTTATTCCTTTTTTTTTAAGTCTTCTCAAACGATACTGGTACCCAACGATTAAAACTATTACTAGAACACTCCCATCGCACATCCCAAACCCCAACAAAAAAACTAAATCTATTACAGTTGTCTACATTTCGTTCCAAGACGTAGACGTTGTCCGTACTTCCTTCCACAATAAGACTCATTCATTCACTACACATAAAAAAAAGTTTAACTAAACAACAAACTTGCTTTTAACACGCCCTTTCTCCTCCTCCCACCAACTACACGAACGCATATTGTACCTACATATCTACCCTTCGGTGCCTAGATCGATCAATCATGTATAAAAATTTGATATATTATTCTAACACGCCCTTTTCTCCTCCTCCGCCTACGATTTGTGTTGCGTTGCTAGATATAGTACCCTCGTATTGACCTATCTACATCAATCAACTATGTGCTCATCTCATCCCACCCCGCCTCTCTTATCCAACACATCACATTTCACACTCGACAACTTTACCATATAACCACAACCCCAACCCCCGCCTTACCCAGCACCAACAAACAAACAAACCCGCTTCCCCATTCCACTACGCTACACTACACAAGGACAACTACAAAACAGTATTTAGTTACTCTTACCCCTTGGCCCTTTATTACTACACACCCTAAGCCACCTATTCCATCCCATCCCATTCCCCTCCATGAAACAAAAAAAGCCCTTTTCCCTAGATAATCATACAGAGTCGCGCCTACATAACTCAACAACAACAAGCATATCCCAACCAAACCATACCAACCACAAAGAAAAGAAAGGCTAGAAATTAGGATTTAATTTGGATCTTGTTATTGAGTGATGAAAACGGTAGTAGTTACTATAACGTTCGTTTTGAAGGGGGACTGGTAGGCTTTTATTGTGTTGTAGTATAGATGTTGGGGTTATGGGTAGGTTGGGGGTGCGGGGGTGGTGCGCTTCTGGGATTTGATGGAGAGAGTGTATGGAGGGGGTGAGGGGTAAGTGGTTGTGTTTGGGTATGTAAGGTTCTGGTGGTTGGTTGGTTGGGGGTGGATGGGTTGGGTGTGTTTGTTTGAGTGATGAGGGTGGGGGTGGGATGAGGAGAGAGGTGGAGCATGGGAGTCTGAGTTTGAGGATGAGAGTAGGAGGTGGGGGTAAGAGGGAGAGGGCGGTCCCCAAGAAAGAGATACATGGCTAGGAAAGCTTTGTACGGTGAGTGATGGAAAGAGGAGGAGTACAATGTCCAAGGACTTTTGTCACCATTTGTCGTATCCTTAATCCTAGTCTAGCAACTTGATAACCATTTCCCGTAGAGGTTAAACGGACGTGATAACTGTAAACTCCTATCTTGATCATGCGTTGTCTTGTTCTTTGTGACGTGACAACATAACCCGCCTTCTCCAAACAGTTAGTTGTTCATGGATACATACAGTAGATAGCATAGCTCTCAACACGACCTCGTTATCATGGCTCGGCCACGCAAGCGACGCATATACAACAGCGGCAGCGGAAGCGGGTATCGGATATTGGCGGCTCAACAACGGCCGCTTGGCCAAGCGGACTTGGCCGGCATTCGAATGACGAGGTAACAGGTCCGTACGGACTTCCATGTTGCGTTTGGATGGGGCAGTAGTAGTGAAAGTGGAGTCTTTTTTTTTCTGGCCACGCCGGCGATTATTTTGTTGATCTTCTCACTAATGGGGAAGAAGGTAAGCGGTCAGAAAGGTACCGCCGGCTCTGCTGCCTATGGCTCTAGTACCTACACCCCGGCTTGGCGTCACAGGAATTGACATGAATTTCTAGCAGCAAAGCCGGTCGCTTCAATTGCCATCAGCTCATAACGTTTAACGCACCACTTCTAGACTCAGGGCCCATCCATGAGCCGCGGTGGCGCTCCCGATTGCCGCACAGCATCTCCCTGCCTTATCTCTGCGTGCGTTGCGAACTCGTGATTGAGACAATTATTGATCCGTCAACGCCGAGGACGAATCCGTTTCGGCATCGACTGCCCGCATCCCCGGATGGCGTGAGGCGATGCAATGACGAGGGTGCCATGATTAGATAAACGGGTTTCGAGGAGGAGCATGGATGGAATTGGGAAGACGGGGGTGAAGACTCAGCGGGAATTACCGTGCCTCCATCCGCTGACTCCGCCCAAGGGTACCCAGTCGAGCCGTTGTCCCTTCACTTCTTTCGTGCCTACCCGCAATAATGGATGATGCGCGGTTAGGTAGTTCATGGTGATGAAACAGAGTCACGCAATTGTTCCCGCTATGAGCTCACTTGTCGGATCAGATGGTCCTGGCAGAATAAGCTTTGTCAATTGCGCACGCTCCCACACAATTGAACTACTCACCCCTAGTGGCGGGCAAAGAAAGCAACAGTCGTAGAATAGCACTGGCGACAGGAACTAGATGCTGACAGCTCGAGTGCGCAATCTGGAAGCGCTTGAAAGTATTGTCTGATTTTCGATTTTCCTTGCACATGGCTGTTTGTTCGTAGCCTCTTCCGAGGTTCATGATTGGAGTCGCAAGGATTGCTATGAAGTCAAAGTTTGCACCAGCGATTGTCTAATGCGCATCATTATCCGGAAACACTGCGCTTGTAGGAGAGTAAATGTGGTCTCAGACGTCGGAGACTTCGGATCGTCGAAGTTGTTGCGGTTGTTAGCTTCTGATGGCTTGAAACAGTGAACACTGCTGCTGCGATAGTCTACCATGATAATTTTCTACTGACTTCTTGTGTTGGTCGTGCACGCATACCTCACTATGGATGCGGAGTGAAAATGTGGAGGACGCCGGCCCAGTTCATACGTCGACACTAATGAGACTCAGTATGGCCAGGAGGGCATGTCTAGAAATAGAATCGGTTAGTGAAACTGCCGTGTACCAGATGCCTCAGTAATCCACATACCTCCTGTATGTTGACCAGGCAGCAAATATGAGGTAAACATGGTGAGACTACGAGCTCGTGGGCAGGTCATATCACATATTTCGGCCGGGGGTCTTCAGTTTCGCAAGATTAAGGCCGTTGAGCTTGAATGGTGATGGTAGGGGATTGAAGTTGCAAGTGTGGCACAGGCCCCTGACATGACATTTGAAAGATTGACAGTGCGCCGGATTGAAGTATCCAGGGAGATGATAGACGATCTATTGAGGCACTAGTCGCTAGCGTACCGATGATGGTGCCATAACTGACGCAATGAATTGAGTTTAGGGGACTTGTCAGTCTGTTCGAACCCGCGGGCGATGGCAAAAAGTGCCCGCCGTTTGTGGATCAAAATTGGACTATGAGTTCTGATGAACGGTGCGCGGATGTCCGAGGTAGGCCGCCACAGCCAGAGGAAGGAAACGTATTTGGTGGGGAACAAAAAGAGCGGGACTGTCAAGTGCCATGAAACTTATGGTGGATACCACGTGTGGCAACGACCCCAGCCGAGTCGTAGGTACTTGCAGAGCCTCAGTGGCTATTGTATTTGCGCGATGCATGCGTGCAGAGATCCGAAAAGGTCCTCAACCAGACAGAATGGAATGCTTCAAATGCTACTGCATCTAGGAGAGCAAACTATTTGCGCAGATAACTCTCTCAGGAATATATTCGCACATGGCGTTGTTGCCCGGCGCTCGCACTGGCTCTTCCAGCTGCAGACGAGCGGGTCGGAGCCTTCATGACACCTGAGAAATGGTCACTCGTGGCTGGCCGATGTGTACCCGACCCATGAATCGCATTGTGTACCTGGAAGGAGAGCGCCGAGGTTGGAAGATTATTGCATGAGATTCGCATTCGCATTCGAACATCTCTGCAGTCTGCGGATAATGATCGCCTAATGCACGTGCAGTAGTGGACTTTCCGTGCATGCAGAACAAAATGATCATCAGGGACCCCAAGGGCCAAGGCTCACTGTGCTGCGAGGTCGATCTCCGTGGTCATGTGAACATGACTGCAAGTTTTGATGAATTGTTAGTTGATAGCAGACAGCTGTCTTGCGATGGCAGAGTTTGCTACTGGCAGTCACATGCGCGTTGATGCCAAGGTGTATTATCAATCAATAGAAGTTGACGGGGTGATCCCAGGCGTACAGTACACCGGAAGCGTTGATCCATTCCGTGCTGCATCGCTTCAAGCTGAAAGCGCGGTAGCTCGGTTTCTTAATCTAGGAAAGGGTTCTTCAAAGAAGCTGGCTGAGATGTGTCAAGTACATGCTCATCCGGACGACCGAGATCGAAATAGGAGAAATATGTTCGGTTGCTACGTCGTCGTCCGGCACCGCAAAACGTGGTGCAGGAGGTGGATACAAATTGGCAACGTTGCTGCAGTAGAAAGCTCTAATGTTGCGCCAATGGGTAGTGTTGCGCGGGCGTTTATAGTCGACCAGAACCTGGCAGAACGGCCGGAGACGCTGGACTTAGACCTAGTGCCCACTCTTAGGTCCGTGAGTGGAGAATCCTCGCAAGTACTGAGCCACTGCTGTATGTAGTATGGCCGGGCTTCCCATGTGACGTGCACAAGTGTCGCAGCATAGACGATATGGGCCCATTGACGATCGAGTCCATGTGTACTCCGTAGCAAGTGTTGGCCTCTTCCTGCAGCTGAATTCACACTTGCTGAAGGTGCGCAGCAGAAGCGAGATGCTTGCGCTGACTCGAGGATTTGCTTAGAAAGGCCATACGACGGACTCGTACCTGAAAGAGTCGTCAACATGTGTTGCGGCTTACGTTCATGTTGAGTTCCCATTCCTGGTCACAGCCACAGCCAGATTGCGTTTTCGGGAACGGATGCAACGGTCCAGTCCTTCGAATAGACGCGCTCAAACGACGTGGGCGGCATAGGCTAGCAGGAGTAGTGGAGGCGATCTTGTTACAGATACTGTGGTAGTTTGTGGCCTTGCAGGTATTCGCAGAAACGTGAGTAGACCAGGGGCCGGCAAGGCGACACTAACGAGGCCAGCCGTAACAGTAACACGATTCCTCGATTCGAAAAAAGGGGACTTTACTGGTAGGATGCGCCGACTGGTGAATGTGCAAGTCGACTGGCCGCCTGTTGTTGTATTTACGCCTGGGGAGTATATTTGCTGTCAGCAAGAGCTTGCAACGCAACGATGCTCCCCACCGCCTCAGGGAGTCGGCGGGCAGCAGCCAGTAGCGTCTCTACTCTCTGCGATAGGAAGTCGTGGAATACGCCTGCAACCATTCGCCGTCTTTCTTCGACCGTGACTGGACAGGACGTCCGCTCGCTGAAACTGAAACAGCAAGCCTGTATGGAATTGTATTGATAGCCGTTGAAAACTGGTAACTGTCAGGCGGCGCGGTGTCAGCAGCCAGCAGGCCTCGAGCGAGACTACTGTGTAAGGCCCGGATGCTAAACGAGGTATGCCGGCCCTAACCCGACTGGGGAGCGTGCAGGGAACAAGTAGGCAGGCTTGCAGTTAGTAGGAAGCTGACTCGAAGAGAAGCCCAATTTTATGGAGTATGGCGACAGACCGGATCGCAGGATAGCTTCGTTTGGCGTCTGGCTAGACGGCACATGGCACATCATCCGGCTATGGATGACGTTCCTGACTAGGGACCAAACCAGCACAGCTGTTGAGCGTGCAAGGAACGACCAGGACCCGAGAGCAGGCCTGGGGGGACTCGAGAGTTACCTGTTAGCAGCTCTCTATCCCAGCCCTCCAGGGCAAGGATGTCGCGTCAGTCGCTGAGTTCGCTGTGCATCTGCAGTAGCCCATTCTCCTCCTGAGCTGCAGCTGCCGTCACGTATCAGCTGCGACGTCGTCATGGCCAGCCCCGCGTTACTGCTTGCTAGCAGTGCCTGGTGGAGCAGAGAGCGAGCGCCGTCACAGCCAGCGGTGAATGGGCGGGAAGAGGTGCCGCTACCCCACAGATGCGCTCGATGGAATGCGCTTTCCCAGAGCCAAAGCAAAAGCAAATCTCAGACTCAGACGATTTGCACAGACTATCGAGGAAGTTCGCAGGTCACGGCGTGCTGAGCGGTGCAATCTCTGGTGATGGGGTGTGATGGGCGTGCATGATTCTCTCTGGGGTGAGGGGCAGCTGGAGACTTCACCACCACGGCCCGTGCGCGCTACGCCGGATGTGGTCGTCATATGACTTGCATTGCCATCCATGGATGGCGCGCGCTCGCGGAATAGGCAGGCCGGGGGCCTCGATGCGTGAGAGGGCCCGCTTGCGGTGGACAATTACTGTTAGGACAGTGATCGCTGCAGCTGCAGGTCCGGACGTTTGAGCTGTTTTGGGTCCCATGAGTGTCTCTGGCCCTCTGCTGTTTTAACTGTGCTAAGGCCGGATGGCACGATTGCAATGGCAATAATGAATGGCGCCATGGAGGCTGGAGGTCGTCGACTGAGCCGGGAGAGATGGGACCGCTTGAAACATAGCGCATCGTCCCGAATCCGCGAACAGTAGGCCACACTAGCAGCGCGCAGTACCTCACTGACGAGCCAGCACCAGCCCCCTGGCCGCCATCATTCAGTCCACCAAGTACGGCGCATCCCAGTCGCCATGCTGGACGTCTGCAGCCTGCACCGGCTGCACCGTGCCCTAATCCGGCTGCATCCTGCCTGCTTGGCCATACACCTCCCCGTCCCTCTCCCCTCTTCATCATCCGACGTCGGGCCTGCTGCAAGCCACGCGCAGGAGCCACCCCTGCGCCCGGCACTGCTTCATGCAACCCTGGAGACGACGCTGGTGTTTGTTAGGGGTGCCAAAAAACACAACGCGGTGGGATGCAGAGAGTTTCGCCTGCTGCCTCACCAGTCGCCGCCGTCCAGGAACATGAAGCTTGCCGTGTTCTAACGCCCCCGCCCTGGCAGCAGCAGCAGTAGCAGCAGCAGCCGTAGCAGCGGCGGAGTCATGGGAGCACTAGCTTAGTCCTCAATGGTGCGGTGTCTGCGTTGATCGGCTCATGGGCCAGAACTCGCGAACTGGCGGATGGCTGGAGGCGAACATCCCCAGCAGGGCTGCCTCATGTCGAGGAAAACTCCCCCCGGGGCCTAGCAGCACGCTCATCAGCAGGGGCCGGGGATGCGCTACTGTGGCCATCAACTGTCTGCGACCCGGAGCAGGACAAGCCCACCGTCGCAGCAGCTGGCCCTGTCTGGCCGCCTTGCCAGACGTCAACTCCCTCCAGCGCGCGCCCATGCACTTGATCACGACCACGACGTGCTGTCTTTGCACTCTGTCGCATCCGTAGCTATCCTAGTTTTCCCCGCCCCAGAGCTACATTGACATCACATCACTGGTGCAGCACTGCTATTACCTCGTCTCCCTATTATCGTCCTAGGGCCCTGCCAACCCTGCCATCCTGGTCGCTTCGCAATTCGCCGAAGCAAGCAATATTGGTCCCCAGTTATACATATCTGTACCCGTCCCCTGGACCACTCTCTGGTACCTCCTCCGCCGACCTACATATCTCCAGATTATCGTTTGCACCTGCTTCTCCTGTATGTGCACCATCGCTCGGCCGCCTCTCGTAGCACCACGCGTTACCGATAGAACACCAAACCAGCACCTCGCTAACACTCCACCCAGTTCTTCCACTGCTTCTCTGCAACCGCAAGCTCAACGGCCAACGCATACTTCTGGCGAGGCTACTAAGCGAGATCACCACTGGACTCGGGATACATACCGTACAGCCATCTGCACCGTCAACGCCCTTGCCCCGCCTTTCGTCCCGCCCTTCTTCAACCTCAACCTCAGCATCAGCATCAGACGCAGCACCACCCTCCGTTCGCCACCTCGGCCTCACCCACCAATACCCTTCTTTCACCCATTGACACCCGTGAGTCGCTCCCTGCGTGCGTACCGTTGCCGCAGACACTGATTGGCCCCTAGCTGCTTGATACAATACTCGCTTTTTGAGCTGTCTACGACTCTGGATCTGGTCATACACGCCTTTCTTTTGCGCAGTCCCATTCCGGCCCCATATACTGGACTCTGGTTGTCGTACACCATCAAGTTTCCTAGGCGTTTGGACGAGAGCGAATCTTCCCGGTTCCCCTCAATCCATTCTCATCCAAATTAGCGACACATCAGAGATTCTCGATTACCTGTTTTCCCCATGTTGCAGGGTATTAGGGCATCGACTTTGACGATGCCTTCGTTTGGACATGACATGTCTCTTGGCGGCGTGCAAAAGGTGGAAGGTTATAGTGATACGGACTCGTGGAACTGGTCGCAGCACCCAACCTCGCAACAAACATCGTACTCCAACATTTTCGATCCCTCTATGTATGCCAGCTTTACACCGCCAGTGCAACAGCCCTCGCGTGGACCGCCTCGCCATCACTCAATCGCCACCTCACGCGTTGTTTCGACCGCGACTAGCACGCCTCCACCCCCAAGGCCCCAGGTCGCAGGTAGTATGGTCAAAGCGCAACCCGCGTTCAAGCCCACCTGGCAGGGATTCCTGGACACCACCCAAGATGCCATGACGGTCGTAGAAGCCGCACTTCAAGGACGCCTTAGTCATATCAGTCGCCGGCCACATGACAAGGAGCGCGCCGAGATGCTCACATCTGGGACTGTCCTGGTGTACGAAGAGAATGCTTCGGGCATCAAGCGCTGGACAGACGCAGTCCATTGGTCTCCTAGTCGGGTCATGAACAACTGTTTAATATATCGTCAACTCGTACGCGCACTCAAGCCAGAGGAGAAAAAGTCCGCTTTGAACCCTTCCTGTGGCACGAAACGGAAACGGAAAGAGCTTAATGGACCCGCCAGAACGAAGACTGGCGAAGTGCTGGAGAACTCTGAGGACGAGTATGAGAACGGTGCATTTGACACTTCTGCAACAGGCGACGCCGACTCAATGAACAAGGTCTATGCCAACTTCGCCCAGACCCTGACGCCAGACCAACAACGGCGCTTCTGCGGATCGCTCATTGACAGCTATGAGTTCAAGGAAAGCGGATTGATGAAGAAGACGATTTCTGTCAAGTACCAAGGCACGCATCACCACGTCATTTCTTATTACAGTCTCGAAGATGTCGTCAGCGGCAAACTCAAGCGACCGTTCCAGGACCCGAAGCTGGCCGACATCCACCCGAGACCCGAGCTTCTCAATGGTTGGAAGGTCAACCTTGAGGATGAAGAAAGCAAAGACATGCCCCTCATGGGAGGCTACCCGCACCACACCCAACCAAGTCACCTGCAACGCCAGGCCATGGGCCCCGTCACCCAAGCGGTCGGTGTCCAGGGGGTGATCCAAACACAGCCGTCCCTCCATCTCACGGTTCCTGAATACTGGCATGGGCCCCATCTTTCGCAGTATAATCCCAGCCACCACAGTCCGCAGCATTACGCCGCTTCTCAGCGTCCAGTACCTCAGTACTCGTCTTCACAAACAGCGCATCAATACTCCGTTCAGCAGTCTCCCTCTCAGGCATACCCTTCTCAGCAACCGCCGTCGCAGCACTATCTTCCTCCGCCGTCTCCTCAGTCTTATTCTTCTCCGCATTCAGCAAGCCCACAATATCCTGCGCAAACCGCCCCGCCGTCGCAATGTGCGCAAGCGCAAGCTCCTCGACACTACTCTTTCGACCCACTACAGACTGCTCAAGCAACCTCCTATTCCCAACAGGCACCGACTCCACAGTATCAGGCGCCACAACCTCCGCAGTACGCCGTTGCCCAAAGTGGACGGTACGAAGTGCACGGCCTACCCCCGCAAAGCTCTCCCTTAGTCCAACAGCCATCCCAGATTCTAGTGCCGCAGCATGACACCCAAAGGAGGGCTTCAGCACCTGTGGCCCTGCAAGCCTATACCCAGTCGCAGTTTCCCGCAGCTCCTCATCCTCACTCATACTATTTCGAGGACCAAAAGTACATACCCCACACTCATAACGGTTATTAAGCCCCGTTCACCAATCTTTCCAGAGCATTTCAGCGCACCAAAAGAAAAGACACGCATTCTCAATCTACAAGACTTACACAAAGAATATATACAGCATACATGAGACATTTATGGTGGATGATTTGGATGCGATACCCCCTCAGCAACATTTCCTCTGGCGAAGGTGGCACTCTTCCAACAGCATTTTCTCTCTCGCGCCACGTACCATGGACTCCTTTACTACTCGCGGTTGGTGTTTTGGTGTTCTCATTTGCATCTTAGTTCTCATATTTCCTTGTATATGCGCATCTTTACGTTTTCTGGCAGCGGCCTTTTCTCCAAGAGAGCATCCTCATGTTCTAGCGCACGGTCCCTCGCGCGACCTTGTCCGCATAGCGCATTACCTACCTCTCATTTGCATGTCTGCATGTCCGACCTCTTTTATCATCTACCACAACATACCCTTGTATAAATATAATTCGTTCAATTTGCACAAAGACGTATCATTAGGCTTCGCTATCGCTATCGCAGCGACAAAATCATTATCATTAATCCATCTACCGTCCACATACAACTCTCCGTTCCAACCAAATAGCACATCGTCGCAGATGCTGCCTCGAAAAAAAGCTGTCTGGTGTCCGCCGATTAACCCGCCTTTTTTTGCGCAGATTATTGAGAGTTTCCTTCAAAGCTTCAAAGCCACCAACCGCGCCGCATTCGTCACAAATGCCAACCAGAAGTAACCTCGGTCGACTACCCCTGTTGCACAGCTGCAGTATCGCCGTAGCCCATGGCCAGGCGAACATCGCACACCGATCACGGGTTCTCCGATTCGGCCCGCCGAGTACACGCTCCGGTAGATTCAACCCGGCCAATGGTCCGAAGATGCGCGACGCGGGAAAAGGGTTGTTAGCAGTTGCAAGGGCTTTCTAATGTGGGTAGGTCGTGCGAGAGCAGAATAGAAACGGCTTGATTGAGATGTATATGGGTGGAAGCAATATTATTAAGTAAGCAAGCACTTTCCCGTTTTGGTCAATCCACAGGTTGGAAGCACCCATGCATCAACTACACGAACTCCCCCGCGCGCGAACGTACGACGGCTGCATGTAACATATGCATGCGGGCCGGCGTTCGTTTACGGGGTACAGCAACCCCAGATCACGTTCTGCGCTTGCGCTTAGGATAAAGTCGAAATGGCTATATTGGGCCGGGTGTTATAGGCTCTACATGCGGGGAGTATGCATCTCATCACCTGTGGCATGTGATGGTAGAAAGCCCGGGTACAAATCTCGGGTACAATATAGCAGGGGTCATAATATCTATAACGCCCTCCGTAAGAGGTTGGATGCAGGTGTAGGAGACTGCCGGGGCTGCATCACGTGGGCTCGTGTTGCGTGTGCGGCCACGCATGTTTTTTTAGTATGCGGAAATTTGTTGGACCCCCTCTTCTCAACTGCCGGCCTGCCATCTCATATTTATCCAAGGCAGTCATCCAAACCAAAATATGCGATGCGCCTTATAGAAGAACGTCAGCTCACGTGTTCCTCACAGAGTGCTTCCACTGCTAGAGCAATACGTAGGCTGAGAAATCAGTGTTACCAAGGCCGAAGGACTCGATTAAGACTGCGAAGAAGGTGCCGGTCATGCTCGTTCTTGATACATAATTCTGAGCCCTGTATTTTTAGACTCAGGTTTTTCAGCTGGGATGCTAGCGCCGACATCGGGAAGGGCACCCGCCCTTCTCTGTGATCTCTCTACTTGGAGTATACAACATCTCAACAATATACGGTATACCTCTTGTTACGATTGCGGTAGTCTAACTATACCCACCATAAATATGGCAGCCAAACGTCGCAGGGTGTCAGAGCCGGCATCAGCCCCTGCGCCCAAGCGCGTCACGCGATCTTCAAAGAACTCGAATTCGAACACGACAACCGCGCAAAACAAACCGAATGAGTCCAGCAAAGCGCCGTCTAGGAATCATGCGAAGCCAACACAGGAACAGCATACTCCAAGTAACGGCTCCTCACCCACAGACACACCTCCCACTGTAACAACGCGCACCATCACCCACGCCCTAGTCAAGAACCCAATCCAATGCCATCAATACACCTCTACACCCACCCCATCAGGCCCTCCTCCCCCAACAATGATCTTCACCCACGGCGCAGGCGGCACACTCGCCGCCCCAGCCGTAGCAAACTTCTGCACCGGCTTCTCCACATACACGCCCATCCTCGCCTTCCAAGGCTCCATGAACCTAAAAGCTCGAACCAAGAACTTACACGCATGCATCGACGCGCTGCACCCTTCTCCGTACGAGACGAAGCAACCAAGCACGAGTTTGCTTCTAGGCGGACGCAGCATGGGAGCGCGCGCCGCCATCATCGCCGCTGCGAATGTAGAGATGGGGGATGCGGGTGCGGGTGCGGGCGGGCGGAGTGTGAGCCTTGTGCTTGTTCCTTATCCGCTGAAAGGGCCGAAAGGTGATGTTCGGGATGGGATGTTGATGGAGTTGGATGGGCGGGTTGATGTCCTTTTTGTTGTTTGGTGAGAGAGATGCTATGTGTCCGCTGGAGTTGCTTGAACAGACGCGTGCGAGGATGAAGGCGCGGTCGCGGCTTGTTTTTGTGAGGGGCGCGGATCATGGTATGCATGTCAGGCCGGCGCGTTTGGAGAGGGGGGTGGGCGAAGAGGCGGGACGGCTGGCTGCACGGTGGGTGCGAGAGGAGTTGGAGGGCGATGTGTTGTATGTTGGATATGAGGACTGATAGCTTCTGTAGCACCGTCGACAGGTTTTGGCGGACCCCGTGGCACTGACTATCTTATAGTTGGCATCGCTAACCACAGTTTTGTATCATCACTCGTACAATTTGTCGAAGGCGAAGGCGACCGTTTTTTTTTGTTCTTCTCTCTTTCTTCCCCTTCCCGTGTGAGGACCTCTCCTGGCAGATATTCCTCTACCATAGTTTGCGATTCCTTCTTGATCTGCTCCCGAATGTCTCCGAGTACAGATTTCCCTCCAACACCCCCAACACTTCATACCCATGATTTAGTAGTCGTCTCTACAAACATAACCACATTATCATCTACAACCCCTACGTACCCGCCAACGCCGTACTCCTCAACGTCTTCTGTATACAAACACAAAGCTCCGGAATCCTAAACGGCTTACTAATAACATCATCCATACCCGCCTTCAACGCAACCTGCACCTGTTCACTCCTCACATTCGCCGTAACCGCAATAACAGGCACATGCGCCCTGACCACGCCCTGGGCCTGCAACTCGCGTATCTTACGCACACACGTCAAACCGTCCATGACAGGCATCTCCCAGTCCATCAGGATGAGTGCAAGCTTGCTGCCGTCAGGGACGCAATACTTTGTTGTGAGCAGGTAGTCGAGGGCTTCGCCCCCGTGGTTCGCGACGGCTACTTGCATGCCTGTGTTGCGCAGTTGCTTGGCGAGCACGCGTTGGTTCACGAGGTTGTCTTCCACAATGAGGATGTGTAGGTCCGCGGTGGGAATGTCGGTGTGATGCGCTGCGGCGACGGAGCTGGGGAGCTCGTCTTTTTCGTTGCGGGATCGGCTGGAGAGGTAGCTTTGTTGCGCGCGGATACTTACGCTGTGTGCGGTGCTGCTTTCTTTTCTGGTCCACGGTCGACGCAGTGTGCTCTTGCGGCTCTTGACGTAGAAGGAGAAGGTGCTTCCGACTCCGGCTTTGGATGCGAAGCCGATGGCGCCGCCGTGCATTTCGGTTAGGCGTCGGGAGATGAAGAGTCCCAGCCCGGATCCGCCTGTGGCTGGTAAGTCACCGTTTCTTTCTTTCTTTGTTTCGACATGAGAGTTACGGACGTCGGCCTTACCGTAGTCGATATGTGTTCGCGGCGACGCTTGCGAAAAGCGTGCAAAGACAAGGTCGTGCTCTTTATCGCTTAGGCCGCGGCCAGTGTCTTCGACCGAGAAAATGACATATACCTTTCCTCTTTGATTAGCTAGCAAGTCCCAGCATCATCTCCTGTTCAACAAGGAAAAAATGCCTACTATTTCTCCCTTGTCCCAATCTGACTGCAAGGTCTGGGCATCCGAAGCCTCTGACGTACGAAGGAAGTGCACATTCCCATTGACGCTGTGGGTCGGCTGCGTGAGCGCGATACCGAGGCTGACGCAGATACGACGTGTGGCCTCAAGCCGCGTAAACTTGATGGCATTGGTGATGAGGTTCTTGATCGTTAGTTCGATACATAAATGGTGATGGTGCGAGGAAGGAAAACACTTACAATCAGGATCTGCAGTACGCGTGTTGGGTCGAGCGAAACGTTGCTGACGTCCATGGAGGAGCAAGATTCTTCGAGCTGGAACTGAAGGTCGATACCCGCCGATGTAGCTTCGCCTTTGAACATCTTCACAGCATCTCGCGCGATGGAGTCGAGCTGAACGTCAACTGGAGTCATGGCGAACAGCCCAGAGTCAAGCTTAGACATGGTAAGCACATCTAAAGAAAAAATTGGTCAGTCGGCCTTGTTAGATTTCTGAAGCCAGTGCACAGGCTCGGCTCCGGGCTGGGGGGCATACCGTCGACAATGTTTTTCATGTGCTTTGAGCATTGGACGATGGTTTCGGCTGCGTCGATGGTGGTTTCTAGAATGCTTTGGTAGATGGTTTGGTAGTCGATTGACTGTCCGAAAGCCTTGTGAGTTGATATGATGCTCTGCCCTGTCATTTAGAATTCACTTGCTAGTGCTTGTAGAAGTATGTATACTCACATCTGCGCACTGAACGATGGCAGACAACGGGTTTCGCATCTCATGCCTGTGATTGATCAGCCATTATACACCTGACATTTGTGGCCATGTGACGAACGAAGTAGTATCGATGAAGTTCTCCAGATTCCTACAGGAAATTAGCTATGTGATGAAGCATCAGTGATGAGCATTAGTCTCACCGTTTAGACTCGCGCGCTCTCGAAGCTTGTGCAGCTTGAAGTTTCTCGCCCCATTTCTGCTGGCTAGTGAATAGGTCAGAGACTGCAACCAAGGGCCAAGGGATTCACAAACCTGATATCTGTACAACAGCCAATAATTTCAATCACCTTGCCTTTTTCGTTGAGCTCCGGAAAGATGGAGCATATCACCCACATAGGTTGTTGCTCAGGGACAGAATCGTCGAGATTCTGGCTCGCCGCGTTCCACGTTTTCTTCAGTCGCAGCTCGCAAGACCTGTCCAGATATCAGCTTTGCCCAGCGCTAGGGAATAGTCGTCTTCTTACTGATGCTGCTGTGTTTCTATGAGAGCTTGGAATTTGGCTTGCCCCAGTGCAGTGGTTTCATCATCAATCAGCGTATCCCAGAAGCCGGCAAGGTCAATGTCGCGATTGGCCGGGCTCAGAATGTCATACCAGGCTTCATTCCTATAAGAGTAGACGCCGTCCATGCCAATGAGAAATATTCCGATATCAGCGCGCTCCGCAAAACGTTTGAACTTGGAGGAATTTCGCTCGGCCTCTTGTTGGGACTGAGCCAGCTGTTGCTTTAATTGCAATTTCATCTCTTCGGCGTTGGCTATGGTCCGCTCTCTGCGATAGATGTCTTCTTCATGGAGCAGAATCGATGTCAAAGAGGTAGAGAGCAACCGGCTGGCGACTAGTATGAACTGAAGATAGTCGTCATCAAACGGTCGTCGTGGGTTCAGTCCGATGACCATGAAACCGAGAATATTGTCTTTCGATGACGTGGGATTTAGAGGACAGATAGCCGCTGCTCTACAAGGATCACCGAAGCCCTGCCATTTTATATTCTGGACCAGCTCAGCTGCTGCTGGATCTTGGTCGAATCGTAAAACTATCGGTTTTCGGGCTGTAAGGGCCTGTCGGAAGTAGGGCGTGAACCCATGACCTTGCTGGAAGTCGAGATGCTTGGGTCCTGCGGGGGAGCCTTCCGGGAGCCCAAAGGAGCCTCGAAGTGTACAGTGTTGTTGGTTATTATCGGAGAATCGTGTCCTGCTTGACTCTGATCCGTTATCGTCGGCTTCGGCAGAATATAGCAAAGCGAATGGAATGTCTCTGTCGTTGCGAGAAAGCACCTCGGTGGCTAAGGTCCAATACGTATCGGTGCTCCGTGCTCTTGGAATTTCTTCACTCAAGTCAAGGAGCGTACGAGACCGTCTCTGTGCAATCACATTTCTCGTCTGTCCACACGTCAGCAAACTCGCAAGACACCCCCTCGGTACCGCGACCGCGAAAAGCTGCATGAGTCTACGGGTTGGAACCCGCCACAAGTCTGTTCTTAATATTTCCAGTGGACTGAGATTTCTAGGAAGGCTGTAAGAAATAGAAAATTAGTGAACGTACAGTTTCCACAAGCGGCTCATAATGTCCAATAGTAAAGCCCTGAGAGTCTAGGATAGGGATGAACTTCAGCGAGAAGTACGTCTCTTCCATGAAGCCATTGCGTACCATATGGATTACAGTGTTAGTCTTCTCCACAGTTGCTCCCGCGAGGTTTTGTTCGATTATAGGCTCGAAATACTCAGGCCAGACCGAGGCAAGAGCGACGCGGGCACTGGCTCCCATGCAAGGATGAAAGCCTCCGAGAAGCTCGATTTCCGCTTCGTTGTAGATCATGATCAGATCTGGCCCGTAGAAAACGACTGCGGGCCGTGGATCCTGCATGACCAGGTTGGCAACACTGCGTAGCTGTGACGACCACGAGGACATGGGTCCCAAAGGCGTGGATGCCCAGTCGATACTGCGCGCCCATGCTGCATGGGCTGATAATCGTACCGGAGGAACGTCATCGGTCCAATCAAAATTCGGTGCCTTCGTTTTTGAAGTCTTTCGAGTGAGGGAATCCATCTCAGGTTTCTCGCTGCTCGCGGGCGCATCCGTGGAGACTCCGCTTGTGACATTCCAGGTGTTGGCCACGAGAACTTTGGTCCACATAAAGCCATGGTACACAAACGACTTGCTTGCAATGTCTTGTGCTAGGGCCCAGCTTTGAAATTCCGCAAAGGGCGCGTAGCCATGTTCCCTGCTATGTGTGCTGGAGTTGGTCCTCAGTAGATGTAAGAGTTGTCCAGAATTAGCATCTTCCATTGCCGGGTTCCAGTATTCCAATAAGGATCCGCTCTCGGGCTTGACTATCATCGAATTAAGGATGAATGTAGGTCGCGCGTCTCGATCAAGCAGGTCCAGCATGCCCACGTTGTGCAGGTGTGTAGCGCCATCGTGGGCCTCGGTGAGGGGCCGCGGAGCAGCGCGTGGGGGTGGGTCCATGGCGATCGATGTCATCTCAACGTTGCATGTAGTCGTCTTTCATCCTCTTCTGTAGCTGCACTCCGAGACAGTATGCTAGAGGTCGAAGCCATGCATGATGAAGCAAATTGGGGCTCGGAAGTGGCTGACCCGTGGACGTTGTTAACTTACGGGTCTGGGCTCGCTATGTGGATCAGCCGCACGCCGCTTGCCGGATTTAGCCCTTGCAATCACGGTCTAGTTCCAAGTATTCCAAAACACCGTCTGACAACACAACAACACCCTGGTGATGATGAGATTGTGTACGGACTTGGCGCTTCTGAAATTTGAGCTTACCAGTCTATAGCCGTGCGGTAGACGTGGTATGTGCGTGCGGTCTCCTCCAGGCCAGATAGCGAATCGTTGGGGAACATCTTTTGAGCGATTATTCTTGGTGGACGGAGCATTTTGCAGCTGACACAATCATGGGAGGAATCGCACGATGTGAGTTACTGACTGCCGTACGGTAGAGAAGCCGCGAAGGCCGATTTCATGGTCGGACATGTAACTTCTTTCAATCCCGCCTTCATGTAGAGTTTGCTTGAGCTCTGGTTAATGCCTCGCTAGAGTTCAGTTTGTACTTTCAACTGATATACCAAGCAGCCAACAACCAGTCCCTTTCCAATATTAACACGGAAGGCCTATATGTATTATGCACTCATTTGGTTACGAACTCCCCACAACGCCTCTACAATCTTGCAGAAATAGGCCAGTCATGACGAGCAGCCGCATTGGGTAGCACACGCACCATGTTGTCTGTGCCGGACTTTCCTAGAGTTGGTGATGATCCAGCGTGCCTTCGGCCGACGTCACACGTGGACGACAGTGGATCGCTTGTCGACTTGACAGTGTTGAGATTCCTTGGAACCAGTATAAAGAATCTTTCAATATTGATAGCCCATTTTATGAAGAGCTGAAGAGCGACAGAAGCCATGCCATGTTGTATGACCAGGCCGAAGAGTCCTAGGAGGATGGCACCTCACACATCACACTGAGATGTTGCTCAACCTCATCAAGATCTAATCGAAAATCAGGACCGCACGATGATTTTGCAGAGGCAGTTATACATAGGAGAAGAAGATGCGAGATAACGATCTGTAACACATACCTTTTCGATGTAACGTACTCCAATGACGACATCGTCCTGGTCCTTGAACTCATTCTCGTTACTGAAATCGGGATTACTCTCGTCCAAACACGTCAGGCACGACACGACGATATCAGTGTACTTGTCGCCCATGCGACTGGGGAGTTCTAACTGGGCGAGCGTAACAAGGGCGTCTTGGAGTAGCGTTGCTGCTTTTCTTTCGTCATTCTCTGATCTGGACACTGTCGGTAGAAGGTTGGATGGCCTCGAGCTATGTTCTATCTTGTGACTTGTGCTTCCATCGTTGTCGGTTGGAGCCATGTCACAGACGACGAAGGAGTCCCAAAGCCCAATTTCCAGCAGGCAGACACCAAGACTGTAGATATCATGTTGCATCACGTACTCATCTTCAGGCCTTAGCCCTTGCCGCCGTGGATGTCGGTACAAGCTCTTGTACCAAACAGCATCGCTGACCATCGACGTGCGGCCCGGTTGTGCGGCTCGAAACTTCTCGAATCCCAGTAGGAAAGATGCAGCAAGTTCAGAGGCTTCGTTCTGGAAGATGAGGACTGTCTCGGGCCGAATGCTCTTGTGTACGAAGCCGTACGTGTGCACGTAGCTCAGTGACTGCGCTAGCTGTTGTGCGATGTGAAAACGCGTACTTAGGCTAGCACCAGGATTTGCTTCGATGAGTACTGCGCGCAGGCTCTTTGGTGAGTGTAGACCAGGTGGGATGTGAAAGATGAACTCGTAAGATTCGATGTTTTTGTAGTGTGGGTCAAGGACTTTGACCACGCCGCGGCATTGTAGGAGGCCAAACCGGAGGGGGTCTGTCGCGGTGAGTTTTCGGGCTAGGTCTCGCACGTCTTCGTTTTGGATAGCGGGGCTGATGTTTGGTGTGCTGATGACGGTATCTAGTACGTATGTTTTGTTCTTGGAACTCCGTTGCAAGAGAGAAGCTGTGGAATAGAGGATTGGAGTGCGCGCTGAAGTAGAGATGCCTTCTGAGGGGAGAAAGATCGAAGTCTGTGTTTGGCTTTGGGTGCCTGGCGGCTTGAGTGAATTGCGTACAGTCTTTGCAGTTGCGATGAAGGCGTCTCCAGTACGTTCGACTTCAGTAGTAGAACTAGACGAGGACGTGTTAGCTAGTTCAACGTCGATAAGCCGGTCTGAGATCCGCAGGATTAGAAGCCATGTCGGGTCGAAAATTTGCTGCCATTTCTTCAAAGAGCCGATAGTTTCATCTAAGCTCCTCTTTATGAATGGGTACTTCCACCTCTTGTACTCCGTTATGTTCTTGCTTTTTGCTTGGCGAATACCGTCTCTTTCTTCGGCTTGCTTCTTCTCCAGTTTCTGCATTTCACAGATTGCAGCCTCGAGTTTATTCAAAAGTAATCTAAGCACCTGGGTTTGTATGGCCTGATGATCTTGGTCTAGCTTCTCCCAGATACGCGCGAGGAAGTGCAGTTGCTTTTCCGTCTTGAGCCAGGTCGTGGTTATCAACAGGACGCGCTCGTTGATTTCGTCGGAAGAGTTGTGGTAGCTGTTATACATACCAACGAGGGTCTTTCCATATCTAAAAGGAAGGCTTAGTACCGTTTGTTAAAGGGAAGGAAGAGGCTACTTTATGGCTTGGTCCGCGATTGCGATTGCTGCCAATGTGATTTCGACGACCATCTTGGTAATGCCTACTCCTATTCTGGGGTATATCGAAAGACTGTTTCAAATGGGCAGAACGACTGAAAGCTGCATGCAACTACCCTTTTCTTAAATCGCGGAATAGGAGTATAGGATCAGAACCAGATGAAATAAGGCTGTAGCGGAAATAGCGGACCCAATTGTTGGAATTGGGGCTGTGCAAGGCTGAACATAGAGTGCGCGAGGGGCTGTGGATGCAGGCCAATGTGTGTCGAGAAATAGCGCATGATTACTGGCTGGCATGCACAAGGCGCTACTGGTATTCACGTGAGTGGCGGTTCAACTTCCAGCTCAACCGCAAAAGTCAGCCTAGCACACTCGGCCGCACACAGCGTGTTGGCATGACAGATAGTCCATAATTCTTTGCGACTTCTATTGCGCGAAGATAAAAGTCGTCCTTCAACACTCCTGCCGTCGCGGCGTTCGATGACTTTGGGCTGGCCGCTGCCCCACCTTCCGACACTACCAGCTGCAGGTACCTACCTAGCACCTAGGTATGGCCTTAACATCCGATTTGGTCAGAGATTCCAAGCTGAGGACGACCATCGGCAGCGGCATTACACGACATGTCATCGAGCTAGCTGGTTCAAACGCCCGTCAAAGAAAAATACGGTATGAGCAACATTGGAAGCGGACCGAGAACCTCGGGGAAGGGGCCTACGGTTCCGTTTGGCTAGAGAAGCTGGTGGGAGGGAATTTTCGCATGGAGGAGCGGGCAGTCAAGATCATCAAGAAGCGCGTGCAAAAGTCGCAGGTCATTGACTACAGCCGAGAGCTGGAGGCTATAGCGAAGTTCTCTCACCCGCGAGTAAGTCGTCGCTCTTCTCATGATGCTTGGCATTCGCCAGTCCTTGGCCGAAGAAAATCTCCATTCAAGAACACAGCGCATCTGGGCTGACAAAGCTAGTACAATGCGTGCTTTGTAGAGTCTTTTGGTTGGTTTGAAGATGAGCGATTTGTCTTTATCACGATGGAATATTTTCCTCTGGGCAATCTGGAAGATCGACTCTCGGATACCGCCCCACTACCGGAGACTGAGGTCCAACAGATTGCCTTCCAGATATTGGAAGGTCTCAGCCACATGCACGAAAACGGCTTCGCTCATCGTGACTTAAAGCCATCCAACGTGCTCGTCAGGTCACATGGCCCCAACTGGTGGGTTAAGATTGGAGACTTTGGGATTAGTAAACGAGCAGAGGATGGTTCAACAGCACTTCGAACTTTTAGCGGTACCCCTGGATTCCTAGCCCCAGAAGTTCTTGTCCAGGGCGGGTTGCTGGAATGCGAAGCCCTCTCTGGACTCCGAGAATACACAGTCGCGGTCGATATCTGGTCTTTGGGCGAGATCGTTTTCCGCGCTCTGACCAACGAACCGCCATTTCGAACAACTCTAGCATCCTATATTAGAGGAACAGCGCCCTTTCCAATGCGTGTATTGGCTTTCTATGGTGTCAGTGAAGAGGGATGTGATTTGGTTAAGAGCCTATTGGAGCCGATGCCTAGTAGTCGCATTACTGCTGGAGAAGCTTTGGATCATCCATGGGTTGGATCGCAAGGACAAACTTCACCCAGGCTATCTAAAGAGATGGACAGGTAAGGAAATATCACTGCCTCACATGAGAGGTCTAAGCATGATGGACTCTCACACCATTTAGATCACAAGCAGCACTATACGCTCCAGGAGGAAGTACACTCGAGACTACTCAGCTCGCCGAACATGACTCACCAACTACTATGGCCTCGGCTGCTTGGAGTACAATTCACGGCAGTAGTACCTCAGATCGCGAGGGCCATCCGCAGCCTATCACTGTAGTGGGCCCTTCCCAACCAAGACAGCTATATAGCCCAATAGGCATCAGTTCCCGATCAGGCTCAGTCAGTGGTTACATTACTAGCCAACAGTGCGACACGCCGGTCAACTTCCCCGCGAATTCTGGCTATAGGACGACTGCACCAAGCCCAAGTACAATACCAAAAGATGGGAGTTTAACTCCAAGCCAGGAAGATGGGTCAGATCATTCCTCTGCCATATGGTCAGTACTACCGCTTGGGCGAGAAAGGGTCAGCGAAGAGGCTCTTGGGCATCGCACTGAAGATTGGGTCGAGACGCAAGACAAGAGCCTCCAAGATCAGATGACAATATCTCTTAGGGACACCGGATACACACGCATGCCCCCACGGTTTCCTGACCGTGAACGCGCCGCCCAACCCAGAGGGGGGCCCATTAAGACAGTATGGAGAAAAGGCTTTCTTCAAGTATCAGCATTTAGCACGAAGTCACTATTTATGACCCTGGGGGAACTAAGGCGAACCCTTGATCTTATGCATGACGTTGACTATGACCGTATCGATGAAGGATATCAATGCCTTTGCAGGAATACGCGTTTTGATATCCTGATCGTCAAGGCTCCACTAGTCCGGTTATACGGAGTCAAATTCGAGATGGTGGCGGGAGACACTGCGGATTACAATCGCATAAGGGGCAGTATTTTGGAGAAATTGGAATCACTCTGGATTCGGGTGGATCGGAGATAAATATGAAAGGACCGAGGCAACTCGTACTGTCCCTTTATCCACGAGTCGCAAGTCTGCACACGAGACCACCCTTCCCTCCCCATCACCCATCTACATATCGACATCCACCGACCCCCACTCCCCTCTGCCCCACCCCCACCCAAAAAAAAAATCCCAAAAAATTCGACATCAACAAGCCCCGCACGTGCAATATTCCAGACAGATATTTCGTCTAAACCACAACAGCATACCGCACCCGTCCGTCAGGCCAATCACAACCAACACATCCATCACCCTTCTCCAGCCCGACCAAAAAACCCCAAAAATTTCGCACACACAAAAAACAACAACAGCATTGCAGCAACAACAGAAGACGACTATGCCAACACGTTTTAGCCGCTAGAGGTTTTACTCGTCGTGTCAGACCTCGCCGACACGATGATATTTGCGGCGCACCCAGCTAGCGGTATCATCACGTTTGTATACCCACAGGACGAGCTGCGCGACATTGTGCCTAGAGTTGTGGTCTTGTTTTGGGATGGGTATCTCTTTGCCTGAGGTTTAACTACGACGACTTGTGCAGATACGCGCTAGCTCTGGCTGTAACTAGAGACCCACACCCGTTGCGAAAAACTTCAGTTCGCGTTCGCGTTGCATGCGCCGGACGGGGAACTGTCCGAGATCTCGCGATACGGATACATGTTGTGTTTGAAACACGCCATTTAGAAAAAAAAAATTCTTTGTGGAGGTAGGATTGGGGGTGGGTATAGGTATGTAAACTCGATTTTAGCATGGGGCGTCGGAATAGTTGTTGGCAATCAAACCACGGTACGTACGTAGAGTGAAGGCACCTGATTACGTAATCAGGTAGCGCCGTGCGCAAGCTGTACTTCCTCTACGAGGTGCAACCTTGCTGCTTCTAATAATCAATTATCTACCTCAACTCGTTGCAACGACCATTACTTGATTCAACCTCACCTTTGCCGTATTCAACAATAGTACTCTCTATTCCACTTATCTTTTTTTTTTGGGCGGGTGGATGGGGAGGAGTGAAAGTATTATTTTCAAAACTTATTAGGATGAGTTCTTGAGGAATCTCTTGCATAACGTTACAAGTAACTAGGTACCCGCCCTCCACAATGTCCTCCACGCCACGTCACACCCCCAGAATCCAAAAAACCAACCAACGTATCAACACTCTCAACGCCAGCATGTGGACACATTCAAACTTTAGGTGGTTTAGCATCATAGGAGTTGTCAATCTAATGCAGCGTAGGGGGCTAGTTATGGGGCGGGTGGGGTGTTG
Source organism: Decorospora gaudefroyi (assembly GCA_010015605.1). Taxonomy (NCBI): domain Eukaryota; kingdom Fungi; phylum Ascomycota; class Dothideomycetes; order Pleosporales; family Pleosporaceae; genus Decorospora; species Decorospora gaudefroyi. Next base: position 97,028 of record ML975257.1, read on the forward strand.
GTCCGGATAGAGATGGGATAGGGGGGAGGAAGCAGGAAGGGAAAAAGAAGAGAAAGAGTCTAAAAAGCTATTCTTTTTTAACACCGCGTGGTATATATCAGTACCAGCCAGTATCATCCAACACGACGAAACAGGCCACAAAAACACCCCACATTTTCCTTTTCTTTCCAGTTCCGTTTGACACGCAATATAGCGTAATTGAACATCGTACATCACACATGTCACATCACATCATCACAAAAAAAAAGTGAAATCGAGACATACTATACATTGTGATCATCTGTCTGCTCGTCGAACCATGGCCAGCCCAGCGTTTACTGGTGCTTAGCCATACGCGGGGTGGCCTTTTTGTGTTCCCATTCCTATGCATCCGGGTATCATGAAGATCATTCCACACATGTTGTGGAAGAGTAGAAAAGGAAACAAAGAGGGAAAAGGCCGCCCGGACAAGAAAAAAAAAACGCATATACGCTATGCATACAAGAAAAATCAGTAAAAAACTATACACGAAACATGAAGAAAGAGGGACAGGCCGGAAGTCCTTTGGGAGGATTGGTTTCGAATGCCAACTAATCGGAGAGCTCGATAGCGTCGTCTTCTGTAGCGCCCGGCTTCTCCTTGTCGTTGCCGTTGTTGTTGGTCTGCGTCTGCGTCTGTGGCTTCGGCTTCGGATTCGGCATGTCCTTCTGCTCCTCTTCTTCTTTGTCCTCTTCGTCTTCGGTATCCTCTTCGTAGCTCTGGGGATCCTCTTCACCGGAAGCTGGCTGGTTGTAGTATTGGCCGGAGACATACCCTCCTTCTTCTTCCTCGTCGTCCTCGTCGTCATCCTCGCCATCAACCATTTCGGAGTCAGCATCTTCGTCTTCGGAAGACTCTCGCTGGGAGTACTGGCCGGAGTGGTAAGGTTTGGGCTGGGCATGATAGATTTCTTCGTCATCCGTCATGACGGCGGTGTCGTCTGCGTCGCTACCGCTGATCGAGCTATACTGTTCCTGGGTATAGCCCTGCGAGTGGCTCTGAGGAGGCGGCATGTACGATTGTTGGGTCGGGATCGGGGATGACATGGCCAGAGGCTCGACGGTAGCAGGTCGTGTGCTGGCGGGCGACTGGCTGAGTCCCTGTTCACGCCTCCACGCAAGGATTGCTTCCGGGCCTTTTCCGTAGAGATGGTAAGGTACGAAGCGGCTGATGCGGTCCCAGTATGCCGGACGATCCTTCTTGGTCGATGTGGTGCCAAAATTGGTGCCATATGTGGTCTGATGGCCCTGAGACGCCGACAAGTTCAGATTCGGAACACTGCGGCCCCAATCGTGCTGTACAAGGGACGCCGTGTCGTTACGTGATACCAATCCGTTCGCCCTTGCAATGAGTAGGCTGGTATTTCCGTCGAAGGACTCAGATCGATTCATAGACCTTGCTCCGTTGGTATACGAAGGTGGTGGCATATCGGTTTTCGATTTACCCAAAACCTTCCGGGCCTTCTCAATCACAGCCAGAGAGGAGTCGTTGTATGAGGAATGTCCGTACGCCGAAGTCGCCCCGTTGAATGATGACTGCCCGTTTACCGAAGTCGCTCCGCTGACAGATGGGGATCGAGACACAGATCTTTTGAAGGCTTGCTGGATCGCTGTGAACCGAGCCCGCTGCTCGTCTAGCACGGTTGGTGTTTTAGGTGGGTTCTGGGTCTCCGCCGCAGGGGGGGACAACTTTGGGCGCTTCGGCTCGATCAGTTTAGGTTTCTCTTCGTCGGAGGATGATGAACCAAAGCTGCGCTTGCGATATTTGCTCGGATCAATACCCCTAGCCCGTAGTCTGAACCAGTCTGTCTCGGTCCGGTCGACAGGTGCATGCGCAACCGCTTGCTGATAGGACTGCGAGTAGGCCGCAATAGGCGGGGTAGTGTTTCTCAGGCTCGTATGGAGCGAACCCTCAACGGTGCTGTGTGCCGCTATTGGTGCGGACGTGCTCGAGATTGTACGGTTGAGTGTGACGCCGTTCGTATTGGAGACTTGAGCTTGATGCCTTTCTTGTGTGCGTTGGACTCGCCGAGCATTTGGCGGTGCAGCGGGCCGCTGAGGGGCCGGGTTGACGGTAGGCTGGGTAGTTGCTGGCGCCTCAGCCTTGGTAGTTGCTGGTGCCTGCGCCATGGTAGTTGCTGGTGCCTCCGCCTTGGTAGACTCCGCTGGCGCCGGAGCGTCCACCATGTCCTCCTCTTCCATCTCCGCGGCGCGAGCTCGCTGCTCCTTCACTCGCTTCCGCCACTCGCGAACTTTCCTGTCTTTCCTTTGCTTCTCTGCAACCAACAACATCTTTGCCAAAGCCGCCCGCTTCAGACCCACCAAGTACTGTTCATACTTTCTATCCGCATAGGCCACCCGCCTCTCCATCTCGACCGCTTTCTGAGCCTCCCGGGCCAAGTTGCCAGCAGCGTGATCGATGAACTGCATAAACAATCCTTCTCGGGCATCGAACATAACATGCTCTGTGAGCGCGTGTAATGCCGAATCTTTCTTTCGTATCCGTGCGGCTCGTGCCTCATCTTCTAGCGCCTGGCGTTGCTTCGCCTGTCGAACCAACTGCTCTTGTTCCTCGCGTGCCCTACGTTCTCTATCCGCCTGCTCTTGCTGGCGCTGTCGCAGTTGTGCAGCCTTTGCCTCGGCCTGTTTCTGGCGTTGCTCCTCTGCCTGTCGCCTACGCTCCTCCTCTTGTGCTTGCTTTGCGCGTTGCGCTTCCTGTACACGCTTTCGTGCTTCATCCTCACGTTGTTGCTTCTCGGCTGCTTCACGTTGCTGCTTCTCGGCTGCCTCGCGTTTCTCTCGCTCCGCCTTTTGCTTTTCACTCTCTTGTGGAGACGCATCAGCCTGAGGCGGCGTTCCTGATGGAGTGAAGGACATCCCAGGTTGTGATATTCCGAAACCAAATCCAGTGGCTGGTTTGGATGCAATAGCAGCAGGCTGCTCTGGAAAAGAGACTGAAGGTGGAGCTGCAAACGTACTGTTCGTAAATGGGTTTGGAGTTGTAGGTCTTGTGGATAGAGCCGGTGCAGCGGTGCTGTTCTTCAAAAACGGGTTTATCGGTGTAGCTGGTGGCGTACTGCTCTTTCTCTGCAAGAATGGGTTGGCGTTCGGAGTAGTAGTGGATGGTGCGAACAGGATAGGGTTCTTAGATGCATCAAACACACCTGGCTGGCTCCCTTTCGCGAACGGACTCTCAGATGTCGTCGGAAGGCCATTGGCCTGGAACGGAGATGCTGTCGGTTTGAAATTGAAACCACTAGCAACAGTGGTTGTCCCGTTTGGCTTTTGGCCGAAGACTTTGGATGTCTCCGGAACGAACAGTGAGGTCTGGTCCTCAGTCTGCATGCCCGATGCACCGTTGCCAGACTGTTCACCTCTTTTAGCCTCCTGCACAGTCAAGCCTTTGATGACAGCTGAGAGCGGCCGACCACAACGCTTTGCCTCGACGATGGAGGCGGAGAAGAACTGTGGTTTGATGTCGGCCTTCGGAAGGACTCGGGCTTTGACTTCGTAGTCTTTTTGCCTGATGTCCATGAAAGTCTGTCCTTGTTCGTCCAAGTCAAAGACAAAGCCGTGAGCCTCGCAAAACTTGACAGCCTCGGGCTCAGAGTCCATACCAAGCACCTCTTTCAGCTTGGCAGGCGTCCAGTCTCGCACTTTGATTTGACGCCTGAACGGGCCCACTCGATAGGCGCGCCATGCAGCGTCGAGCACAACGTGACGGACACGGTTGAAGGAGATTGCGGCCGCACATGCCATCAGATAGGATACTCTCGGCGACTTCATCAGGTCCCAGAACTTCTTCCAGTTGGACTGGCACTGGTGGAAAGTGTTGTAGTTGTGGATGATGAGGGACTTGAGGACGCGGAAGATCTCGAGGGCAGTCTGCACACGCGGGTTGTTCCGCAGGTCGCTAGGCAGGCGATGCAGTTCGTTCTCGAGCTGCGTGTTGGCGTAAATGGGAGCTAGGAGCAGCCGATATGCCCAGAACTCGGCCTCGTTCTCCGATATGATGTTGTCCCGTCGGTTGTCGGCATAGCGCTCTTTCAGCGAGATCAGGGTCTGGTTCAGTTGCTCGACGTCTTGCTGGTGCGAGTAGTCGTCCTTGTTGCTGCGGGCCATGTGATGCGAGGCCAGCATGTAGAAGCGGGCGCTGCGCTCCAGACATTTGAGCAGGATGCCGACGTAGGGCTCCTTCTCGATCCTCTGGGTGCGGAGGTCTTTGCGGACGGCGCGCGTGCGGTCCCAGAGCCACGAATAGAGGAAGACGAAATCATCGTGGTCCAGGCGGTCGTATAGGTACTCGATGGTTTTCTGCAAGCGTTAGATGACGAACATGTACATGTGCCGTGTATGGCTGGCGGACGTACCAGACATCCGGCCGGCGACCGAATCTCCGAGACCAGCTCCACGTCCATGCCGGCGGCCGAGCGGGCGTAGGCCTTGACCATGCGCGACTCGTCGGGCACTCGCTGGCTGCGCGAGGGTAGGTGTTGCGTCTCGGGCGTGCACTCGGGGGCCTTGACGTCCAGCTCGACGATGCGGCGCACGCGCTCGTACTCGGGGCACATCTCGTGGCAGAGGCCGTACATCTTGACCGAGTCGCGGAGGCGCATCTGGCCGTCGGGGTTCATGAGCCCATCCTTGATGAACTGCGCGCGGAGCTTGGGGCGCTGCGCTCTCATCTATAGACGACGTCAGCACAGCGTCGGCCGATGGCGGGCACATCACATTGCGCTACTTACATAGGCCAGTCGCTTCTGGTACTCCTTTGGCGCAAAAGTCGGCGGCGGGCTCGCGCTATTCGAGGCCGACGTGGAGGCGTTCCTGGCGGTGGCTAGTTAGAATCCGTCGCGAGCGGCCATGGAGGCCCTCGTCTGGAGTCATGGCGAGCTGGCGTGCGCCTGTCAAGTCAGAGGGGAGAGGGGCACTTACGCATTGCTGCTCTGCCCGCGAGAATGGCTCCGGTTGTTTCCGCCGCTCCTTCCGCCGTATGCGTGGGCATTGGGCCGCTCGTCGTCGCTCTGCGCTGCTGCTCCGTTGTTGTTGCGGCCGCGTCCGCGATAGTTGTTCGTCGTGTAGCCGCCTCGTGCGTTGCGTCGGTCGCTGCCCCCTCTCCCACCGCGCGGCGTCGCCATGGTCGCGACCCTCTCTCGTTCGTGGCGTGTGTGGTCGCGATTCTAGGATACTATCGTGCAAGGTCAGTCTACCGCGCAGTCAATGGTAGAACCCGGTCCGGTCCTGGTGCTGGCAATGGTCCGGTCCGGTCCGGGGTGTGGGCGAAATACCAGCCCTGGGTGCGGATGCTGCTGGCCGCGTCGAGTTGCGGGCGACTTGCAGCGGCGATCGAGTGCGACAAAGGCCGTTGTCGTTGTCGCGACGAACAAGAGCTTCGTGAAGTTCAACGCCCGGGCCCCCTCCAGCCACACGTCTGCCAAGCCGCTAGCGCCATCACTAGCTCCACCGCGCTGTCACTCACACCTGTCTACGTGCCTGACACCCTGCGAGTCCAAGTACCGCACTGCATTACGGAGTACTCTTCACACTTTACCCAACAGCATCACGCACGCTTTGAAGTTTGAACTTGTCGTTGTTTGTCTTGTGTAACGTACCGAAATAGTATTGCTCTCGCCTACATCACCGCCTCGCAGCACCCTGTCCACCATACAGATTTGTACAACGCCAATCACCAAGAACAGTCCCGAAGTCAACGAAATTCTCCACACGCCAAATTACATCCACCACCAACCAACCAGGCGTCTTGTACCAGTATCATTGCGATGCAGTCGTGAGCCTCGTGACGTCGTGACGTCGTGACGCCGTAGGGGTATATTGCAAGACATGGACGACTGAGAAATCTTCGGTACGAGCAGCAACGAAACAAAACTGTCCCGGCGAGCATGCCGAAGCAAACAACATGGGGTGCTCCCTGTGTTGTGCCGGAACTCGATACCGGAAAGTCAAAAAGAAGGGGATGAAAAGGGCGATAATGAAATAGGAGATGCTATAGCAAACGCAAAACGCAAAACGCTAAGTGGCAGACAGTCACTGAGGATATACCTCCTAGTGGCAACTGTCGCCAGCATAACTCGGTATAAATTCAAGTCCCCCGTGGGGAGGATATCCCTGATGATAAGAATAAGGAAAGTGAACGTGGCCTACGTTTACAGAATCTGTAAACGTGACATCCCCAAAATGGGGAGGATACGATCCATGGTACATTTCAAATGCCTGTTCGTAGCCTGGTGGGGGCCCCGGGACGAAGGTAGACGGCGGACCTCCATCCTGTTCTGACGGGTATGTGTGATTGCTGAAGCTCGGCCGACTAGGCGAGTAATGCATTGGTGGACCGGAGGGGAAGGCGTTCTGGTTCTGAGCTTGGACGTCCAGATCCATACTCTCACCCAGTTGGAGGCCGTGCATACTCTGTCCAAAAGATGTGTTGGGCGTTGTCGTGGAGCTGTCTGGGCGCATGTCCTGTGGGGATACGGTAGGTGCAGCCATGTGCGCTGGGACCGGTGCCTGCCAGTGCGAAGCCGGCGGGTTGGAGTAGTACGGTGCCGGTACCGGTACCTGAGCTCGTTTCCGAGCTCTCCGTATTTCGGAATCGGTCATGGTGTCGTCGACCTCTGTCTCGTCTCCAGACGCATCGTCATCGGATTCAATCTTGGGGGCCGGTGTACCTCTGCTGGTCCGAAGGCGTTTCTTGGGAGCGGGCTGGCGAGACGGTCGCGCAAGTGGGCGCCAGCTCACGCGCTTGCCCGTCTTGGGGTCTTCGTGGCCGCTGCCGTCATAGAGCTGATACTGCACCAAATGGTCCTCGTACGACTGGGCAACGTCGAACAAGCTAGGAAGGATCTCAGACAGCGCCCGTCCTCGCATCCGCTGGCTGAAACCAGGGCCTTTCGACGAGGAGAACTGGTCCGGGGGCGTCGATTTAACAGCATACACGGCTTGTTCCCGCATCTTCTCGGCCCAGGGCTCCCTACGCTTGGGCGCGTCACTCACACGATGCTGGAGCATGAGGTCGACGGCGAGCGCCAGCAGGCCTGTAGGGGGTCAGTGGACAGATGCGCGTGGAGGTGCATGTGGATGGTTTACTCGTCTTGTCCAGATGCGATGGCTCCTCGTAGGGAACGTTGCGGGGCCACCAGGGTGGGGTGCTTCCAGGGGGCTGGGTCCGAGCCAGCTTCTTGTGGTACGGTCCATATCGGCTGAGCCGCCTGGGTTCGAGCTGCTTGATCCAGGCTGTGACGATGGGCCGCAGCGGTTTCATGGTCAGCTCGACAAGTCGTTGGCGGAAGAAGCGCTGCAAGGCGCGCCGGTTGCCGATGTAAAAATTGCGCGTATGCTCCGTCGTTCCCCTGATGACATTGCCCTCCTCTTCGTTGTCGTCGTCGCTGAGATAGCGAAGGTAGGCTGTCGTAGGTTCACGCTCATTGGATCGAGACCTCTTGAGCGTCTGCTGTCGGGGTCCTGGCGTGGTTACAGCTCCCTGCGACGGCACTGCACCGTGCCACAGGTGCTCCAAGCCGGGAATGGGCTGGTGGATGATGTGCTCACGGCCATCGGGCGAGGTGATCTTCCAGGGACCTTGGGCGATGGCCGTCGGGAGTACCGGCACTACAACATGGTCTTCTTGCTCGTCCTGCTGGACCTTGACCGTGACCGTGGCTTCATCCGCATGTGTGGCCTTGATGTGCGTGTCAGCTTACTGTGTACACGGTATGACTTCGTATGGACTACCCCGGAATATTGTGACAGGCGCCCGGCTCGGTTCCGCGTGCTTGGGCAGGCGCGGCCGGGTGGTACCCTACCGTTAGAAGTCTAGTCCGACGACACGCGAGCACAAAGAAACGAAACCTCACTCCACTACTCACCTGCGACTCTCGACCACCATTCTTGCCGCCGTAGACAGTGGCCCAAGCATCTTGACCCAGCTCGTTCTTCTTCGCCGGCCCGCCTTTACCCACCCGCGTGGGCCGTCCTTCTTTGCTATGAACGCCCGATCGGTCTGCGGCCCGAGACCTCCCCATTGAGAGGACTGGTGCTGCAGCTAGCGGCTACCTAGCAGACTTGGAGTAGCTGACTGAAAACGAAGGAGGGTGTCAGAGAAGCCAGGTACCTAGGCCAGTCGCGAGTCGTTGCAGCGCCGAGGACAAAGCAGAGCCTCAGGGTTGCCAGGCATCCGAAGCAAAGAACTGGATCCCAGGAGAAGCAGAATTGATAGCACCAAAATCTATAGACAGGCCCTTAGGTTTTAAAGCAGGCCCCCAGTCTGCTATGACAGGGTCCTGAGCAGTCCTGTGTTGCTGCTGCCCGACATGCCTCACAACGCATCCACTCAACACCCCGACACCTTCAGCAAACACCCAGGGAATACCGATGCCACCACCCGCGGAAGTCGACATTCCCACTTCCCCGTCTGCCACGCTGTAACCGTTTGTGGACCCTCGTCTTCCGTCTCTAGCTGAGATCGCGCAGAAAAATGACCGGGCGAGGTGATACAAGGGGCCTGGACGTTTTCTCCGCACCGATGTATACAATCTAGTGTCTTAGCGTGGTGGGTGGCTGAATGCGCCTTGGTTTCGGCTCGTCATGCGCATCGTATTTAGATGCCGCCAAACCGCCATCACTGCGTCCTCCAATCAGCAAGTTCTGGAGCACTGAACCATGCTCGCGTAGGGCCGCAGACATCGTCGGGATCGAAAGCAGTCATCTCAACCACTCATCCGTGCATGCCCCATCGCTGCACGGTAATATCTGGTAGCCACTCGCACTCCAAGTTGCACAGACTGCTGGTTCCCAGGGTTCTCCCTCATTGCTCCATCTCCAACGGGCTTCACTTGATGCATAGCTCCAATACTCTCTCCTGAGTTCACTTGTTGTATCCCGTAGGCGCGTTAAGCAGTCCTGCCCGATTCCCTTAACGAACACTGCCACCCTGTTTACCAAACGCTGGGGTAGTACTCGTCTGCACCCCTTTCTCGCTAAAGCTAGTGTACTTGGATCTGGCCGTATATCTAAGATCCATCTTATGTGTTCGATCTCGATGAGGTTCGCGCCGCCGCTTGACCGTTTACCAGGCTGATGGCAAGAGATTGAGTTCAGTCTGACTCGAGCATGATCGATCTGTGCAGAAGACCAGATGTAGTTAGGTTCTCTGGTATGCTCGCTAAAGCATGCGCAAAGATGGATTGATTTCTGCAGCTTGCCGTGGGATGCAGCCTGCCTTCCGTTGTTTCACTCTTCATTCAGTAACGAGTCCTAACATGTTTGTGGTAGCCTGTCTACAGAAAGGCTGTCATTTTCGACGGACTCGAGCATGACTAGGGATCCATTCCGCCTACACTAAGACAGCATCGTGGCGACAACGTATCGTATTGTTCTGCCGCCTGCGGCCCCGTACCCGCGGCTTGGCAAAGTATACGGTAGCGCTTCTGCAACGGGTCGCTTAGCTATACCGATTCTACACCAGGCGCATGTCAATCCAGACTCGACATCCACTCATATCGCTGACCCCTACCCATAGGAACCCGGCATCGACGCGCCTTCTGCAAGAACCGGAAGGTGGTCGAGATTCCACAAATGACGTGACACACTAGCGTTACCTGACAGTTCCACGGCCTCGTGTCTACGTAGGTAGGCAGGGTAGTTCACATCGGTTCCACAAAAGCTCCACATCCCGTCCCTTTGAATGCGGAAGCTCGCTGAACTAATATGAATAGAGATCTGTAACGATGCCGCACAACCACGAGACGAGACACCAGCGTGGGCAAAGCGTCAAGGCTGCTGGCAGATGCCCTCGATCTGGGCATGACATGACCCCCCAGTTCCGACACAACGCCCATCAACGTCAGAGCAACCCAAGAATGAGCTCCTGCATTTTGTGAATCCCTCGGCCACTAGTGATTGTGATCATAATCCAGACAGCATAGCCTGCACCCCTTACAGAAACTTCAACGTCCCATGATATCTATTACCGATAGCAACGGGAAATGCATCGTTTCCCCACGCTCACCTCGTTGAACACGACACGTGTGGCCTCCAGCTAGTTTCACCAATGCATATTGCCACATTTTGGCAATCCAAATGTCATTCCATCACAACCACCAACACACGCCGCTACACTCTGGACGTATCCAAAGTACCACCCAACTCCACAAGTACTTTTTTTTTTCACGTCAAATATCTAGCTCCGAACCTCCATAAGACCCTACATTCCAATCTTTTCCCAACAGTAGGTGCTACCCCCGTAAGAAGTCGATGCATGCCATCTAGTACCGATTGGAACCACATGCCGCAGCTCCCATCCATCCGAAGATCCTCGGACAAGCTCGCTACCAGTATTTCCTCCCCATTCCCCACACAAACCCAAACTTTTCTAAATGGCAAACCGGATAACAGATACAGAGGAGGGTTAATAAGATGTTAGATGAAACCCATCACACGGTTCCATTAAAGACTAATCAACCACCACCATCATCATCTTTCCTACATACTCCCTCCCTATCCGTCACTATTACAAAATGAGTAGCTTGCATCTCTCTCTCTTATCACGAGGGTTATCACCTTACAGTAAGTAAAGCCCCCAGCGCCGCAGACCAAATCAAGACGTAGGTATGCAACATACCTACACCTCCCAACTCGTCCCTCCGTAAACCATCGCACGGATTCCGCATTCCAACTATTAACATATCCAATTCTAACAAATACTAAATGAACGACATTAGCTAGCTAGCCGTCTAGTATAGTAATCTTGCATACATGTGTACAGTGTGTGTAATGCAAACCGTGCAAATAAAGTATCTCATCTATACAGGAAATCAGGGCTCAAGATCGCGATTCTTAGTAGGTAGAACGAAGGAATACACTATACACACATTCATTCAAGTTTCAACGCCTTGCCTCTGCACAAACACACATAACATAACATATAGCGAGAGGTAGATCAGATGGTTCGACGTACATATCCCGCCCGCCTAGCACTAAGAAACTACTACCTATACCTATATCCAAACGCAAACCTGAAAAGTGTTGCTATCTCCTTTCACTCCCCATCACACACCATCACTCCCTCGTCCCGCCCCACCCCTCCACTCACAACCCTCCGATTCCGAAAACCCCCTTCCTTCCATCCCCATCCCATCCCAGCCTTCATATCAAGGACAAAAACTCACCATCCCCGCCTCGCCTCGCCTCGCTTCTACATGTCTACTGTACCAACCGAGACACACACCCATCACACTTTCTTTTTCTTTTTCTTTTGAATTCCTTTTCTTTTTTTACTCTGTAAACGAGGGCTCGTTAGCTAGCTTCAGCACGGCACGGCACGAAGCGACACACCAAAAGAAAAACAAAAAAAAAAGATAAACAAAGTTTTGAGCGAGCGAGTGGGGCGGGGAACGCTGGTTCGCTCGCTACGATTTCTATTTACGTACCCGTCTTGTCAAGGCCAAGAAGTTCGACTTTATTCACAACTTAATTCACAATTGAATTACTTTCTTTTGCGCCTACAGTAACGCAGGTAAGGTATATTCACCTATCCTCTATACACTTCGCACCAATACACAGCAGCGAGCATTTCACTTCACCTCAGGAACTCCCTATATCCAAGGCCCCTAACAGTCCCGCCTCACGCACCAGCTCATAAAACAGCCCCTTCCGCCTCACAAGCTCAGCCGGGCTATCAAACTCCTTGACCTGCCCCTTATCCAACACAATAATGCGATCAGAGTCTAAAATCGTATTAATGCGATGCGCAATAGTGATAATCGTACGGTTGTTGAACATAGGTGACCGCAGCGTCGTTTGCAGCATCGCGTCCGTTTCGACGTCGACGGCGGCCGTGGCTTCGTCTAGGACGAGGATGTGCGATGGGGTGAGCAGCGCGCGCGCGAGCGAGACGAGTTGGCGTTGACCCGCGCTGAGATTAGAGCCGCCTTCGTTTATGGAAGCGTCGAGGCGGCCAGGCATGCTCGCGATGTGATCTTTGAGGCGCGCGTGTTCTGTAAATTGGTGTTAGCTGGGTGATGTTAGAATCCCAAGCAAGAGTGATAACTACGTACCTAAGACGCTCCATAACTCCGTGTCATCGTGCACATGTCCTGGATCGAGATTGTCGCGTACAGTGCCCTCGAAGAGCGCAGCATCTTGTGGGATGATGGCTAAGCGTCTACGAAGGTCGAGTAGACCGATTGTGCTAGTGTTGAGGTTGTCGATGCTCACGAAGCCTTCAGCGGGCTCTATAATGCGGAACAGGGCAAGGGTGAGTGAGCTCTTGCCTGCGCCCGTACGACCGACAACGCCAATCTTCTCCTTGGGCTTAATGGAGAGATTGACGTTCTTCAGTACCAAGTCCAGACCAGGCCGGTACCGAGTGCTGTAGTTGTTGAAGGCAACCGCGCCCTGGGACGGCCAGCTTATTGGTGGTCTATTCTTGGAGATAATCTCAGGTGCCTCGCTGGGTAGACCAGCGTACTCCAGCACACGTTCCACCGAAACGATGTTGGTCTCCACTTCGACCGTCTGTCGCACAATCCAGTTGAGGCTCTGCGTAATTTGAAGCGCGTACGACATTGCCAGACCCACCATGCCAGCCGACAAACCGCTGTGGCTAGCAACAGAAATGATCGCGAAGCCAGCAGCAGCCAAAATGATGACTGAGCCTAGGAACTCGAGACGAACAGCCAGCCATCGATTGGCACTGATGGACGGGTAGTATGCACGCAGATTGGCATCCACACGCCACTCGTTCTCGAGCTCGAAGCGCTTCTGCTGATTGTAGGCCCGAATCGTGCTCATGCCGCTCAGACTCTCCTGGAAGTGCGCATAGATCGGACTGCGGCTAACGCTGTCCAGGCGCTTGAGTTCCCGCGATGTCCGCAGGTAATATCGCTGGATGTAGAGGTAAAGTGCGCCGAGCGGCAGGATGAGTGCCACGAAGACGGGCGTAGACCAGGAGATAACAACAAGGGTGAACCCGGCTTAATCGGTCAGTCAATCGTTACACTAACGGGATAACGTGGGGTGAGTGCATACCTCGGGCGGAGTTGACGAAGAGCATGTTGAACGTTCGGCTAGGGACATGTCAGAACGCCACCGGCAAATGAAATCGGAGAATAGGTATCGCTTACGCTAGCACTTCGTCTACTCGGTAAATGTCGCTGTCATGGCAAATTAGCAAGTGCTGGTATACACATAATGATGATCCCTAAGGTCGATGCTCCGCGGGCATCGCTAAAAGCCAGATCCGCGGCAGAGTGTGGGACGGACCGTGGGGTTGACGCTAGATATGGATGACGAAAACTTACCTAGAGAAGCGATTGAGGATGCGTCCTGTAGGTGTAGTTTCGAAGAAGCTCATTGGCGAGCGGAAGATCGCGAACGCCATCCGCTCATGTAGCTTCCGACTAGCCTGATACACAATCAGTCACTGCATATTTTATGCATGCCGTGGCGGCCGTGGCGGCCGTGGCGGCAGTGTCGTGGGCAACTTACTTCGATCGAACAGAAGATCCATAGAATGAGCGTTTGCACAACGACGAGTGCAGCGGATCCGACACCGAAAGCAAAATAGATGCCAATGTATCTGCCCACATGAGGATTTCCGCCGAACCGCTGGTTGATCTCTGACCAGTGTTTAAGCCACACGCTTGCGCCTGCATAACGTTAGCGTCCATGTCGAAGGGATGAAAAAGTGACGAGCCAACAGCACGCCCCCTCGAGGAATAGATTGCTGCAAAGGCAGCATGACGGTGCGACTTACCAATCGACGACGTCTGGGCTCCAAGAAGGAGCAGCAAATAGATGCAGACAGCTGCAAGATTGCTGGTCTTTGCATATTCGCCATAGACGGACCACTTGACCTTGCCCTGCTCGGAAAACTCCTTGGACTGTTTGCTCTTCAGTCCACCACCCTCTTCGTCTGTCATTTTCCCGCGAGGTCCCTTGAAACTCGCGGTACTAGCTCGACGAAGGGTGTTGAAGCTCGATTTCCGGGCCTTACCGCCTCCCGGTCGCAAGGGCGCGAGACGCGCGGCACCTTCTTGAGCGGCTTCGGCTTCGGCTTGGTCTTCCTCGTCGTCGTCACCGGTGGGACTACCGCCGTAGACAGTAGAGTCTTCGTCGCTCATGATGCTATCGGATGTGCGCGTGCTGTCGTCTTCGCCTTGGTCTTCATTCTGAGATGTCTTGATGAGCTGAGCAATTTCGCCCTTCATAGCCATCAACTGATCGTAGCTACCCCTCTCCAAAATTTTGCCCTCGCGCAGCAGTAGTATCATGTCTGCTTCCATCAAGACTGGGATAGAGTTGGTAGCCAGAATTCGGGTCTTGCCAGACAGCAGACCCTTGGGCCCGAGAACGTTATCAATGAGATGCCTTCCTACATGCTGATCGACGGCCGATAGACAATCATCGAGTAGGTAGATATCGGCCCGAGCGTACACAGCACGAGCCAGGGTAAGCCGAGCCTTCTGTCCACCAGACAATGAGATACCGCGTTCCCCGACTTCCGTTTGATCGCCATCGGGAAGCTGTGCAAAGTCATCACGCAGCGCGCATGCATTGACAGTCTTCTCATAGAACTGCGGATCCCAGCGATGGCCGAAGACGATGTTCTCGCGAACAGAAGCATTCATTACCCACGCCGACTGTGGAACATAGGCTGTCTTGCCTCGAAGCACGACCTCTCCGTTAATCTTCCACAGGTCACCCAGCACTGCCTGCAGAAGCGACGATTTACCCGCACCGACGCGGCCGACGATACACGCCAGCTCGCCCTTGTGAGCACTGAAATTGATGTCTTGAAGAGCGCGGCGCTCAGCGTTTTTGTCCCAGGTGAAGCTTGCGTCACGGATGCGGACCGACTCATCGCCATTGTCAGCGACCGCAGCTTCGCGAACAACGGCGTCCTCTTGCAATTCATCGGCAGTCAAATACCCAGTGATACGACTCACAGCTACGCTAGCCTCAACGATAGCAGTGATAACCATTGGGAGGATGGCGAGGGGAAAGGTGAGGAGGTTGAAGAGCGTCAGGGCGGGGAAGACAATGTCGGTGGTCAGCGCGCGATGCTCCGTCAAGACAAAGACGCCAAAGGTCGAGCATGATACCAAGAAAGGAGTGGTAGACCAGGTAAACGTAGAGAAAGCCTGGGTAGCACCTATCTTGCGCAGGGTCTTGAGTTCCTGGTCGTTTCGGATGGTGTTGAGACGGTTCGCGAATGCAGTTGTCCAGGCGTACAGCTTGATTGACTTCATGTTGTTGAGGATTTCAGAGATGAGCTTGGTACGCGAGTCCTTATTCTTCATCTGCTCTTTCTGGAGCGTCTTCATCCACCTAGCGATGACACCGTTGATGGGAATCATGATGAACATGGCAGCCACTCCCGCAAAACAACTGACCCCGAGCAACTGATACAGCGAGAGCATACACAAGACAATCTGAAAAGGAGCAGACCACAGCTGCTGCCCATATTGCGCCAGATCTTGAAGTCGCTGTGTATCGACTGCCATGTAGTTGACGATGTCGCCGGTTGACTTGGCGGCTCGGCCTTCGTTCGATAGGCGGGTGGACTTGGAGTAGATAGCGGCCGTGAGTGAGGACTTGATGCGCATACCGGTTTCGAAAGAACGCTGGAAGTATTGGTGGAGACAGGCCGTTTGCGAAACGGATACGGCGAACATGGCGATGGCGATGGCGGCACCACGGATAATGGGTTGAGGCCTGTCGGTGCGGTACGAGTCGACAAAGGTGATCAAAAGTCGTAGCAACTGCGGCTGGACGAAGTTGAGAACATCGCTGACCGTCTTGATGGCCGCACCTCGGAAGTAGGGGCCGCCGAATGAGCGGAACATGGCCAGCCATAGCGAAGGGTGTTTCTTATCCATCTCGTATTCCCAGGCCTTCTCGAAAGTCGCCGAGGTGTGTCGGGTGGAGTCGCGTTTCCGGAGATTCCACAAGTCGTCCTGGGTCAGGAAGGTCTTGTAGCCACGCTTCATCATGGGCGTCATCCAGCCAAACGTCAGCACGGAGAAGACGTCTGCATATTCGTACGGACATTCGTCGTCGTCGCCCAACATGTCGTAATCGCTCATGCGCTTCGGGACCAGCCACTCCAGGATGAAGGAGAGGCCGGCCAACCCAACACTGGCACAGAAGACGGCGAAGTAGGCCGCATGTTCGCGGTGTGTCTGCTGCGAGACGAGCGAGCGGAGCTTAACGGCGTATGCGATGAGCAGGAAGAGCCAGTAGAAGAGCGCGACGCCATTGGCATTCCGCGATCGCCAGTGTTCGATGTATTGGATGTAGAAGATGACGCCGAGGGAGACGATGGTGAGTATCGACGTCCAGAAACGGAAGTCGCCAGCCCATACATGTTGGTAGTACTGGACCTGCAGCGCTGCTTGGACGGCCGTGGTGGCGATGAGGGCTCCGAGGGTTGTCTATCAAAGCGCACACAGTTAGCAGTCGGACTACTCACGGCAACCGTTTGACTTCTGCCAGGACAGGCTCCCTACCAGTTTCGCATAAAAGTGCCAATTGCGCTTCACTGGCTGCGGCGGACATTTCCTGTACAGATACCACAACGCGCTGACGCCTCCGACCACGCCAAACGCAGCCACAACGGCTATCCACACATCGAGGAAACACGGCGTGAAGTCGTACCGGATAGGGCTGATGGGGCCCCAGCCCTCGCTATTGCCGCATAGTGGCTGTCGGTCGTGCCTCGAGGCCGTGAGATAGCCGTGCGCGAGCGGAACGGCGGGGACAAGGGGCGTCTGCTGCTGTCCCTGCATCGATTGGGTAGTTTGAGCTGGTTGCCAAAACTCTGAATGTTGCAGAGTCGGGGCAAGTCAGGGCAGGTCACGGCGTCCGGAGGCGGCGAGGATGGATGAAGATGAGAAGTGTGGTTTTGGCTGTCACGGCGCGAGTCGATGCACTTTGGGATATCTCGAGCTCGGGCCGTCGCTATGATATAATCATCGCAACTAAGTCCCGATAACGCCGAGCTGAACGAAAAGTCAACCGCGACCGAGTCTGCATCTTTTTTCTTTTCTTTTTTCTTTCCTATGAGACGCCGCATGACTCGAAATTGAAGCCAGTCAATTTCTACGGTCCTGGCACGACATGATGGATGCCTGGCTGCTTCGTGAACCATGGGTCCATCCAGCCGCTGCTGCCACGCTTCCGAACCACCACGAACCGGTGGGCCGGTCTTTGTCCGATGATGCCCCGGCCAATCGACTCGTAGCAAACACCAGGTCACGTGCTGTCTGCATCTCGTATCCATCTTTTGGATTTATAATGCATCGATGACTCCGACAGCCTGACGCTGATGCCGTCCCCGATAGGACCCCCAGTCTCCATATCAAAGCTCACTCCTCACATCCGAAGTCTGCACCACCTCATCATAATCACCACCGCCATGACCTTCCAACATCTCCACCGCCTCATTACTCGCCCGCAAATGCGCAAACTCGGGCGCATCCTCACCCAGCCCCCATGCAAACACGCCTCCCAGTCCCTTATCTCTGACTACAGACCCCACCTTCTTCGAAATGGCCTCGGGCGTATCCCAACTCCAAAACAACCTCTCCTCCGCATCCCAATAATAGTGTCCCCCGCCCACCTCATCGTAAACACCGTCTTCCATAGCCCTCCCAAAGGAAGCAGCAAGTTCCTCAGGCACATCATCATGCCACGAGAATGCTCCCGCCTTCCCTAAATCCGCACCTGTGGCCGGGTCTTCCATGAATTCCGTCGCACAGCCAATGGGTTGCGTGATGCACGTAGAATTCACTGCCGTCTTATACCACTTCACGTAGAACGCCAGCCCCAAATTCACCTTCTCCGTTGCCACACCAGCGTCGAGATACGCATCTATGCCCTCAAGCGATAGCTGAAGTCCGGTGTGGTGTTTGGTAACGGTATCCCGTCGGTTCATAAGGTCGTACGTCATGACATTCAAATAATCCACCGACTCCATAATCCTAGGCACAGTCGACGGCGTGAACGCGAGCATGTCGCGCAGTAGGCCCGGCACAGCTGCTGAGATGATCTTGTCTGGACCGATGGCTGCTCGGATTTCACGCAGTAGCTCGGGGTAGGCGGCTATCTCCCATGCTTTGTCGGCGTTGGTGTGGCCCGGCACTTTGTAGTCTTCACCGTTGCCGCCCGGGTATTCCCAATCCATGTCGATGCCTTGTGCGTATCAGTGTGTGGAAGAGTACTTGTTCGTTTCTTGCGCAGACAGGGGACGTACCGTCGGCACCGGTCGCGGTAAGCATGGCTGCCACGTTCTTTGCGAATAGCTTGCGGCTCTCGTCTGTCTTTGCTGCGGTAGAGAAGCCTTCTGTGTTGGCCCATCCGCCGATGGCTACTTGAATCACTGTTCCTTTGGCGAACTTCGGTCGGACTTGGTCGATGGTGGTGAACAGGGGCCACTCATTTTGCTTTGGGTTGTTGACTGTCTCAGACCGCATAAAGGCAAGAGCAACGTGAGTGACGCTAGAAACCAGTGACTGTTGGGGTACCACGTTGTGCTGCCTAAGGTCTGTCAGCACACCCATGTACATTCTTCGCTATGCTTGTCTCCTTCCTACCCAGTCAAATACATGATGTACTTTAGCTTTGTAGCTCTGGCTAGAGATGCTGAAGCAAGAACCAGGGCCAAGTACAGCCATATCCGCAGCATCGCCGCCATGATGCCGAACGAATCGAGCAAAGTGGCATAAAACAAAACCAGACTGTATGTAAGCGGAAGATCTCTTCACAGTTGAAGATTGTTGAACGTAAAGGTAGCGATAGTGTGGGGTGTTCACTCTATACCGAGTTTAGCACAGTCTTCGAGGACATATATCTGTAGCAGATATAGAAAGGCCCAACTAGGTAAGCGCTTAGAAATCATTACCAAGCCCTTCCCCAGGCACCCCGGCCACCGGCCACGATACCCGGGTTACATAAGCGTCTCCGCCATTACACAGCCATGACTTCAAAAGCCGCATCTTGGCCGGACGTCATGGATCGACGACAAGGAAGTCTGCCGGCAATTGTCGTACCCACGCGGGATCAAACGGAAAGGAAAAAGATGGAGTATAAGTTTGCGCCGTCCCCGAGTGAGGCGTCTACCTAGGCCCACTATCGATACTTAAAAAAAAAGTACGTCCAACACGCATATATAAAAATGCTACCCAGCAACGTTCTATCCAAGCCTCCGCTTCTGTGCGCCCTTGCATCCTGTTGTGTCTCGCTCAGCGAAGCTGCGACGCTCTTCACTGGCGGCACAGTAATAGCCTGGGATGCATCGGCCAACTACCTCGACATAATTCGAAATGGCTCCGTCTTAGTCGAGAACGATTCCGTATCCGCCGTCTTCTCAGGATCATACAATGGCAGTCTGCCGTCAGATCTCGAGGTCGTCGATGCTACCAACGATATCATATCGACAGGCTTCATCGACACGCATCGGCATAGCTGGCAGACCGCGTTCAAAACCCTGGGCTCCAATACGACGCTGGTCCGGTATCTGGAACGCTATGGTACGAATTCGCCTGCTAGCACCATGTTTACGCCCGAGGATGTGTATATTGGCCAGCTAGTTGGCTTGTACGAAGCCATGAACGGCGGCGTGACGACAATTGTAGATTTCCCTCATTGTACATGGTCAGCGGCGCATGCGAGTGCAGCACTGAACGCCACGCTTGAAAGCGGAGTGCGGTCAGAATGGGCGTACAATTTTGGAGAATACGAAAACTTCACTTTTGAAGCTCAAGTCGAGCTCTTCCAGGATATGCTTGGAGATGCACGGATTGACGACTCGCCTGTACGACTCGGAATTTCCTACGATGGCTTCAGTAGATCGGATCGGAACCAAACGCGTAAAGTGCTCGATATAGCGATGTGAGTCAGTCCTTCAGAACACTCAACACATGTTCCAAACCCAAAAAACAAAATAACTAACCTGATTTGATAACAGCGAAAACAACGTATCAGTCGTAACAACGCACGCAAACGGGGGCGTCTACGGCGCTCCAAACTTCCCAGAAGTCCTTCAAACCTTCAACTTCCTCAACCAAACCATCCCCCTCATCTTCGCCCACGCCAGCTACCACAGCGTAACCGACGCCCAGCTCCTCCGCCAATACAACCATTACATCTCCACGACCCCAGAATCGGAAATGCACTACGGCCACCTGCATCCCTACAGCCACCTCATCATGGAGCAGCAAGCGCTAGGCGTCGACACCCACTTCACCTTCTCCTCAGACATCCTAACCCAAGCCCGCATCTGGCTGCAATCTGCACGCCAAACTTTTTACCGCCAAGTCGTCGACGACCGCCACATCCCTGCCGATAACCCCATGTCAGTGAACCAAGCCTTCCTCCTCGCAACCCGCAGCGGCGCCCTCGCCCTCCGCCGCTCAGACATCGGTATCCTGGCGCCCGGCGCAAAAGCGGATCTGCTCGTTTGGAATGGGCGCGCGCCGTCTCTGCTGGGCTGGAGCGACCCGGTTGCGGCGCTCATGTTGCATGCGAATGTTGGCGATATCAAACATGTTATGGTGGATGGCAGGTTTCGGAAGAGGGACGGTGTACTTAGTGTGGAGGGTTATGAGGCGCTGCAAGATCGGTTTTTGGAATCGGCGAATAGGATTCAGAGGGTTTGGAGGGAGATGCCGCTGCCGGTTACTACTGGTGAGAGTGGGAGTGGTGTGGATTTTGAGCGTCCTGTTGAGGCGGATATTAAGAGGGGGGATGGGACTTGGTATGGACCGCAGTTTGATTAGGGTGACTTGTGTTTTTTTGGTGGGGGGGAGGGGGGGTAATTTGTTTTTTGAGCGAGCGCTTTTCAAGAAAGGAGTGTGAAGCATGCTTTTGAGGTTAAGGAAGGCGGTTCCGGTGCAAAATCCGATGATGAGGCTGATTACAGGTAGTCTTTGAAGTGAGAGATGATTGGTGAAAAAAAGAGGTGGTTGTGATTGATTCACATTCGGTTTGAATAAATGGGATGTATTCAAATGGGCAGCTGGAAACTCTCCAGTCTCCTTTCTCGCAGCGCGAATAGGTAGACGATTAGTGCGATGCATTTGCTCTTCTATGTCACGTGAGCCGGCTCCAACGAGTTTGTTGATATGCACTCTTCTTTATCATTGAAAAAATAAAAAGATATCCAAAACATGAATAGCTGCAATAACTACATGTGATCCAACAACCACAAAACACTATCGAGTACTCAGCAATGCCTCTTTCCTCTTCACGCGAAGCCTTCTCAGTCACCCTTCCATCTACGAATCGTCTTGCACGTCGACAACCGTCTTTGTCCATTGGCGGGCCGGGACCTTGCGCTTGAACAGGATGTCAATCTCACGGTAAGATCTGTTCTTCATCTCAGGCAGGAAGAAGTAGGCCAAGATAAAGCAGACGAAACCCGTGCCCGCCCAGACGTAACCACATTTGCCGCCGAGATTTGCCTCCTGGTACTTTGGTTAGCAAACTGTTTATCGCAATACACGGGAGAAGAGGGGGCAGAAGGAAGCTTACCTTGGGGTTGAGCATGTAACTTGCGAGGAAGATGCAAGGAATGTTTACAATGTAGTAGGAAGCACGACCAACACCTGTTGTCAGAGGCCTGAGGCGAATGGCGGACGTCTCTCCGATAATGACCCACGAGGCGGGCGCA
Organism: Decorospora gaudefroyi; assembly: GCA_010015605.1. Taxonomy (NCBI): domain Eukaryota; kingdom Fungi; phylum Ascomycota; class Dothideomycetes; order Pleosporales; family Pleosporaceae; genus Decorospora; species Decorospora gaudefroyi. The sequence continues at coordinate 118,730 of ML975257.1, forward strand.
GGTCCCAAGGTGAACAAGACGGAAACGATGAGACCCAAGGACGCTTGCGCCAGCGAGGCTGCGTTGGAGGCGCCGACAGATCCTGCGATACCCAGGGCAATCAGGAAACCGACGTTGATGAGCGAACCCCAGACGTAGATGGTTCGGCGGCCGAGGTACGTGGTGAGAATCCAGGAGAGCATGACGAATATCATCTGGAGGGCGGATGTGATAAGACCCAGGGCGAAGGCAGTGTCAGTCTTCATACCAGCCTCTGCGATCAAGTTAGCATGGAGACATTTCATCCAAAGTGGCCATGATGGCAACTTACGCTCAAAGAAGTAGACGGCCTGGTTGGCGATGAGGTTACCCGTTAGGTTCTGTGCCGCGTACACACCACACACAATGGCAGTGCGGTAGAGGTCAGTGCCTTTGAACAGCTCCAGGAGGTTGGGATCCTTGAGTGATTTCTCGAGGTCAATGGTACGCTTCATCATAGCGACAGCCTCGCTGACGTTCAGCCTCGATCTGCGTCCCAAACGTCCAACCGCATTTTCGGCTTGTTCGAGCTTTCCCTTTCGAACCAGCCACCAGGGTGACTCGGGCGCCATATATATGAGGATAGCAAGAGGAGTTGGGAACATCCATTGAAGCGCAATAGGAATCCTAGACGTTTTCGTTAGCAAAGCCGTTGCTTGGAAAATGGAAGAATGCGTACCTGTACGCCTTGGGGTCGTCGAAAGTGTTGTAGTGATAGGTGACGCCGTTTACGATGATAGCACCAATGGCCCAAAACATTTGCAGCATTTGGGTAGCAGGAGCGCGCAACTGGATCGGGGTGATTTCACTGCAGTAGGCTGGTGCGTTGGCAATGAAGATACCCCATGGAATGCCCTCGAGAAGCTGGGACAAAAACATAATCGGAAGCGAATTGGCGAAGTAGAACACGAAGATGAACGCGTTCAACAGCATGAGGCCGCTCATGGTTGCCCAACGGTATCCGACGCGGCTGGTAAGAGGACCAGCCAGCATAACGCCGATGAGTGCACCAAGTGGCCCACCCATCTGTAGCGCAGACTGCCAACTGGCCTCGATGACCATTTTTGTATCTCCTTCATCAGTGGTAATTAACACACCGTAGTCGTTCGCGAACCGAGGTAGCGCAATAAAACTACCCATCAGGAACACACAATACGACTCCATAATCTGAAAAACGTTAGTTGAAACCCTTCATCCACGGATAGTGAGCGCAAAGAAAAGAGACGACTAACAATAGTGCAAGACATAATGAAGGCCCACAAAGCAGCCATGGGGTACGCCTGGACAGCCTGTAGCACGCCCATTTCATGCTCGGCGTTCTCTGCTTCGATTGCGCCTGCCTTGTACGCGGCGAGCTTCGCCTTCTCGTCCATGTTGGAGAGATCTTCTGGCGTGGCGGCCCTCTCGATCTGTGGAGTGCCCTCGTAGGCTTTGGTCTCGGTGGGAACACCCATCTTTGCTGGTCTGGGCCGAGATGGCAGATGTGCGGTGGAGGGGGGACGATTGCAGGGAAAGAGTGATCTTTAAAGCAGCCCGGGGGAAAGGGTCAATGTCGTGCAAAAGGTATTTAGGCGTGTGCCTATGGTAGGATGTTTTCCCTCTCGAGATTCCATCAATCACAGAACCTAGCTCCCATGCTGGCCTTACGGCCACCCCAGGCCATGCGATTTCACCGTCGTGACCTGGTTTAACTCTCTGATTCTGCTGGGCGAGGCTCCCGTTAGCAGCGGTCCGCCATCCGTAAACGTCGGTAGCGCTTGATGGTGGCTGACATTGGATTGTGTGTCGCGGCACACCTACCTATCGCAACCTTGACTTCAAAGCTTACCGTAGCTTTGTCCAAGCACTAGGTTGACCCCAACCCCGCACGCCAAAAGTAAATTTATCCGGCCCCGCTGCGGCTTACTCTCCACGTTCCCCCGGCCACCACTCCACCACTAGCTCTCCACGTTAATCGTCCTAGACTCGCCACTGATATACCGAGCGCGCAGGGGTATTGCGTTCCCCCGATATTACTGTGTACATCGCTAATCAAGGCAAGCGGGCGGAGTACGAAGACGGGTCTAGTGTCTTTTCTATAAATCAGAAGTGGCTGCTTTCTAGTGTAACGTCGTACCGTGAAACAGTATAGGACCGGGAGAGCAATGGCGGAAACGGGCCTTTTCCCTCTATTGATGAGTGCTCAATGTACACCTGGGACGACCGCCAACATAAAAGAAAATTTTCCCGCGTCACCCAGTCGAGGTAGCATCTCGTATGGGGATGCTGTCGTCTGTTGTGGATAGCTGCTGTCGTGTCCAGGTCGTGTTGGCGGCTGAGGCGGACAAACGTCCTGGCGCCTCGCGAGCTTGGCGAGAGCTTGTGTTCGGAGACATGGGGTGCGGGTGAGCGTTGGAGCTATGCTCAATACGGAAGGTTACCCGATGCTGCGACCTCTTCGTCTCCAAAGGTCATCGTCTACATGGCCGCTTCACGGTATACACTCAAGATTTTAGTGCCTATGAAGTGACATATCTCAGGTCAGCAGATGCATTCCCTGCGAAACAAAATAAACCGCCACTACTGGAAGTATTATTCAGGGTCAACAAATTGCGTCCAACATGGGGCCATGCTCACGAGTGGTGTGAGTCCTGAATATCACCGCAGATCCCTACCTACGGATCGTTCTGTCGGAAAAATCCAGTCCAGCCGTTTGGGAGGGAGTAGGGTTCAAGTGCCAAGATGTTGCCCCCCAGCGTAGGTAAGGGGGTCTCAACTCACCAAAACGAGATCCTGATATGCATGCATCCAACAGACGACAAACAGGTGATTGATGGACTCCAAGAAGGCTACTCATGCATCCATCGACCGGCTGCCATAGGGACTAGCTAGGTAGGCAGCTAGATGTGTCAGAAAAAAAACCCCAGATAGATTCTCTTCCTCTTTCTTTACAACTTCATACAGGTAGAATTCAACGGCAGCAACAGTTCAAGGAGATCCGATACAGAGAGACAACGATGATCAAACGACTCCATGCTAGTCTCTAGAACGGAGCAACTAGCTCCATCATCCAGGCCTCGTGAGCAGCCAGCCAACCAACCACGCCCCGTACCATATCCACGCGTCCCACCAACCAGATCCGTGGAAAAAGCTGCAACTTTCCATGTGGATAGCTGCTGTCAGGAACATGACCCGTCACCCAGGAAGAGCAATCCTAGCCTAGCGTAGTATCCATGGAAATATATCAAAGGGTGCAGGTGAGGGGTTGCTACGCCGCATGCCCCTACTCGGTAGGTAGTGGTTCGTCTATCCACCTGCTGCAATTCAAACTACGTAATTTCTCCTCCAAGCATATCCAGTGTTGCCGTACGTACTAATCATAAGACTTTGTCTACCGGCTGCTTTCAACTAATAGTATCAAGTACCACAATATGAAAGGGTCTTCAGCTGGATAAGAAGCATCTACTGTACATAGCTTTCAAAGTGTCTTGGGCACGTCACGTCTTTCATACGATGGAGAAGCCTCACTCAACCTTGCATCTCAATGCCACCGGAACCATGGAGCACCTCACCAGTGCAGTACGAACCCAACGGCGAAGCAAGGTGAACATAGCACGTAGCCATCTCCACGGGCATACCAGGCCTGTTCAAAGGACAGGCGCCCACACCAAGCGAGTCCATAGATTCTGCGGGGTTGTTCTTTGTAGCGGGTTGGAGAGGGGTCCAGCTACTCAAGCATCAGCATCCAAGTTCTCGTCACAATTCGGTATCAACTTACATGATTCCTGGGGCCACGGCGTTGACTCTGATCCCATTCGGCGCCTGTTGTTGAGCGAGGCCACGGGTAAAAGTTGCAATGGCTCCTTTGGTGGATGCATAGTCGAGGAGTGAAGGATTGCTCATGTACGCAGCGACAGAAGTACTATTGACAATCGTGTCGCCGCGTTTCATGTGCTTGAGCGCATACTTGGTCATGGCAAACATGGAGATGACGTTCGTCTGGAACGTCTTCTCCGTAACATCGATATCGATATCCGTGAGCTCCGTGGACATTTCTTGCATTGCCGCTGCTGTGCGTCAGTTCCCCCATCTTCCAGTCAACATCTAACGCTAGATTGTTCGACATACCGTTATTGACCAGCACATTCAGCTTCCCAAAAGCTTTCATATGCCCCTCAACCGCCTTCTCGCAATTACTCCTCTCCCTCAGATCGAGTTGCATAAGGTTCGCCTTCCTGCCTGCCTCCTCGACCTTCTTCTTCACAAACTGCGCATCCTCCTCTTCCTCGGGCAAATACACAATACTCACATCTGCCCCCTCTCTTGCAAACAGAATCGCCACAGCTCGGCCGATCCCAGAGTCGCCGCCTGTGATGAGTGCGGCTTTGTTTTGGAGCAGACCGCGGCCTTCGTATTCTTTTAGGTAGGGCTTGTTGTTTTCGTCCCAGAATTCTAGGCGGGACCATTCTGCTTTCTGTTCAGTCTTGGCGTCGAGCCCCGGGCCACCCGATTGGGATTGTGGGGTTATGGAGGTTGAGGGGTAGGCGGTGATGGGGTCTGACGAGCTCATCTTGGGGGTTGAGGTGGTGAAGACGCGGGGAAGGAACTGGGCGAGGTGATTGCAAGCGAGTTAATTAAGGTAAGGAGGAATTTAAAGAAGTTTTTTAATCGGGTGGTTGTTTTTCTGAACAATTGACGTAAGGAGGGTGTGGTCGTAAGAGGTGGTTTTGGCGGGGTTGGGATAACTTGGGATCGTCATCGAACGTCATCGAAGGCTTCGTCTTGGTGATGTTCTTCTCGACACCACGTCACTTTGGGTGCATCTAGATCAATGGACTGACTACTGTTTGTACAGGCTCCTAAGGTCTAGAAAAAGTCAAAGATTGTGTTCTAGAAATTACATAGACACCTATGTAGTATAGACAGTAAGTAGCTTATTTAGAGAAAATACTGTAACAACCTTCACGGTGGTATCTTGCATTTTTCGGCAAGCTTCGACACAAGTCAGTGCAGGCACCATCTTGATCAATGTGGGAATAGGAAGATCAAGTGCGGTTGGAAATAGGCCCTAGTGTGTCGGAACTTAGATCTGGATGCTTGCACCGGTTGGATATTCGATCATGAAAGTATCATTTCTTGTTGCGAGAATTATTTGACAGCTGGTAAAGCTTCTCTATTTTAATATCTCATTCGTTGAAAATCCATCAAAATGTCCTCTACCACCACTTGTTCCAGTACTTTCCCTTACCCCTCCTGTGACCCCGGACATCGGCCTGCTTGACCACGAAAACGCCGCGGTCGATAGTGTTGACGACAACGTATCCGGACTCGAAGGTGTAGGCAGACCAAGTACCACCGTTCCAAAGAGCATCTCCACCTCCAGGCTTCATGTCATCGGGCGGGTAAACATCAAAGTACCCAATCTCCTTGACCTTGGAGCCATCAGGGAACTTCGGAATTGACGAAACGTCGAGGATGCGGAGACCGGCCTGGTAGTTTGATTGGTAGTCAAGACCATCGTAGACGTATTGGTTGTGGTCCACGGAGCGGGTAGTAGTCTTGTAGTAACCGGTTACTTTGGGGGCTTCGAGGTTCTGGATGTCCCAAATGTAGGTCACGGCGAAGCCATCTGCGGCGGGACTGCCCACAGCTGTCCGGTTCGGGTCGATTTGGCCTTCGTCGAGCTCGTCGTCCATGACGAGGTGGGTTTGCCACATGGGGTCGAGGACCCAGCCTTGGTGTGTGTACGAAGCGCCAACGTAGGGTGTGCGTGAGATGATGGCTCCGGCGTTACCGTCACCCTTTTTGTTGGTCGCGTCGTAGATGGTCAGAGTGTCTTCGTTGTAGCCGTAGCAGATGTCACGGCCGTAGTATTTCTTGTGGGGGCCGCGGTAGACAATGCACTGAGCATCGTGAGTGTAGCCGTCCTGGCCTGCGCAGCCCTCGACGTAAGGCTTGGTAGGGTCGTCCATGTTGATGAACATCGGTCCGCCGGCACAGGTGTCGTTGCGGCCTGGGCGGCCACCGGCACCGCAAGCAACGGCGTAGTTCCTCTCCTCATTGGCGACAACGGTGTGAGTACGGCCCCTGACACCCTGATCGATATCGACCAGAGCAACGTCCGCAACTATGTCAAAAACCTTTGGCTTCTTCGGAGAAAGCTTGAGCAGTTTCTTCAAATCGAAAACCTGGACGTGGTGACCAGTTCCCTCGGAACCGACGATGAGGCTGTCACGGACGACTTTGATCTCACGCCAGATGACAGAGTCGTTCTGGGCGGGAAGACGGCCAAGGTACTCTAGCTGACCGTCTTTGGTGACCTCGGAGAATGAGGCACCGTAGGTTTGGCCAATGGCAATCTTGGGCAAGTTAGCGCATGTAGATAAGGAAAAGGATCAGAAGAGTTCACTTACAAAGTCTCGGCCTCTGTGTGACCAGCCCCATGAACCTGAGCCCTCTCCAATAGGGTCACCGAGCTCATCGTGCGTCTTGAAGTCGTACAGATCGACGTTCTTGCATCGATACGTCTGGTCGGCATCACCCTTGACGGCCTCAACACGACCGTTCTTGCAGGCGATCTTGTTCTTGTGGGAGCGCTTCTTGTGGAAGCCGTTCCACCGCTTGTTGTCGTAGGCGCCCGCAGCGCGCTGTTCAGCCCACATGGCCTATTCCGGTTAACATGTGATGAGAGTCAGCGGACAAGGTTGATTCCGTACCTCTTTGCCAGCCATCATCAGGTCCATTACTTCTCCGGAGGCATACTGTTCGTGGGTGAAGCCATGCGCTGCTACCAAAGGCAGCAAAGCCGTTGAGAGAGTAGCCCACTTCATGGTTGCGAACAAGACTGCAGATTGACGGTTGGCAGTTGATGGTCCGGGAAGCTGGGAGCAGGAGGCTGCATCTTATATCTCTTTCTCCGCTATGCACTACCGATCGTATCGCTCATTGCGTAGTCGGGTGCAGAACCAGGTAACCGCCACATATAACGTACCTTCCTATCGCAGGCATTCCGAGATGCTAGTACGGAGTATCGCCACCCAAGACTTGTAGAGGCAACAAGGTCATCGTATGCATGGTCCTGCTGGGCGAGTCTTGGTAGAGGCTTGGGAAGAAGTTTGCAGGCCCACGGCTGTGTGTGCCAAGGTCATCTTCATGCTTGGCGAGCATTCCGCCTGGGACCTAGCAACGGAGGTGCAGACGCTACAGCACGGGTATCCCACAGTTCGACAGGGCATGCCAGCCGAGACCATGGCGGGGCTCGGTGCTGCGGTGTAAACTAATGTGATCTACTCGATTGGAGAAGGTGATTGGCAGATAGAGTAGCCGAAAGAGGAAGCTGCTTTGTTCGCCAAGACGTGCTGGATTACTATGGGACCAACAACCAAACAAGGCCCCGGGAGCTGGAATCTGACTATCGAATCGTGAAGGTGGTGAATTGGATAGACCTCCGGAAGCCGAGGGTAGCTTTTAGCCGGGGCCAAGATGTGCCAGCTCCTTCCAGAAATGAACACTTTGCAAGGTGCCGTGACTCGGCTCACCAGCAAACCAGAGCGGAGTGTAGTGACGCAGTAGACTGTGGCGATATGAAAGTAATGAGGTGGGCGGAGGACGAATACGATGCTGCGTTATGCCGAACAGTGGCGGCTGTGGGAGTCCCATTCCCAGAGGCCCGAGGTTGTTATCTCGTCGGGCGAAGTAAACGTGCAGCGTGGGACAGCGGAGAGAAGATCAACATCGACATTCTTGGCGTACACAGTCAGACTCGTTGGACCGGGGCGAAGCGTTGCGGAGAAGGCGAGGCTCAGCGTGCGTGGCGATGGGCGCGGAGCGAAGACATCAGTACTGCGGACAGAGAGGAAGACGAGGGCTTTTTGTAGAATGCTAGACATAGTCCATAGGAAAGCCCTTGGTCAAGACTTCCCTAGTCATTGAGATGCCAATTGAGCATGATTGAGGCTGTTCAGAGCATATTAGGCGACCAACTGTGAGTGATTGGGCGACGATGCGGAGCTTGGACAGGTGGAGTTGCACTGCAACAAACCTAGTATGGAGTAGGTAGCGCCTGCATGCTCGTGATAGAGTGACGTTGTATCTAAGACAATATTTGCGCTCGCACCATGAAGCCAACATGGCCTCAGATAGGTGATTGTTGGTGAAGGTAAAGGAGTAAAAGAGGGAGGCACGTCCCTCGCGTAAACCTGCCGCCCCATGGCACCTTCCCTTCTCACCACCGGCTGCACGTCCACACCCCAGGCCTCACACCTCGCACCCACTCGCACCCACCAGCCATGAAGCTCAACGAAGACGACCTCTACCGCTCCTCGACCCAATTTAGAAACTGGTCCTTCACCGCCGCCCAACTCGCCACCCAACGCCGAAGAATCAACCAGCAGGCGACGGAGCGTGTCAAGGCAAATGTTGCGCGCATACGGGCCCAGCGCGCCGAGGACGCCATCGCACGTGACAGTGTAGGGGAAGGCGAGAAGGAGAATGGCAGTGGGACGAGCGGGGCGAATACACCGAATGCGGTTGCGCAGTCAGCGACAGAAGTGGATTGTCTGACGGCGGCGGAGGAAATGAAGATTGTAGATGAATTCTGCGAGCGTGCGGTTGCACTGGGGAGCCACTACAGCTTCCCTCTGAACGTTGTCGTACGCGACATTCTCCCAATCCTATGTTCAACCCTATTTACTTACGCCGGAGCAGTCCACAGCCATTCAATTCCTCCGTCGTTTCTATCTCTACAACTCCCCGATGACATATCACGTTAATACTATCCTCCGCACCATCATGTTCATGGCCACCAAAATCGAACTCTTCAGCATCCACGTCTCCCAGTACGCCCAAGGCGCCGGCCGCAACGTATCCACCGAATCCATCCTCGCGCCCGAATACATCATCATGCAGGGTCTCCGCTACAACCTTGATATACGGCATCCCTTCCGCGCGATAAAGGCAGGACACATGGAGATGGTGGAGATGGTGCACGGGAAATACCAGGGTCCGGCAAACGGCATGAGCGCAAAGGAGGTTCAGGCCAAGATGCTGCAGCTGCCCACCAATGTCGACGCGCCCGCGGTACGGATGCCGGAGAAGAGAGTAGAAGAGAGGATACATGCCGCCTATGCGACGGCAACACACACGCTCCGCACCATCGCCGTCCTCACAGACGCATACTTTCTCTACACGCCCTCCCAAATCTGGCTCGCAGCACACCTCCTCGCCGACGAACCACTCACCCTTTTCTATCTCTCCTGCAAACTACCCCCCTCCTCGCCCCACTACGCCAAACTCCTCGGCGTGCTTCGTTCCTGTGCGAGTCTTATCTCCTCGCACCGTCTGTACACCAACACCTCCCTCCCCAAAGACGAACGGGACAAGCGGGAAGCGCAACACCAAACCGAGGTCAAGCGCCTTGTGCAGAAGCTGAAGAATTGCAGGGATCCGGAGAAGGTCGATCTCGTAAAGTTGAATCAGGCGCAGAAGAGGGATGCGGTGGAGGGGGATGCGCTCGAGGAGAGTAAGGCGAAGAGGAGGAAGTTGGCAAGAGAGGGGTATGAGAAGGAGGCTGATGCCTTTTGGGGGCCTGAGTTGGGCAAGGGCGCTGCTGTTGGGGAGTAGAGGCAGAGCGCCATCTGTGATGCGGCGTTGTTAATTTCAGCATTTGGGTGGCGTTTTCACACAACAAAACAATGATACCAGGGAGTTTGAGAGACTATGTAACACACACACCACAGCCGGTGTGTCGATATTACTTATCTGATAAGTGCAAGCATAATAACTTTTATAGTACGTTCCTTTTTTTTTGAATATCCCATCTCATCTTCATATATATAGTCCCGTCTCAGCATAGTCGCGGAATCGTTAAAAAAAAAAGGGGAAGGAGGGGAGATTGGGATGCTTTGTGTAAACCGAGAAATCAAGAAGAGAAAGAATTCGCACTCGAGGAACGCTCGAGGTCAAGGAAGAAGAACCCCCAAAACCACAAAAAAAAATCAAATGCCATGAGAGCAGTACATAAATCCTCCTACCCCCGCCGTCCACCCCCCTTCTCCTTCTCCTTCTCCTTCTCCTTCTCCTTCTCCCCCTCCCCCTCCCTCCCCTTCCCCCTCCCCCCAGTACCAAACATATCCGCCACCGGCGCAATCATCCCAACCTGTTTCCTAGGCCCCAAAACCGACTTCCCCAAATGAGGCACCATGGGCGGCGGATCAACATAGCCCTCGCGTCTGCGCTGAATGACAGCGCCAAGCTGATTCAAACTAGCCATTTGGGAACTCGGGACTTGGGAGAGGGTTCCAAAGGTTCGTTCGAGGGAGGCGGTGCGCTGTTTGAGTTTTTGGCGGAGTTCCGAGGTTGGGAGGGCGGAGTGGGGGCGGTTGGCCTGTGGGGTGGTGGTGGTGGTGGGTTGGAGGGAGGCTAGGTATTCTTGGCGGCGGCGGAGGAGTTCAGGGGTTGGGGTGGCGGGGTCGTTGGTGGGGGTTTGTTTGGGGGGTGTGTGGCAAGGGGCAGGGACTGAGCGGATCGTGCGGCTTTGGGTGGGTGCTTGGGGTGCGGATGAGGATGAGGATGATGCAGGTTGACTGCGCTTTCCGGGGAACAGCCTTCTGAATAGAGCTTGTCTTTCTGGGTTGTGAGCCGGGGGTCGTGGAAGGGAGTGGACATCTGGAGTTTGTCGACGTGAGGGTGTGTTGGGTTGGTCCGGCTGGTGGGGGGGAATGCTGGCTTGGGCTTGTTTACGGCGAAGACGAGGGTTTACTGGTGGGACTTCTTCGTCGCTGTTATCGGCTTCTTCTTCTTCTTGCTCTTCTTCTTGCTCTTCTTCTTGCTCTTCTCCTTCTCCTTCTTCTCCTTCCTCCTCTTCTTCTTCTTCTCCTTCCTCCTCTTCTCCTTCTTCTTCTTCCTCCTCTCCCTCCTCCTCTCCCTCCTCCTCTCCCTCCTCCTCTCCCTCCTCCTCTCCCTCCTCCTCTCCCTCCTCTTCTCCCTCCTTTTCTTCTCTATCTTCCCCTTGCTCGTCTTGTTCCTCCTGAGCTTGCAGTTCCGTCGTATCCCGAACGTCCTCCGGAGTATTCGCTGCCATATCCATCTCATTCTCCTGCCGAACAGCTTCATCAGCATCAGCATCACTGCCGTGACTCAACGCACCCGCCCCCCTTTGCATGTGCATAGGTGGGACAGGCGGAGGAGGCATCAAGCGTGAATCGGCACTGGAACTCTGTCCATGCTGACGCTCTCCCATACGACGACGCTCCTCTCTATTCGCCTCATCATCACTCTTCCTCTGCGCCGACGACGACGACGACCCTACACCGCCGCAAAAGTCCTGTCTATAAGTCGGCGTCGAGCGCTCCACACGCTTCCCAAACGACTCATCGAAATCCTGCAACACGCTCTTGAGCTCCACGATTGCGCGATGCAGTTCCGGGAAGTCACTGCCACAGGCCGAGTAGATGGAAATCACATTCCACGATGCAATCATCAGGTTGTCGAAGTTGGGAAATGCGGTCCGGATGATGGAGTTGAAGAGGTCGATTTTGACGGGCGCCGGCATCGTGTCGAAGGTTTTGCTCTTGGTTTCTGCCGGTATGGTGTCGAGTCCCGTGCGCTTGCGCTTGTTGGATACGTGTTGAAGGACGGGTTCGTGGGGCGAGCGCTTGAGGGATCGCGGGCGACGAGCTGGTGGGTCTTTTGGTTTGGGGGGCTTTTGTTAGCGTATTGATGTCAATGTAGTGGTGTTTTTGGGTTGTTAAAACATACTGTGGGATGCAGTGCCTTCTTGACCTGCTTTCGAGGGATCGAGACGAGCCAGCGTCTGTGGCATGGTCAGTACCAATGTTTGATTTCGAGTCTGAGTTTATTCCTTCTTGGATGGACTCTCTTATCGTCCAGAAGAAAAATCTTAAGCTGGTAGGGAACGCACCTCTCCGTCGTTAAACAGTACGGGCGCCTGGGCCGGCATGTTGTACGCAGTCCGTCTAGCATCGTTGATCTTCTTCATCCTTGCATAGATGGCTTGGTGCTTCGCCTTGAACAGCGCCACCGTTGTTCTAGCGATGAAGCTATGGATAGGCACTGAGTCTAGGATGTCCTCTCGCAGGGGCAGAGCATCCTCGGCGCGCATTTGTACCACGCCATTTTCAAGTAGTAGGTATACTCGGTATATGGCATTGTTCTCTTCTGGTAGTATGACATTTCCGAGGTCGAAGCGCGTCGCAGACTCTTTGAGGGTGACGAGGGTGAGTTCAGGTCGGGTCACGCCGTTGACCTTGGTATACGTTGGCGGCTCATCGGCGCTAATGCCGTCTATGAACTCATTCAGATGCTGCGGTTCAATGAAACGAAGCTGATCTCGCAGAATGAGCGCTCGTTTCTGCGGCTTGTTGAGCGAGGCGAAGGTGGGGGCTTCCAAATTCATCCTCGTCTACCCTATGGAGATGGAGTGTTAGCTGTTGATCGCTGTCGCCCTGGGCTAGGCCTTACTTTACCATAGATCCAAATCAATGTTGACTGAAATTACGTCCAAAGATCAGTGGAGGGAACAAGAGGGGCGAAGGAAGTAGGGTTGTCGCTATTGTATACCTAGTGTAGCGGTCTAGCGCGCATCTCTCACCTGCGAGCCTCCGTCTGCTAGCTCTATCAGTCGGGTAAAGGTCGACTACTCACTGCCTCTGTAAACACTAATGGACTGAGTCATACTTAACGCGTTTGGTGCTTTGCTGTAATTCAAGATACTCCCGCGGGCGGGTGCAAACAAGTGAACAAGGGTATAGGTCTCATAGGCTGCAGAGTTGCAGAAAAAGTACAAGATAACACCGTGGAGATTGTTAAAGTACTGTGTCTACACAATCTGCCTACTGTCTATACTATGTAGGTATCTTGGTAGTTCCTACAAAGCTATCTTGCACTTTTTCTGCGCCTTGAGAGTAAGTGTAGGGAATGTGAAATGCAGGGCCCGACCACTAGTCCGGCGTGTCACTTTCTACTAGGAGAAATAGGGGTAGATGATCGAGAAAACAGATAACGAGCCTGAAGAGGTGAAGCAGTGAGCATTTTTTGTCTAACTCTTAGTCTAGAGGGGATGATGTCATGAATAGTTGAAGCCGACGAAGAGGAAGGCGGGACTAGATAGGAGAGTTGTGTTGAAATGAGAAAGTTGAGTGAAGAAGATGTCGATTGAAACGTTTAATGTGCACCCCTCTCAGCCGCTCGCCGTTCTGCCTCTACCTCTTCAATGACCACCTTGCGTACGCCTTGCCAACCTTCTGATCTCTGGACAAGACTCACTCTTCGCGGCTTGTCCTCAAGACCCTTGAACTCAGCAGGCAGTATCTTCTCTTGGAAGTACTCTTTTTGCTCTGGTAGGGCAAGCTCGACAGCGTTCGCAAACTTGGCCGGATGCGCTGTTGCAAGCGCGATGTGGTGCGTGGATGGAGGCTTGGATACCTCTGCTGAGCGGAGTGCGGCTGCGATGCCAATGGCCGAGTGTGGGTCGAGGACGTAGCCCTTTGATGACTCTGCGGCAAAGACGTACTTGATGGTCTCGATGGTCTCGTCGTCACTGACACGGTATGAGGCGAAGTCGGCCTGTGCTGCTTCTAGTATTTGCCTGTCGACAGTAAAACCGCCGTTTGACTTCAAATCGTTGAGCCAGCCTCGCACATGATCACCTGCTTGACTCCGTCGTTGAGAGACTGCATCCGAGTTTGTGCTGTACACGTCATATGACAGGAACCAGAGCAAGCGCTCAAAGTTGGAGGAGACGAGAATATCCATAGCCGGGCTTAGCGTCTCCTTGACTCCACTCTCATGCGCCTTGACGCCATCCTCAGGAATGCCGCCCTCGGCTTGTTTGCCGTGCACAGGCTTCTTCTCGTATTTACCAGATTCCCAGAAGCGATGTAGGATATCATTCTCGTTAGTTGCAATGACCAGTTTCTCGGCCGGCAAGCCCATGCGCTTTGCGAAAAAGCCAGCGAGGATATCGCCGAAATTGCCCGTCGGGACAACGAAGCGGACGGCGGATGCAGGGAAGAAGGCATCATTCTTGATAAGGGCGAAGTATGCGTGGAAGAAGTAGGTGATTTGTGCGAGAATACGGGCCCAGTTGATCGAGTTCACGGCGGCGAGGCGATGCGTCTTGTTAATCTCGGGATCGGCGAAAAGCGCTTTGACAAAGTCCTGGCAGTCGTCGAATGTACCGTCCACGGCCAAGTTGTGCACATTGGCGTCCATGACAGTCGTCATCTGCGCTTCCTGTATCGGGCTGACCTTGCCGTGCGGATGCATGATGAACACGGAGACATCCTTCTTTCCGCGCAGACCGTAGATGGCTGCTGAGCCGGTATCACCACTTGTGGCGCCGATGACGGTCAAATGCTCCCTTTCGCGCCCAGTCTTGCCCTCATTCTTGCGCACAAGGAAGTACTCGAAGAGATTGCCCAAGAATTGCAGCGCGACGTCCTTGAAGGCGAATGTAGGTCCGTGAAACAGCTCCAGCAAATGTACGTTTTTTTTCGCGTCGAGCGTGACGGTCGGGGTGATGTCTGTGGCGCGAAAGGTGGAGTAGCTGCGACGGATGATATCTCGCAGGTCGTCGGATGGGATCTCGGCGGGCGAGATGTAGAGGGAGAAGATCTGGAAGGCGAGGTCTTGGAACGAGAGGTCTTTCCACTTGGACGCCCACTCGTCGGGCAGGGTCGGGATCTCTTCAGGAATGAACAGGCCACCGTCTGAAGCGAGGCCCTTGAGGACAACTTCCTCGAAGGAGAAATCATAGGATCCTCCTCTGCTGCTCAGGTACCGCTGCGATGCTGTGTGTGAAGACATGGCTGTAATGGTGGTGTGGGAGAGATTCTGGTGCGGGGCAGAAGTTGGTTGTGTGCCAAGATTTTGGGCAACCAAGGGGAACCCGGAAGAATAGAACACCAACGAACAGGACACCAAAGAACAGCTTACCAATTGCAATTGCAATATTTCGTGCGCTAACCAAGTTGCACAAGGCGATAAAGCAGGTAAGCAACAAATGAGCGACAACGAGAAGGAGATCAAGAAGAAGAAGAAGAAGAAGAAGCTGATGTTGCGGTGCAGCAGAGCGCCGGGCTCATAACCTGTTGAAATGAGAAAGTTGAGTGAAGAAGATATCGATTGAGTCGATGATGTAATGAACGGCCATTTCACAGTTGAACATGGGGCAGACGAGGATCGACTGGTAAATGAAGATTATGAGCCTACCACGACCAGGTCGTCGGCGCTGTTTCTAATGATACACTTGCAAAGAGCTCTTGAATAGTCAAGGTAAGACCAGATCTCGCTCGTTGCCTAGCCGCTTACAGGTATAAGCCCTCTGGCTCACCCTCGGTCTTCGTCTTGAGAACACGCTCCCTTGCGGTCCGGAAGTCCTCCATGTTGACGCGCATGCGACGCTCACGGAGGGCCATGAGACCGGCTTCGGAGCAGATTGCCTTGATATCGGCACCAGAGAGGTCGTCCTTCTGGTTGATGAATTCGTCGAGGTCGACGTCTGGGTTGAGCGACATCTTGGAGGTGTGGAGGGTGAAGATCTTCTTCTTGGTGGTTTCTACATGAATTAGCATCTGGTTAGGTGAAGGAAGGTGGGGGTAACGTACGGTCGGGGTTCTCGAAGAGGATTTTTCGGTCGATGCGACCTGGACGGATAAGTGCAGGGTCGAGTGTCTCGATCTTGTTGGTAGCCATGATGACCTTGACATCTCCACGATCATCGAAACCATCGAGCTGGTTGAGGAGTTCCAACATGGTTCGTTGGATCTCCCGCTCACCTCCGGACGTCGACTCGTAGCGCTTGGTACCGATGGCGTCGATTTCGTCGATGAAGACGATGGACGGCGCGTTCTCCGCGGCCGTCTGGAACAACTGTCGCACGAGCCTGGGACCATCTCCGAGATATTTCTGGATCAGCTCACTTCCCACGATGCGGAGGAAGGTTGCGCTGGTCTGGTTCGCGACGGCCTTTGCCAAGAGCGTCTTTCCGGTACCAGGGGCACCGTAGAGGATGACGCCTTTCGGTGGCTTGATGCCCATCTCCTCATAGAGCTCAGGATGCAGCAGTGGGAGTTCGACGGCCTCTCGTACTTCCTGGATCTGCGTCTCCAGACCGCCAATATCCGCATACGACTCCGTGGGCGCCTTGTCCAGCTTCATGACCGAGACCAGCGGATCTGCATCGTCTGTGAGCACGCCCACGACGGATACCGACTTGTGGTGCAGGAGGATGCTCGCTCCCGGCTCTAACAAATCCTTGTCGACAAAGGACATGATGGAGACGTAGTACTCGGGGCCTGTGGCGCTGGAGACGATGGCGTGGTCGTCATCGATGAGCTCCTCCAGGTTGCCGACGCCCATGGGGCTGCCTCGCATGTCGTCGACCCGCGAGCGCTCGTCGGCGTTCCGGTCTTCGGCGCCCTCTCCGGCCGTGGATGCGGCGGGCGCGTTGCCTTCCTTGGCCGCCCGTGCCTTGCGGAGGCGCTCCTGGTTCTCGACATACTCCTCCTCCAGCAGCAGGTGGTCGTGGATGCGCTGCATGCGGAGGTAGCGTAGCTTGCATCGTGCGGACGGGTAGACGGTCGGGAGCTTCGCGGCGGCGCTGGGGCCGGCCTGCTTCTTCTTCTTCCGGCCGATGCGCGTCGTCGGCTGTGGCGGGGGCTCGTACTTTGGCTTCTCCTTCTGGTGCTTTGTCAGTAGCGAGCGGTGGTGCGGATCACGTGATGGGCTTGCCTTGTCCTTGTTGTTCTTGTCGTCGCCCGGAGGTCCGCCGCCTCCCGCACTCGACTGGTTGTTTCCCTGTGTGGCTTCAGCATGCCGTCGGCCTGGTTCCGCAGGGCGGCCGTCTTACCATGGCGCGCAGTCAGGCGATGAGATGGTGCCCAGCGTCTCCTGTTAAGCGAGTTGATGATAAAGACCACAGCGAGCGTGGTGGTGGTGGTGGTGACGGGGTGGTGGGGGCGGCGATGATGGGTGACAGCAATGGCGCGGTGGTGAAGCTGGTTGTGGTGCCGGTGCATGTCCATGTCGGAGCGTCGGGGCTAGTTAGCGTGCTGTGGCGTCACTACCAGCTGCGGCGTCGTGTGGCGTCACTGCCACTGCCTCCGTGCGGTCGGTCAAGGCGGCGCTTCCGCCTCACACTTCCCATTTCCATAGAGCGACAGACACGTCAGGCCAGCGGACAAGTCTGTAACATTTCTCCCAGCAGTAGAACTCATCCCAGCTTCGCCATCAACCATCTTCACTTTCTCACCACCAACTGACTGAACATACTCACCATCATCAAGCTCCAACTCCGCCCGGGAGCCACTGCGAAGCTCCCCACGCGGGTTACTAGGTACTCCTGCTATCGCGACTCCAGTCATCATTCGGCAGACTTCGTAAGTCCAGCCTGTGCCTCCCCGCACACTAACTTGCAGAGCCATTCATGTCCTCTGCCTCGAAGCACCCACATCCTTTCGCCGTCTTTCGCTCGACTCACTCCCCGCATCGCTTAGTGCCGTTGGAGCTTGAGGCTGACTTCCCTACCTAGCCTACCTGGCTTGCTCCCACCTGCTGCCTACATATACAACCCCAGTTCTCCTGACTCCGCTCAACCCGCCCACGCTGCACAAGCTTGCACCCACACCCTTCACCCACACCCACAATGTCGTCCGCTCGTACCAGGCGTATCACGAAGGAGATTGCCGACATGCACAACGACCAGCTCTCCAAGGTCATCGTCGAACCTGCAGGCAATGGGGAAGATCTGACACATCTGCGCGGCCAGTTCTTTGGCCCACCCGATACACCGTACGAGGGCGCTACCTACCATGTCGACATCAGGATCCCGACCGAGTATCCCT
The DNA here is from genome assembly GCA_010015605.1 of Decorospora gaudefroyi. Taxonomy (NCBI): domain Eukaryota; kingdom Fungi; phylum Ascomycota; class Dothideomycetes; order Pleosporales; family Pleosporaceae; genus Decorospora; species Decorospora gaudefroyi. The sequence continues at coordinate 136,591 of ML975257.1, forward strand.
TTCGGCCGCCTGTGATGAAGTTCGAGACCAAGATTTGGCACCCAAATGTCAGCTCGCAAACGGTAAGGCAACCCCTCTTGCCCTTGTCGTCTTCCGCAGCTAACATGAACAGGGCGCCATCTGTCTCGACACATTATCCTCGCAATGGTCACCCGTCCTCACCATCAAATCCGCCCTCATCTCGCTCCAGTCTCTGCTCAGCACGCCCGAGCCAAAGGACCCACAGGACGCCGAAGTGGCCAGCATGCTGATCCGCAACCCCGCCGAATTCGAGCACAAGGCCCGCGAGTGGGCAGTCAAGTTCGCCGGTGCGCCCAAGAAGGAGATGGCCGAGGGCAGCGGTGGCGCCACAGCAGCCTCCATTAAGAAGAAGGCGCAACAGGCCAAGCAGAACGAGGAGAAGTCGAAGCTCGCGGCATACAAGGGTTACAACAAGGACCTGGTAGATCGCTTCGTCGACATGGGCTTCGACGTCGAAAACGTCGTGGCATCGTTTGAGTACGTCGGCATCGACCGCATGGGCGGCGAAGACTACGAGCTGGAAGAGGCATACATGGGTGATATTACCGCCCGCCTGTTTGGAGAAGCGTAACCTGCTCTCTGCGATTTCTTGCCTATATTTTCTGCGGATGCTGATCACTGGTGTGTCTGTAGCACGGTAGATCTGCCTCGAGCCAATGATGAATTGAGCCGACTGATGGAGTTGTATTGCATAAACAATGTGCGATCAGACCAGGAGTAGGGCAAGGAGCATGTGGAGTTTTGTCTTTATCAAATTATACACCTCAGCCATGGGCCACGGCGTCAGTGTACGGATTGTTTGGCACCCCCTTTTATTGGCGGTGTACATGGAAGCTAGAATATTGCTTGGGATGGTGTATTCAATCAAAGATGCTACCTTAGTTTCCGTCCTTGTCTCTTATTTGCGACCAGTCCCTAGCATGCTCGTTTTTTTTTCCTTCCTTTCTCTCCCATCTACGCAATCGCCCTCGTCACATCCACAATCGCATTCCCTTTATACGTCTTCTCCTCCATTCCATCATCCACTACCTCGAGCATCAACGCCGCTTCGCCAAAAACGGTCATTGGATTCGGTTTCTGGAGCACTTGCTCCAATTTGATCGCTGCTAGCATGTTAGCCCAGCCCCCCAGCCTTCCCCTTCCCTTTCTCCTATCCCCCACAACCCAACCCACAGAAAAAAAAGGTCAAAAAACTTACTCTCCCCATCATACTCATACCCAAACCCATTCTCGCTACACCCTTCCTCCTCCTGCTGCGTCGCGTACACATACACACACTCTGAAAATATGCCAGAGGGATAACTGTCGGATACGAATTGGGCTGAGACGGTTTGTTCGGTTGGTGTCCTGGTTAGGGTCACGTTCCAGGCTGGGGTTAGGGCTGTGGTTGTTGCTAGGAGGGCGAGGAGGGTGGTGGTGATGGTGGTTGGGATGTGCATTTTGGGTTGTGTTGGTGTGTTGGTGGGTTGTGTTGGATGGTGGGATGGGATCTGGATTACTATTTATACTGACACGTACTATGGACTGGACTGGGGAGATGGCCTGACACTGATCGACAAACACTATTGACAAAAAAAGTCTGTGTCCTATGATATTCGTACTCTATACTTCGTATTCTTATGTTTTTTTTTCTATTGGAAAAAACGTCATTTGTACGGAGTAACATGCCATGCTTTCTAAACGAGTTCGTTTACCGGGGGGTTAAGCAATGACAAGGTACTTGTTGCTACCGGGGTGCAGGGCTGGCTGCAGGGTTGTGAGCTTGATAAAGGTACGGTGTAAGGATGTGTATGGAACGGCGATGGAGAGAGAAGGTTGGTGCTGGATATAGTAGGATGGTTGGTGTTCTTGTATGTGGGATCGCATTGTGTGACTGTTTTTTGGCTGGGGTTTCGCGACTGAGTTTTCGATTGGTATGTGATGGTAGGATATGGGACTCTTGCGTGAGAAATATATCCCACCGGTAGGTACCTACCTACCTCGGCTGTCAGGCGGACGGAACGTTTTCCAAACGGCCCTACATGACTCAAAGCTGTCTTTTGTCAAACAACTTTATGCTGCCGGTTGGTATTAGAAGGAGGCACGAATCCGCCCGAACGGGCGCATCGATAGCGTTGCAAATGAAAAGTGGACATGTGAAAACGCCGAGATAGGAAATCGTGGAATCGTTGCTGATCGCATTGACGAGCCCGGACGGAAGTGGCGCCGCAGCGGGTGCTTATTATAAAATGCGGACAACGGTGCCATGCAGCCTATATGGGCTGACCTAGGCAACGACATCACTGTGTTGGTAAACATTATCGGCTGTAGACTTCCGCTGTGTTTGCCGCCCTCTTTTTCTTTCTCACAGTGCAACGTTGGAAGCTGATACACATGCTATTCTTGACTGTACTGTACGTAGGTAGCATTTACCTAGAATTTGCCGTGTTTACCGGCCGACAAACACCCTCTTACTCTTCCTCGTTTCCGTAACATAATTGCGCTTCTCTCCCGTAACCAGAAGCTGAACATAACCCTTTGCTGTTGGTGTATACTTGACGACTGCACCCTGCTCCACACTAAAGGACACACACACGGGCTTGCGGTCGAGAAGCCACTGCGCAATAAGCTTGACTCCCGGATCCCAACGACCAACACTGGCACTGACTTCCTCTCCCACCTTTGCGTTTTCGCCATCGATCTTGGGGTCTGCCTGGCGTTTGATCGCAGCCTGACGTCCACCGTATTGGATGACCTCCTCCCAGACATTTCCGCGTGTACACGGGGCGGTCGAAGAAGCAGAAAGAGGCGTACGACCATCGGGAGCGTGATCACGAACCCAGCGCTCGACCAACTCAAGATAATCCCATATCTCGCGCGCTTGGTAGTTCCCGCCATGCGCCTTCTCGGGTAACATGGTGACATTGGCCCATCCGGAACCGCCGACAGCGTCGGTGCGTTTCTGGAACTCCGTAACGCCTTCGTTGAGGTAATAGTTATCCCACGTGCCTACGTAGATGAAAATACGTCCAGCCAATGCGGCGCCGAGGTTGCGGGAAGAGTTGAAGTTGGTAACGACGTAGTTGGAGAGGTCAAAAGGCTTCCAGTACTCAACCGCTTCGGGATAGATTTCGCCCGTCACCTTATCCCAGGGCTCGAGGGGGTAGTTGTTGTAACCTTGCACGCCAAACACAGCGTCCCAGACATCCCACTGGTTGAACGAGCGCGAGGCGGTACCGAAGGTGAGTTCCCAACGGTTTTCTAGCTCAGCGGTGGCGAGGATGACTTCAGTGCCGTTTACGTGCGTGCGGATAGATGGCACCGAGCTGCCATTTGCGCGCTTATATGCGTTTGAGGCTGTGTACAGCTCGATATCTTGATGGCGATGAAAATCCAAAGAGTCTGGATAGGATGAGAAACATACGCCGAAGAGATCGGGGCGGTAGATGAGGTTTGCAATGCTTGCCCAACCGCCTGTCGATCCCCCGTCCTGGACACGTGCGTACGGGGCACGAATCGTGTGGAACATGTTTTCGATAACGGGGATTAGTTCCTCGTTGAGGGCGTCACCATAGGGGCCCAGGTTCGCTGTGTTGACAGCATAAGAGTCATCGTAATAAGGGGCTTCGTGGCGGAACGTGACGAGAATGAATTTGGGCGCTGGACGGTCTGCCGTCGTGTTGTCACCGGGGATGACACCAGCATCCCAGGCAGCTGTGAAGTTCTCGTCCTTACCGTACCTGTAGGCGCCTTGGCCCGCCGGCCAGTGGCCTTGGTTATAAATCACGGGGTATCGCGTCTTTTTATCCATCGCATCGTATCCGGCAGGGAGTACGACATTGGCACCGACGTACATATGGCGGCCCCAGAACTTGCTCAGCTTCTTGCTGCGAATCTTGATATGCTTGAGCGTATCCGTGTCCTCGTAATTACCCTGGTGGCATCCGCCGATTTCCTTGCCAGTGAAAGCTTCGACCGCCGTAACGTTGTTGAACGTCAGTTCGACGATTTGCGCCCCTCCGGAGATCTCGACGTCGGTAATTGATGTCATCAAGCTGCCAAAGCCATTGACGTTTGGTGCGCCGTCGCCACACGGAAATCGGACGCTGACTTTGGATCCATCGCTGCGGGTCACCGTCTCGTATCTGGTAAGGAAGGCTTGTACGCTGTAGGTACCTGGGTTGATGTCGCTCAGGCTGACGTTCGGCCATCCAAATACGCCGGTCGCGGTACTCTCGTTGCTTCCTCCCGAGAGTGTGACTGGATGTTTCGGACCGAAGTTGTATACGTTCTTCCCGAAGATCTTGTTAGGAGACGATGTGACATCCGTATCTTCAAGAGGTTCCGTTCCGTTCGGGGCGAACATCAGCACGATGCGGCCATCGGTCGGAGCATCTAGAAGCCCGCTCGCAACTGAAAGCTTGATATTGAAGTCGGTGCTGTAGTCGCGTTCGCCATAGCTCCGAGCTGTAGGTATAGCTGAAGCGCCGACGGTGAGTGAAGCGAGGAAGAAGGCTTTCAGCATCTTGCGAGTGTAAACTTAGGCCTGTGACATCAGACCCCAATAAACCAGCCAAAGAAGCTTGATCAATAGGTAAAGAAGCTTGATCAGGCTGTCTTTGAGAAAATAAGTATCTTGTCATGGACTCAAGCATCGGCTTGGCATGACGGTGAAAGCTGAGGCTAGTAGAAGATCTAGCCCGAACAAGAAGGCGCAAAAGATACTCGAATCCGATACGAGGGAAACAGATAAGAACGCACAAGTAACATTGCGGAAATCGAGAAAGATAGCGATCCTTCAGGAATTCTCGCAGGAAAAGTGCGTGGAAGAGCTCGGGATGCTGCAACGCTAGTCTGATTCCGCCATACTGGTTCCCGGTCTCGCTTGCGGCTGCTCTGGCCTTCTTCTAGACCCATTACGTAGTCCTTCACTCCTTCCATAACTGATGACGGGATCGATGGTTCAGTTGAGGCATACGATCGTTGATGTTGGAGTGAAAAGTTGCTCAGGTACCTATCGTTCACCTGTAAATTTCTGTTAGTCGACACCTACACTAAACCTATTGGGGTTTCAGAGGTGCTACCGAAACCCACACAATGCGCCTTGAAGATATCCTGACTTATTATGCCTATATTTCACTACGAATTAAAAAACACGCCGTACATATTCTAGAGGAAAGTGTCTTGTGTTCACACAACCTCCTCGACTTTAAGTCCCAGCTCTTGACGTCACGACTTCCCAAAGACAATTGTGATGCCACAAAACCGGTGCCACTCTTTCGAAATGACAGCTAACGCATGCCATTGACCATGAACAATTTCACTATTAACCTCGCGCGACTCGGCGCAATAAAGTGTCTCCACGAGCCAAGTAGCCCGCTCATCAAGGCGTTAGGACTGCCCTATGGAACCATCTCTCAACGTTTCGCACGAGCAGACTTGTTACAAAAACTCTCAGACAGCCCTAGCAAAAGACACAAAGACGGTATATTCGACGCGACAAGACCAGGCCCGTCGAGCATTCAACCATGGGGTAGCGTCAAATCCGACGCATCCAACATCCCACTTCCGACGAACGACCTGCCAGACGATGAAGAACAATCAGAAGACTGTCTGAACCTTTCTATACATATTCCCCAAGCCTGTTTTGATAGTCACGGGAAGCTTCGTTCCGCGATCAAACTGCCAGTCCTCGTCTTCATCCACGGGGGAGCCTATTTCCTAGGATCCGCCAATCGCCCGTACTACAATCCCAAGAACCTCATGTGTCATGCCATCGAACGCAACACACCCGTGATTTTTGTTGGCATCAACTATCGCCTCGGGGCCCTGGGGTTCTTGCACTCCCACCTCGCAGGCGAGCTAGTACCAGAGAACAACGGGCTCCACGACCAAGATGTAGCGTTCGAGTGGCTGCGCGAGAACATTGGGGTTTTTGGAGGCGACGTGAACAATGTTACAGCGATAGGACAAAGTGCGGGCGGAGAAAGTCTTTCGGTGCAAACGATGCGCAAACCGCTTTTCAAACGTGCAATCATGTTTTCAGGCACGCCCGTGACGATGCCGGCCATGACGCACGAAGAGCACCATGAGAATTTCATCAAGCAGGCTAGAGCACTCGGCATCCGAACGGAAGAAGATGATAGTAGTGCAAGAGACGCTTCCTCCATCGCCAGAGAAGTAATCGCCCTTGACGTATCCGAAATCAGGGGCCTGGCTTGGGTCGGCTTGCCCTGCACAAACAGCACCTTTTTTCCATTCGCGCGACCAAGCATGAAATTAGCAAAACAAGGCCAGCTAGTCCCACCCGACTGGAAGGACTGGGCAAAGCCAGTGGGAGCCCAGATCATAGGCTCAGCCATATACGACGGCGGCATCTCCTTCAACATGCTGAGCAAAGACCCAAGTCGTAAAGACCATGCGAAAATCTTCAAAAACATTGCTACAGACGTGTTGGGCGCTTCCCATGCTGCCGAGTTGTTGCAAATATACGGTATCAGGGACGATAGCCGCGACGCCGACGCACTGGAGCGGATTTGCTTGTTCGAAAGTGACATTGGGTTCTTCGCTGCGGCACTGAGTATCGCAGAAAGCAATGTGGTGCAAGATACATATTTCCACATTTTCGATCTGCCGAATCCGTTCCCCGGTCCAATACGTGAGTCGGGCGCTTTGGCTACACACACGTTCGATATTGTGACGCTGCTTGGTGGCGTGCATGAGTATCTGTTGCCTGAACCCTACAGGCCGGTTGTCCAACACTGAAGGAATGTGATTCTGGATTCTGTGGAGAAGGGCACGCCGCCCTGTAAGCGGTATATTGGGAAAAGCGGTGAGAGGAGGGCGTTGATGGTAAACGAACGGGGCGTTAGGGAGGTTGCGAGTGCGGAATGGTTGGATAATGATGGGAAGAGGCGGTCAAGGTTGTTTGAGTTGGCGGATAGAGTCGCTGATGATGCGGGTTGGGATGTTCTTTGGGTCGACCTGTGTAGACGGTTTTTGATGCGTGGGGAATGAAATCTGTGATCAAACGAGGTAAATTTAAGCTGGGAGTCTATCAAACATTGGAGAATGGGTGCTAGTCCTACTCCATGTCCGCCTCGTACCTCCGAAGAAACGTTCAATCACGCTCGCGTCTCGCAAATCAGAAGACTATAGCAGAAAAGGATGCAGCAGCAGCTTCAGAAAATCGCCAAAGCATTCGGTGGGCTCCCAATCAAACCCGGAATGTGCAACGGCGCACTCGTAAGCAAAAACGAATACCGACCCGTTTTCTGACAATGCTCACTCAATCTCTTCAAATCCCATAACTCGCCAATACACATACCAAACATGGCCAATAACCAGGGATGCAGAACCAACTGCTCCAGCGCCATAACTTCTCCTTCTTCGCTCATTGGCGGTAGCGCTTCAAAGGCCCAACTATCGCCCGCTACAGCCGAGAACCGCTTGTTCCACAACCACTTCGCCATGGCCTTCGTGCCTTCGACGCCAGTGATTTGCATTTGGCCAAGCTTGGCCAAATCCTCTGGCTTGGGGTTTTCAAGCGTTTCGGTGGTTCCTGTGCGGATGAGGAGTACGTCGCCAGGCTTAAAGGTAACGTTTTGGTGAGCGGCAATGGTTTCGATTTCAGATATAGTGATACGATGGCCTTCGAACGGGTGGAATGTTGTTCCTTCACCCATCTTGCCTTCTTTGGCGGCTTGGGCGTCGTACCATGCTTTGTAATCGATGAATACACAGCGGGCTACGAGGCCTCCACCGCTGTGCCAGTGGTCAAGGGTTGGCAGCTGGTTTTCTTCGGTGGTAGATACTGAGAGTCCTTCCTTGGTAACTTGAGTGCCGTTGTAGGCCAGTTTGCTGACGGGATCCTGCCAGTGACATAATGAGTCCCACTGACTCGATTTCTGAGTGTTGAAGTGTATTTCGTCGTCCCATCCCTGTCCTGAACTCACACCGGCTTCCACGAGTGACATAACGTTGTGCACAGGATCGATGCGGCCAGGTATTGGAAATTTCACGGCGTTGAGTGGCCAGCTGTGTGATGCTGGTCAGATGTTGACGACGAATCAGAAACTGGCGATGTGTGCGTACTTGAGCGATACTGAGACGCCGTCTCGAGCTTCCTTGTATGCTGCCGCGACGACATCTGGTGTGAGGAAGTTTAGCGTGCCGCGTAAGTCTTTCTTGCCATCCTTGTCGAAGAGACCCCACGCGCAGCCTTGAGGCATGCCCTCTACGGGTGGCAGGTCGTCAAAATCAGGTATCGTGGAGGCCATCTTTCCCTAGAGTCGCTTAGGATATGCCCGAGACTGAAGTCTATCCAAGCTACAGGTGAACAGGGAGCTGGCTGTGCCAACATTCTTATACACCATTTTCGTCCGCTGACTAACTTGCAGTCACATGATATCCTGCAGGCTAATATGGTTGTGTAGTTCCCATTGGTAGACTACAAGGTACCCCACATGTACCATGTAACACCAGCAATAGTTCATAAGCAGGGAATAGGAAGACGGTGAGGGGTTAGACAGCGAATAATGTCCTTGTGGGAAGTCGGGCATTCCCTCCCGTCCCGTCTCGAGAGCCTACCACCCTACCCGTGGTAACGCCGATATTCATCAACGTTTTGCGGGAGATCACTCCCTGCGAGATAAATAACCCACCAAACAAATGCGCAAAAAGAGGCAAATGGCATAGAACGTGCGAGATAGGTAGGGGTTATCTCAGCAGAGGGGCAGTATTGTGTTCCACAGGAGGCACTGAGTTCCTCTTTCCTTGGAGGCCTTGGGGGCCTGGCACCTGGGCGGCCTCAAGGATTCTTTTTAGTTTATTGCTCTTGCATGTAGGTAAAAGATCGCGAAGAGGCTCGAGAGCGCAATTTGTACCAGGTCCCCACTCTGGAAGGAAGAAATAAGGCTTTCCTCACCTGAGCAGTCTGGGTTGGTCGCCAAAGATGTGACTAGCAGCAAAAATTGCAGGCCTCCGTTCGAAAGTATTTATATACGTTGAACCCCCGACCGGAGAGAAGTAACATCGATTATAGCATCATGGCCACCCGCACTGTCATCGAGTCGAATGAGCCGGCAATGCCGGCGGAGCAGAGGTACTTTCTCGAAGCGGCAAAGCGCAAGAATGAGGAAGGAACGAAGCAATTTGAACAGCTACACTTTAGCGGAAACACTCGTCTGCGTGGTCTTGCTAACGATATATGGGCTGACCATGCCGCGCTCGACGCGCTTCCGATGCCGATCGACGACGGCGGCCGCGTCAAGTTCCTCATCTTTGGTGCCGGTATGGGTGGTATCGTTATGGCCATCAAGTTGATCAAGAAAGGCTTCAGTTCTGACCAGATTTTGCTCGTGGAGACGGCTGGCGGAGTGGGCGGGACTTGGTATTGGAACCGCTATCCGGTAAATAGCACGTGTGGAGTTGAGTGGATGTCATGCTAATGATTGACTCGCAGGGACTTCATTGCGATGTCGAAGCGTACTGCTACCTACCACTCCTGGAAGAAACCGGGTACATGCCGCCGCAGAAGTATTGTTCGGGTGTCGAGATTCGCAAATACCTGGAGCGGACGGTCGAGAAGTTCGGCTTGAGCAACCGGATTTTGTTTCGCACACAAGCCACCGGACTTGAGTGGGACGAGAATCTCAAGGTCTGGAAAGCCAACTTGAAGATGCTCCGTGGCCCAAGAGGGAAGGACGAGAAAAGTATCTCGCTGAACGCCGACTTCGTCACAATCGCTAGCGGACTGTTTCCGTATCCACAAGTGCCCAAGGTACCCGGTCTTGCGGAATTCGAGGGACCGATGCTCCATACTGCTCGCTGGGACTACAACATGACAGGAGGAACTACCGATGATGCTTTTCCAGAGATGAATAAACTGAAAGACAAAGTGGTCGGTATAGTCGGTACGGGTGCAACTGCCATCCAGGTCGTGCCTCAACTCGCCAAGTATGCGAAGGAGGTATATGTGTTCCAGCGTACACCATCCTATGTCTTTACTCGAGGACAGCGCGATACGGATCCAGCGCAGTGGCGTGAGAAAATTGCTTCTAAGCCTGGCTGGCAACGAGAGCGAATGGAGAACTTGGCGCTTAGTTTATCCGGGGAGCTGAAGCAGGGTGATAGTATGGTTGATGACGAGTGGACGAAACTGGAAGCTTACGGCGCTATTATTGGTAGCAGTCGGTTCGGCCTCATTACACCCGATAAAGCGCAGGAACATATTGCTACGATGATGGCGCTCGATTCCAAACACAGTGAGAGGGCTCGGGCGCGTGTCTCGCAGATAGTGAAAGATGAAGAGACGGCGAAAAGCTTGACAGGATGGTATCCGACTTGGTGCAAGCGTCCGACGTTCAGCGACGAATACCTGGAGGCTTTCAACAAAGCAAATGTGCATCTGATCAACACGGATGGTAAAGGCATCGACAAAGTCACACCCAAAGGAGTGGTAGCCAATGGTCAGGAGTATCCCATCGATATACTCATCCTGAGTACTGGGTACCGCTCACCAGGGGCTGGAGGAGATCCGGGCGCGCGTACTGGTATCGAGATCGTCGGTCGCAACGGGCGCCGTTTGGCAGACAAGTGGGAAGAGCAGGGTCCAAGCACTCTCCACGGCGTTCTCTCGAACGGATATCCTAACCTCCTCATGCAGACCGTAACACAGTCCAGCGCCACAGCAAACTACAACCATGTCATCGACGTGCTTAGTGAGCACATGGCCTCGATTGTTGCGACAGCTCATGATCGCTCGCTGAACACGAGGGAGGGTGTTGTAATTGAGCCTTCGGCTGCTGCAGAGGAAGCATGGGGTATGAAGATTGCGCAAGGTGCAGCTTTCTTCAGCCCGATCGCGGTATGCACTCCGGGCTACTTGACCCTTGAAGGCGAAGCGCTCAAGACGCCAGCGCCTGATGATCATGTGGGGATGATGAAGAAGGCGAAGGGGGCCATATCGTATCAAGGCCTTGTGAGTTTTATTCGAGAGATTGAGGGATGGCGGAGGAATGGAGAATTGGAGGGTGTTGAAGTGACTGTGGGTGTGTGATAGGAAGTGCAAGAACTGGGACGGTGGCTCAGCGTTGCTGGCTCCATATTGTCCCGGAGTGTCGACTTTCTGTGTCCTGGTCTAGCGTAGAAGTCAGAAACGCTCAAAAGTGATCGTGTATAATAAAAAACGTACCCGAAGACCTCCCTCGCCACCTACTCCCCACGGAAGGGCGCGCCCTTCGTCTTGCACTGTGACTGTGGCTTCAACAACCTCCTGCTGGCAGTGCGTGGGGAGGCAGGTGCGGGCATCTCGCCCTCCTCATCAGTCTCGCCTTCGGCATCTTGGTCAGTGACTTTGCCGTCACTGACGTCCTCGGATGCCTCATCGTCCAGGCCCCAACCACCCAACTCTGCGAGCTCGTCGTCGAAATCCTGTTCAAGTTGAGGGCTGGATACCTCATGCGCTTGAACAGGCGACGACGCATGCGGCGAGGACTCGTGGTCTTCATCGCCATAGATGCTTTCAGCATCCGAGTTGTCATCAATGATCATGGTGGCTCGAGGCCCTTGAGCTGTGCTCGGACGACGAAGACGGTGCTGGTGAGGGGTGCGGGGGATCACACCCGCCGCGGCAGAGGACATGTAGGCATTGAGTGAAGCTTGAAGGGCGCCTATCTCCCTCATAGCCTTGGTGTAGTCGTCTCCGAGTGCCCCAATGCGGACTTGGTGTTGGTGCGCCATTTCGGCGGCTTCGCTGATCTGGTCTTCGCGCGCCACCATGCGCTTCTTCAGCGGTTCTACCTCGCCGCGCACGGCTTCCCGCAGGAGCATTCCAAGCTCCTTCTTGGTCATGCTGACCTCTGCTACTCTATTAGGTCCAATTGCGTGAAGGCGAATAGGTTAGGAGACTGACCTGGGCTTGCCCTCGCACTCATGCCATATGATGCTGCTGTATACGCAGCTATCATGTTGATCATGACGAAGATGGCGGCGAGGAAGAGGGTGAGGAGACCGCTGCGCGGCTCGTAGTACGTTGGAGTGAGGTAGGCTTCCATCTTGTCTGTTTATGGAGGCGGAATTGGTTGCTTTTGTGTGAAGATGGTAACTTGTGAGGTGGAAATTGCTGCTGAGGTTGTTTGAGAATGTATTGATGATACGGAAGCAGAGATTTTACATGGGCAAGGTTGTCTAGGTGAATCAGACAAACAGAAGTCGCAGGTCTTGGCATTGAAATCCGCCTTCACTGCGGCGACAATAGCTACTCATCTTGGTATTCACGCAGACTAACTCGCTCAACTGTACTTTATCCCGCCGCGGTTACCATGAGTCACTTACGAGCATGGTATATAGTTCTTGAGAGACAATACCAGCCTGGTGTGAACACCGTGTTACGTCATCGACGTCAGTGTCGCTCACCTTCACCGCGAGGGGTAACCAGACGAAGTAGAGACTAGACGCAGACGACCTATTCAGCTTCCTGCCAAGGTGCTTGCGGATATATATATAGAAGACACAGCGAAGACGGTGAACAGAATAGAACTGGGAGAAAAGGAGCGTTCTGAGCGTGTGGCAGAGCTGAACATCGGCATGACACATGATGTAGAAATTGACAGAGAGCGATTACGAGATGGCTAGAGAATTTGAGCAATGCAAACACGGCGGATTGAGAGCTTCTTGGACGCGGATGTTGATGCGTGGGAACGCCAACCACTGATTTGCCTTGGAAAGCACAGACACGCTAGCATGACTCGTACGACATCAGCGCGTCGCGTGTTCGGACTTCCGACATCATCTCTGGCCTTCTCAAGGCAGCACAGCGAGATTCAACTATATATTTGTCCAAAGGCACGATCATTTCAAGCTAACCTACGTAACTTTCTTACTTAGGTGCTGTTCATTGCTCAATGTTTACAGATGAAGCGGAACTTTCAGACAACAAACTCGAAAGCTGACCTGGCTATGAAACCACGCAAGGTTGAGGCGTCGTCCTAAGGGGATCTGGGCGTCGGCGTCGGCATTGTGCCAAGGCCGAGGGATAGATCCAAGCTGGGAGAGGGATAGATCTAAGCATGAGCGGTCCTAAGAGTTACGTTGACTCGCCAACCACGTGTTGCAGAAGGGTAGGAGTCACGCAGTGAAAAACACAAGAGATTCCGGGAGGCAAGGAGCCAATGGTCCCTCCGCTACATTCACGCTTGCCAGGTATCCAGTGTAGCTTGGACTTGGGCCCCTCAGCTACGTCTTCTCGATTTATTCCCTACCAAACTAGGCCGCCTTACCCCCAGTTTAACATTTCGGATGGCCACAAGGCGATTGTTCGTAAGATTTACCGATGGTGCGCTTCTGGGAAACGGTAACTTGGCTGCTGATGTGGCATTCAATGGAGTTTTGGGCCGAGATGGCGCTGCGCTTGGGTTATCAAGTGAATTGATATCGGTAGACGATGGGATCGTGTGGGCTGAATGTATCGAACTAACACAGTATAGAGCAAATAACACTTAAAGTCGCAATAATCATCATTACTAATGTCTAGAAACAGGAACACTCACACAAAGTGTTATAGGATAAAGAGTGCATAGAATCATGAAGGCTCAAGCACGCCACTAGGATACCGGTTTTTCCTACCACAGTCGTCAGTCATACTCATAGTTTCAAAAAGCGGTAAAACTTACAGCCTTCAGGACCTCAAAGGTGTTTTCTGTCTCCAGCACCACGGGCTGTGTCTGCACGCCGTTCGCCCATTTCCTTTCCCACTCGAGCGAGCCGGTCGCTCCATTGACCCCATTCACAACCCCACCATCACTGCGATGTGCTGAAACACGAGGATGTGCGTCCCCACCACCACCAACACGACCTTGGTTAACTGATCCGTGATCCACATGATTTCCGTCATGATTGCTTTCCCCAGATGCTGAATGGCCTTGCGCAGATGTCTGACGACCGAACCAAAGTGCCGATCTACCGCCCGTCAGTCCTTTCAACTTGTCACCAACACGTGTGCCAGGCTTAGCTGGCGCCTCACCCTCATTGAGTCTGCGTAGGATGACGTAGCCTACGAAGCCCCAGATGAAGATGAAGGTTGCTGAGCAGCTGGCGACGAAGACGGTAGGGACGACGAAGAGGAGGGCAAAACCAAGGACGAGGAAAGAAAAGGCGAGGGCGGCGAGCAGACCGAGGAGGAGACAGGTTGATAGGGAAACGAGGAGAGTGGTTGCTGCGAAAGCGAGGAATAGGATGAGCGGAAGGCCGGCGACAGCAGCTTGTGTGGCGAGAAAGGCCTGCAAACGATTGTTAGTCAGCTAGCTCTCGTATGGTGGAGTGAACATACGGTTGTCTTGGGATTCTGGTGAGCGTAGACTCGGAGCTTCTCAACCATCTGTTGGCGGTCGCTTGGCGGCAGAATTCGGTTGGTAGTGTCTTCGAGCTGGTAGCCCACTTTCTTTGAGGTATGGTGGATGTGCTGGCCCACGCTATCGACCACATCTCCAGCAGTCTGGAGAATGGTGGCCATGGTAAATTGGAGGCGTGGGGGTGAGTATAATGGTCAAGAATCAACGGATGACGATACTGCGTGGGAATTGGTGGAGGAGGGTAAAGGATGGATAGTTTTGCTCCCGAGGCAAGTGTGTGCGAATAAAGGAAGATACGAGAGCAAATGAAGAAAGTCCCATGTAGTTGCAGGTGCGCTTGGCTTGCACTTGCGCTTGCAGTTGTGGAAGTCCGGAACGCGTTCGTCGCGTGGACGTCATCGGCCGCTACTGCACACCCCTGTCCGCGGGTCTCGGCTGTGCACTAGTGCGGTCTGGGGCTCGAACTTTTTTGATGCTGCTATCAACATTGCCCTATCGCAACCCCACAGCCAACATGAGTGAAAAGAAGAGAAAGAGACGTGAAGAGAACGGCGAGCGGGCGAAGACGAAGAAGAAGAAGACCACGACGATGCCAAGTGGGACGGTCCAGGTCGAATTGGTGGAGAACAAGCAGGTGCTGGGTCCGTTGCTAGGTACGCGCCAGCGCTTCTCCCACGAGACGCCTCCGAAAGCTTTGGAGGCTTAGAGGGGTTTTGGAAAATTCAGAAAGTTGCCGCGGATTTTTCAGCTGATGCGTGTACAGCCGTCACACCTGGCCTCACCATATCGCCCCGCATCTCCTTCAAACCCTACAAGCGCACCAAGATCCTCCCGCAAGGCGAGAGCACCGACCTGCTCGTCCAGTCCTCCGATCATCCCCGCCTCGACTATATTGCACAAGAAGAGCGCGATGGAAGTTCCGAGAGCCAGCTCCAAGACTTCCTCGGTGTATACGACCCCGCGTCCGGCAAGCTACAGCTCGTCCCGGCGAAGAGAGTCGTCGTACGAAGCACGCTACGGAGCGAGGCCGAAGAGATGCGGGAAGAGCATACGCAGGTCGAGGCAGAGTTGAACAACGTGACGGCCAAGAGGGCTGCATTGGCCGAAGAGTTTGGATCCAAGAAATCGCGGAAAGCCCTAGAAGACCGCACTTTGAACGCTATCCGCAGCGGCGCTGGCGCCGACGCCGTTGCTGACAACATTCTCCAGAACATGTCCTCTGCGACTGGGGCCATGCCCACCAGGGAAGAGCTCGCAGCAGCCGTAGACAGCTCCAAGCCCCGACCAACGCCCAACCTTGCGGCCGAGTACCCAGGCGACGTCTACCCCATCGAGACCGTGGTTGGCAGCGAACTCATGACTATAATGGAAGTGAAAGACTGGATACAAGCATCGGAAACCGGTCAGAGTGTCAACGTCGCCAGTAGATATGTTGCGAAACGGATCCTGAAGCTTGCCAAGAACAAGCAGATTCAGAAGCTGAAAGTATTGCGCTTCATTCTGCTATGTATCAACTTCAATGCTGCACTGATTGGAGCCGGCGGGCCTCGGCCGAAAAAGATACCCATGAAGGGAAAGCTCGAGACAGCGATGGGTGAGGATACACTCGTGGGCTGTGTTATGGGCATCCGAAGGAAGTTCGCTCCTGAGGGGTAAGTACTTCCTTGGCTGGAGTGGTATTGGACCTATATTGACTTATGCAGCAACTCCGAAATGCCTCGCTGGAACATCGATAAACTCATGACACATATCGCCGCTGCAGCACTGTTTGTTGACGATAATGAAGTCGACGTGAACGATCTCCGCGAAGACCTCAAGCTCGAGAACAAGGAGTACGTGATTACGCCCAGGAACTATTCGCAAAAGTACGGCTAACATTTGTAGGATCAAGCAATACTTTGCCGAGCTCGGATGCAAGCTTGCAGCACCCACACTGGCAGATCTCACCAAATGGAAGCTCACCAAAGCCGAGAGTGCGAACCATTTCATTGCCAAGTTGAAGCTACCATTGTCGTTCCCCAAGGTAGGCGGAGCGCGACCGAAGAAGCGCTAGGTGTAGCGATATTGTTGGAGAATATCGGAGCAGGCAACCTCCGTTGCAGGGGTCTGTGAGACCTCGGCACCCGGAAATATCTATATATACTGCTCCATCCCCACTTTCTGTAGATCAACTCGAAATATATCTTTTACTCCGATAGTTATGAGCCCGGCGCTATAGAACAGCAGAACAGTTTCTCCCTGCGCATTTTGTATTGCTGGATCGATCGAATGATGTTATTAATCCATTCCATTCCACCAAACCGATCTAACAATCAACATGGCCACTCCAGAACCAACCACCGTCCTGCTCAAGGACTCAGCCTCGTGGCCTTTCTGGTACGCCCAACTCAAAGTCCAAGCCAAGGAGCGAGGAATCTGGGACGAGATCAATCCAGAGGGAGCAGATGCAACGCCGATCCACGCGCAGGAACCGACCATTCCAACAAAGGGGACGCCCCCCTCTAGGGCGCCTTCTAACGATCTCCCTGCAGACGCTGCAGCCGCACAAATAAGCAACAATGCTGCAGCCAGGGAAATCTACGCAAGAGAGATCAGGGCGGTCGATCAACAGTATATCGAAAGAATCCAGGAATACAAACTGAGCAGCGCGAACCACTCAGCCAAGGCGGCGAAGTTGCAGAACATCAGCACCTGGATCAACTCCACCGTCTCCAAGGAAATCATGGGACCGATCATGATTCTGTTATCCGTCTCCCAGCCAACTGTCCAGAACAAGCTCAGGCTTCTCAAGGATGACCTTGCTCCAATCGATTCCAACGGATATGGGTCTTACTTATCGTGATACTATCTTTACGTTTACTGATACCAAGAATCGTTTCTGATTTCTTCTCACTGCTCACAAACTCTTGGGCCTTCATCTTTTTTTGTGGTGCTGAAAGAAAATCGCGTGGCGAGCTTCTCGGGGCACGACATGTGCATAACGCCTCCATCCAACCCCACGAATCAAACTCCAATCTCAGTCCACAATAAACTCCCTATCGAGATCCATGGAAGCTACTCACTAGATACATCATCGACTCTCCCACATCCACACAGCACAGTCCTTAATATCGCTGCTCCATCCACCCATCGCTTCCACCCGCTCATCATGACATCACCACCGTGACCTCATCCCCATTGTGACGCAACCACCAACACCACAACCCCATCCCCAATTCGAATATAATAACCAGTACCACTCATCCACCGCACCACGCCCCTTCCCATCCCAACAACGCCTTACCCAAAATCGTATCAATGCCCAAATCCACCGGCCCCCTCCTCGAACAACTCGGTATCGGTACTTCAAATCAAAGCACACCAAACACCACCACCACCACCAATATGACCGACAACACGACCTCAGCTGCAGACAAGATCGGCGAGAACAAGGGTACGAATGCGATCCCAAGCCAGAACCCGAGTGTGATTTCGTCGGCTGGCGCTATTGGGAAGCAGTGTGAGTCTTCTTCCTCAGACCCTTTCCCCCTCTCCCCCCCCTCTCTTTCTTTTGATCTATCTTCACGTCAAGGGATAAAGAGGACGGGGACATTGTTGGCTGATTACGGGTTTCACACAGTCAACCCGGACGGCAGCATAGGACAGATTGGCGAAGCGGTTGGAGGACCGTTTAGCAAGGATGGCGTGATTGGGAGTCAGTTTGATGCGAGCAAGAATGGGATTGCGGGACATGTTGAGCGCGCGGTTGATGGGCCTAGTAACCCTGCTGGAAGCTCGAAGTAGATAGAATTTAGTTTGTGTTGTGGGGAATGATAGAAGGTACCTGTGCCGCACGGTAGTTGCTGGATGTATTACAGCTAAGAGGCATGACTGAATGAAATGGAATTGATCAACGAATGAACCTTTTGTGTGTTTGCGTGTGGGCCTCGTACAGAGCTTTCACAGCTGTTTGCGGGGATACGATAAACTTCATGGCATTAACACATTCACATTGCCGTTTGTCGTTCAAGGCGGGATGAGTTCGGAACGTTGAACATTCTGCACCAGGGGCCGACCCCGTCAAACCATCATCACGCAGTGATAAAGAACGCGAGAACATATTCTCAAGACGGGAGACCGTTCTGTCATAGAGCGGGCATGTTCCTTCGCTATATGCTACTCGGCCAATTGACCGAAGCCTACCACTTGTTCAACCCGATACCGATATCAACAGCAGATCAAGCTTCGCCACAAGACATTTTCAGTCTACGGAGACAACCTAATCTCCAAGGCGGCGGCCAGGACCCAGTCCACCCCATCGAGTGCTTGCGCCCGTCGTCGTTCCAGTACTCGGCTGCGCACCACTTCCAGGCGCACCAGCAGCCCTTCCGCGTCCTTGCACAGCATGCCCATAGCCTCTGTTCTGCACGCTTCCAGGTGCCGCACCGAACCAGCGCTGCACCATCTGCGGGGTCCGAATATAGTTTGTTCCGCCGCCAAAAGTAGGCCAGATCCTCGTCAAGAAGTCGTACAGATGCGCAGCAAGGAGACCTGTGATATGTGCCAACGCTGCCTCGGGACCGTCAATGATGAAGGTCATGAATAGCATGGCGAAGGGGAGGTATTTGGCGTCGAACTTGATGATGAAGAAGGACACGGAGCGCGTGGGATTGTCTTGGGCGAAGGTATATGCGTAGGCGAGCGATAGTGCTGGGAGGAAGGTGTATCCGTTCAAGATACCGCCTGCTGTTGCCTTCGCGGACTGTTAGCACAAGTCCCATCCACATTGTATCAAGATCTAAACAAAGACATCGACGACACGGTAGAAATGTTCAAAGTATGTAGGGAGCCAACACCGCCTTACGAAATGGAGAGCATTCGCAAGGCTTTCTCAAGTGACAATCCCACCATGCCCACACACCACACAAGTCCCTTTTTTGGATTGCGAATGACGGAACTGCATGATGCGCAAGGGTATTCTCCCTCAACTTCAGGAACCGCTTCAGCTAGGTCGTAGGCTGGGCGGGCAGATATGCGAGGTGGTCATGGACCAAAGTCGTAAGTCGCAGACAAAGGTGTCGATGCGACATGCGTATATACATGTACGTGCAATGTTCATTGTGGGAGACAGCAAGAGAGGACTTACGACTATGACACTCGCGACAAACATGGTGTATACGAAGAAGTCGCCGGGCTGCGAGAAGCGACTTGACTCTCGCTCAATGGAGCTACCATACTGGTACAGAAAGTACGGATCAAGCAAGATACCGAACTGCGGTTTCGTAATCAGAAATGCTGTGAAGGGCCGCCAGAGCTGCGGAAACATCTTGGTTGTGAAGACATAGGGCATCGCGAAGATGTACCGAGAGAGGTTGATGATGCCACCGTAGCCCAGAGCCGATACACAGACTGCCATAGCTGTGATGGTCCTGCAGAGAGCTATTAGCGTCGGACCAAGGGAGTCGTTTGCTGCGACGCAAGCTTGAGAGATGATGCTGGGGGAGCTCGACGAAAGTGCGGGAAGCTTACCTGGAGACGGGCGGGAGTGTCCAAAAGACATCCATCATGAATTGAAGCTGTAGCAGCAGTGAGCAATGCGATGGTAAGGTGTTGTGGGCGAGGAACAGCGGAATGCTGCCTGGAGAAAAGAAAGAAGCGAATTCGCAAGGTGGCTTTTGAAGGAAGCGGCGTGGGTGGGGTCCCTTACGTCAGATCCACGGAAGCGTTTCATTGGCCAACTACCTAGTACACAGCCCTGCAGGTACGGCAGTATGTATGTGCTCCGCAAGTAACGAGTCCCTTCACTGTTGTGACAGCCTACAGGATGGTCAAAAAGGGCGCGATGATAGGACGCCCAAACTCACACAAAGGTTTGATACACACCCGAATGTAGTAGATTGGAGCATGCGCACATTTTTCTCCTATACACCAAGAGTGTAGAGCGTATATCTCAAGCAGTGTTTAATCAATGGACATCTTTTCTGGGTATTATAGACGTCGCGTAAGTGATATACCTTAGTATCTTCCCAGAGCGTTACACCCTACGGATACACTATACGCCAGTGCTCTGACATGTACCGTAAGCAGTTGATCGTTTGTCATCTATATTCTCGCACGCGGAAGGTCTGGCGGCGGTGGGCAAGTTTTCCAGCATGCTGTTGCATCAATGGTTCCCACATATCGTGTTGTACAAATAGTTTTACATCCCATCTGGTTTACAACGCATAACCGTTGTAGCCGCTTCACGTCCGTAACCCTATGAGGGTGACGCGGGCATGCCGTCCAGAACTTCTTCCTTTTTTTCCCGACTAAGAGATTCGTTCGCCTTCGTATCGTCAACCGATGATTCCCCCGCCTCTATGGCTTCATCGGGAGACTTTTCGTCCTTCGTGACCTCATTATACGACCCCACACCATCTGGTTCATGCCCAGGTCCGAGCGGTCGATACATTTCCGTACCCTTTGCTTCGTTGAGTTTATCCTGCTCTATCCTCCACTTGCGGCCCCTGTCGCTGAAGCGCTGGATCAAATCGCGGTAGTGTTTGAGACCTTTGCTAACCTCCTCATCGTCAAGGCCAATGAGTTGACGCCGCCGCTCCTTGAGGGCATTGTACAGCCTCCAACTTGCCTCTTCAGGTATCTCCTTCACGTAATACTCAATTTTCCATTCGTCATCAGCGTCCAGGTTTTCGGGTCGCTCCACGTATCCTCCGTTGACTAAGTTGCGTACAGTCAACGTCCACCCTATCAATGGCCCTTCAGAAGAAGAAGTAGGGTTTGGAGCTTTATCGGTAATGGGGGTCTCCTGAGTGGTACCTTCAGTAGACTCTTCAACCTCTGATGTTTCGTCTACATCTGAAGTCCCTCGAGTGGTACCTTCAGTAGACTCTTCAGGCTCTGATGCTTCGTCAACAGCTGGAGTGTCTCGAGTGGTACCTTCAGTAGACTCTTCAGGCTCTGATGCGTCGTCAACAGCTGGAGTGTCTCGAGTGGTACCTTCAGTAGACTCTTCAACTCCTGATGCTTCGTCAATTTCTGGGGTTTTCTGGGTGAAACTTTCAGTAGAATCTTCGCTGACGGTCTGAGTGTGCTCTTTTTTTGCAGTTTCTTCTTGATCGTCTGGTTCCGGTGCAGTTCCCTGGTCTTCATCCACTTGTTCATCGACGTCATCCTGGATATGCTGCCATACAGCTTGTCTTGCAGGGTCATCATTTCCTACACCCACAACATTGCGTGCGAATTCTTTCTGAGCGGCTTCCCCAGCGCTTTGAATCTCATCCGCCTGTTCTTCGGTGACGGGTTCGGCGAACACGTACATAAAAGGCGTTTTGGCTTCACGCGCTTCGAAGTGTAGTCGTATAGACTAAGTAGTGGTTAGCTAAGTACGCATATAATTAGGGGGATGGCTTACTGTATCAGGAAACCGGGTAACAGCCTTGGTAAGGAGTTCATCGACCAAACTGAGAGACAGCTTGAACTCGTCGTCACCCAAACGAGTGTTCGTTTGGCCGTGGAGGACGGCATCCATGTCGGGTAAGCTCAAATACTGGAAGCCGAAAATACGCTCAATGTTGTGAAAGGCGACAAAGATGCCGTCCATTCGCCCCATCCGGACTTGAAGAGAATACTTCAACATAGTTGCCCGCGTCATGTCGTAGAACTCGCGCTCAAATGATTCCCATTCGCCTAAGGCGTGGCGGAGCTGGTAGCCCGACCCTTGTTCATATTCCTTGTGGTTCATACGAATCGAAACCACGGCTCTTGTTTTCAAGTCGAATACTCCAGTTCCGGGAAGTCGAGGGTCAACGGCGTCTAATTGAGAGCGCATCATCATGTTTCCTTGTTTTGAATAGTGATAGCAACGGCTTGCCTTATCCTCGTGGGGTGCTTTGTCAGAACTGGACCTCCGATATCGCTCAAACTCGCTGCGTTCGGTGGTGAGAAGTTTCTCCAAAGAGTGCCCAAGCCAACTCATGATGTTGGGGGTGTCATAGGACTTGTCGGCGTCTATGGCGTACACGCCGTCCTTGTAGCGTAGGAAGACGGCGCTGGGGCCGAGTGTGATCTTGGAAAACCTAGACGAAGGTTCCGGAAACTGGCGAGAGAGCATTTTGTGATTGAGCTTCCGGAAATTCGAAAGCACGTAGTGGAAGTGCTGCAGCATGCTCGACATGCTGGAAGTCGAGCCGGTGAACCTTGTGCCAGCTCGCTTCGTCAATGCAAGCAGGTCCTCGTCTTTGGAGGAGGTCTTGTATTCGCTGAGGGCGTCGAAGTCGAACTCGTTGGCTGGCATGATCTTCTCGAGGTATGGGTCGAAGTTGTAGACGCGCGAGCGCGGGTCTTGTAGGCGGTATATGCCGGGGTTGAACAGAACGCGGTCGAGGCCATAGGACAGCATTGGCACGGGAGGCTTTTCGACCTCCACTGCCGCGAATTCGAGGTCCTCAGGGTACAGCGTGCTGATCTGGAGGTTCTCGCGCGGGACGTCCGCTTTCTCCTTCCTCGACTTGCTGCCACCGAGCATGGCATCTTTGAGCGTCTGCAGTTTGTCGGTGGCAAGCTCTCCTTCCTCCTGTGCCTCGTCTCCGTTTGAGCCTTCCTCTTGAACATGTCCGGAATCGTCTTCTACCTGCGCACTCGCCGCTGACAGCGGGCGACGTGACAACCTCTCGCGGGCTTTTGGTTTCTTCACCTTGGGCTTTGCATCTTTTCTCTTCCGGCTCGAAAGCTTGGGTGATTTTAGGTTGGCTGCACTCTTGTCCAGCACAGCACCGCTGGCGTGGAACGAGCGGTATGCCAGCCGTTGGCTCTGGCTCTGGGTCCGGAGTGCGCAGAACACGCACACGGAACCTTTACGCCATGACGACGCCTGTGACAGCCGTGACAGCCGTGACAGCCGTGACAGCTGGCGACTCAGCATCGAGAGGACCGGCGGGGGTGGAGGCAGGAAGGAAGCAGGAGGTGGAAGGAGCGATGGCAACATGTGCTCGGTCGCGACTTCTGCAAAAATATGTCGGTGTTTGTCAGGGCTAACGCCGACCAACCGTTCAATCCGGTAACTGCGATCGGCCGTGTGACAGTGACGTACTCTGTAATCTGTATCTACACTGCAACCAGCACATGAACCAGCAACCGGGACAAGCATCTCGTCTAGACGCCGATTCATATAGTTATCCACAATTGATCCTCCTGCTGCATCGCACTCGTCTGTTTTTTTACCTCGGCCACGCCTTTCCACGCTGTCACCGCCGACGCCGTGTGTTGCCCCCGGCCAAGTTCCCCGGCCCTGTCATACCTACAGTGCTGAGTGAGTGACGGAGGACAGAAGACTGCAAACGGGAATCTTCATGCCAGCTGCGCGCAGTCACGGCACATGGATGATGAGACGTCTTGATTACACCACCTCTTTCGGCCCTCTGTTTCTGTCTCTGCATCTGCCCTCTCCATCGTCCGCCTAACGCCGAGCTCGCCATCTGCACCACGGTCCACGGCTACTGTACAGCCCAGCTAAGCGTCCCGCTATTGTCCTCCGCACCCCCGTCGTGTAGGTAGACTCCCGATGCGACTGCGCCCCGATTGGTCGTACCACCAATTTGTACCCCAACGCTGCTGTTTTGCGTCGTCTCCTACCCGGGCCCCTCTGAACGTGCCTTCCTACGCGTCAATTGCTCCTGCTGCAGAGAGCCGCCCTCCGTATGCGATAGTCGTGCCGCTGAGCTCGTGCTGAGCTGCGCGCGCCAACTAGTCGTCTCGGAATGTCCAGGGACAAGCGACGAAGCATCTTTGGTCGCAGTGCCCTCAGCGCACTCGCAACCTCGGGCAGCAAAGATGAGTCGCAGCCGTCGACCCTCTTGCGGAAGCGCCGCACGGCCTCGTTCATGTCCAACGTGTCCGATGTGTCGCAGTACACCGACACAGGATCCCTCAACGGCAGCACCGTGGCCGGCAGCACCATAACAGAGTCGCCTGACCCGCTGCGACCGACGCTCTCCAAAAGCGGCCTCAAGCGCGCCAGCTCCGTTTTCAGCTCCTTTCGCGCCTACAAACCTTCCCCAGACGACTACCCCGAGCCTCTCTCGGCCACGTCGACGCGGACTTCCACCGGGTTTGGTGAGTATCTGGGCGAGGATGTACGCGATCGCCAGGTACTGCAGCATGGCGAGGTCCAGACGAGCAGCTCCATGTTTAGGAAGAAGAGGGAATACCTGGTCTTGACGGAGAAGCATCTGATTCGGTTCAAGAACCACATGAAAGCGACAGAGGCTTTCCCAGGGTGTGCTCCAACGTCGACACGCTTCAGAGGCCAAACTAACCACACTAGAATACCATCCCTTGACACGCGCGTCAACAGCTACCGACATAGCCAGAGTCCGTCCACTGGTTCGTCGCACGAGCTTCAATCGCTCGCATCGGAATCGTCTGGCGATCGTCATCACGGAATACCTCTGCGCCACATTGTCGCTGTATACCATCTCGATGACGGACGACCACATTTTGCGCTTGAGCTGTACTACCTCGACGACGAGTCGAACCATGCCTCCTCCATGACTCTCCAGTTCGGGGACCCAGAAGAGATGTTTGCCTGGCTCAAGACGATACGGGAAGCAGCCAACAGAGCGCGATTGGCTGACGCGAAGCCTATTTCTGCGCACAACTCTCATCTGGCCGCGCGTGTCGTGGAAGCAGAGCGCGACTATGTGCCCCCACACTACTCCATCTACAAGGTCGTTCTTAGGCCGCAAGGCAAGACTACCACAAGATCTTCGTCGGATGACTTGGCCAAGGTTTCTGCTTCAGTATGTTTTCTTGCAATCGGTGTGCACAAAGTACACATCATCCCGTTGTTCAAGCCGCCCTCGCAACGATCTTCTAGCCCGTCCTTGGTGTCTCACAATACCAAGTCATCACATGGTATCCTAACTTTAACTGAAGTCTGCGTAAATGAGATCGACGATACCTTTCAGCTGACCTTTCGGTAAGTACGTGGATGCTCTTCGTACTTGATAATTCTAACAGCGTCCAGAAAACCACTCGAACGTCCAAGGGTGCTCCATTTGGCGTCGCTTGCATCACGCGACATCGCCGTTCGCTTGCGATACGTAGAAGGAAGTCTCAGGCCCGAGTGGGAGACGCGGCCCTATGAATTTCTGGTTCCAGACGATGTGCACCACGATATCGTACGACAGGCTAGTCCACACCCAATGGACGAGGACTCTTTGGATCGAACTCTCATAGGCTACTGCGTTGCTTACGACGTACAGCCGGAGAATATCAGCTATCAGATCACGTATCCACAAGAAGATGCACCGCGTTTCGAGCTGCTTCGGCCTGTTGGTCTGCGGAGAGATCAATACAACACGCTGGAGCTCCTCGCCGTTATGCGTGCTTTACGATACAACGAAACCTTTGGGGGTATTTCTTTCAAAGACGTGCGTCTGGACGTCCTTAATGGATTGAAAGACCAAAATGGTTGCGAGCATCTCTGCCTCAAGACGAAACGCGGAACATACGCACGTTTGGACGTTCAAGAACTCGAGCGGTCGTGTCTACTGGTTCAAGAAATCCGCGCCTTGGCTTTGACAAACCGAAAATTGCGGAGAATGGACTTCTCCTCCTGCATCATTAGAAAACCAAGAGATCATGGGCAATCGAGAGAGAGCGCGCGAGATCAAGGTTGTGGCATTGTGGAAGCATTGTTTCCACTATGCAAGTATCAGACGACGAATGTCGATTGGATAGCATTGAACAACATACAGCTCGGGGATACGGATTTTGATTACCTAGTCGCGGCGGGCGTCGAGCGAGCTTGCCACCTGCGCGGGCTTGAGTTGAGTGGATGTGGCCTGACGGATCGCGCGTTGTCTCTCATTCTCGATGCCGTTCGAGCGCAAGAGAACACTCTCGAAGCCATAGATGTCTCCTCAAATCCCTTCAGGCTGTCGCCCAGCATCTTCGATTCTCAGATTGGCATTTTTGGCTACCTCACGCGCCTCAACCTATCGCATGTCGCGCGATCGTCGGGACTTGAGCCTCTGATTTCAGTGGAAACCTTTCAGGGCTGGAGACTACAGGAGTTGATCTTAAGCGGAACGTCACTCAATGCCGCAATGGTCGACGCAATTGCAGGGTGAGTCGTCTCCAGTGTTGCTCTCCATTCTTTATACTAATCAGCTCACAGTTACCTCGTAAACTACAAGCAATCGTCGGCTCTCCGCGAGGTCAGACTGGATCACTGCTTTCTTAGTGGGAGAGACATAGCCTACCTATTACACTCGATGACAGAACACCCAGGTAAAGCCCGTGAGCTACATCTGGATGTTAGTGAAAACAACATTGAAGAGGAATTGGACAAGTTAACTAGGGCAATATCCAGCGGGCTCGCCCCGTCAAATTTCACGCTCCGGCTGCTTGAATTTGAAGAAGATGCCGATTTCCGGAAGATGATACTCGCGTTGGCCGCGAACAACACGATCCGACAACTCGACATTTCTCGGGCTTCTCTGCCCTGTGATGCGTCAGAAGAGACGTGTCAGGCAATGGAGAAGATGTTCGCTGATAACACAAGCCTTGAATGGCTTGATATATCTGGAGAGGACTCTCGTCTTGAGACGACCAAGCTCGGCGTTGGAATCAATCGGGCATTGCGAGGCTTGCAGCGCAACAAGACTATGCGCGCCTTGTACATCAGATGTGAGTTTAGGCGTGACGGTCGCTTGCACAGCTAGCTAATACTATTAGATCAAAAACTCGGCGTACAAGGAGCGAGTACTTTGGCAGATGTTCTCAAGGTTAACACTACACTGCAGTATCTGTACTGCGAGAACAACGCCATTGCACTGACTGGGTTCACTGACCTAGTCAATGCTCTCCATCGAAACACCACCCTCCTCTACCTCCCTACAATGCAAGAGTCACGGCAAATGGCACTGAAACAGACAGAAGACCAGGTTAAGTCGATGCGCGATGATGTGTCTGTGCACACGCAATCAAAGAGCGCATCGGTCCGAAGCAGGCTTGCTAGCAAAGTGGCTAGCAAAACTGCAAAAGAGCCCAGCCATCCGATGGGTCTTTCGGACCAGGACATCAAAGCTGCACTGGGTCTCGTTGACGAGAGTTGGGCACGTCAAGAATATCGACTCCAGCAGTATCTGCAACGTAACTATAACATGGCAAACGGCATACCCACGACGATGGACGTTGACGAAGAAGATTTTGAGCGACCCGACACAGCGAGCAGTCTAGGCAGAATCATCGAAAGGGTCAAATTCGAGAGCACGCCAACGGCAGAGAAAGATTTACAGCTAGGCGCCTACACATCGGAATCGGCTACGCCAGGGACGGAGATCGATTATGATGTCACTCCACTCGAGAAGGAACTCGAAATGTCCTTCGCGGAGAACCGGAGAGCCTTCCCATTTCCAGCGTAAGGGTGATGGAGGGTGAAGCTCTTCTAGCCGACATGTACCATTTCTTGCATTTCCATCACGATCGTCTCATGTACATGTAGCATTCGTTTTGCATAATACCCTAGGGCTCTGAGGGCAATGGCGTTAATTCTTTCGACGAAGCAACAATAGGATAGGAAGGCACATGCAGGGGCTCGTTGGAAATCCATTACAACATACCGCATCTGCCATTGGAATGGAAGGAGCGTTGACAGCTTCTTTCTTCCCAGTCGATGAAGATACCACGTAGATACGCTCTTACAAAACAAGGCTTCGATGCTCTTGAATACACACCTTGTTGCGAGTATGTTGGACGAGAGAGCGGGATTTCAGTACGTTGTAGTGATATGCTGTAGTACCCCCAACCCACCCCACTAGTTTCCAAGTCCGAGCTTCTGGGATGTACGTTGACATCACCTCACCGAACTTGCACAATCTGGGCCATCACTGAGGTGAACAAGGACAAGGACAAGGACAAGGACAGAAACGCCTATGATAATCCGATCATGGTGAGACATCATGGCAGTCTGGAAAAGGATGAAGAGACAAATGAGGCAGCGTGGGAGGCGGCGAGAGGGGCGGTGATGGGGGGCACCAAGGTATGCTACACGTGCTTCTCTTCAGGTTCGCATTTGCAAGCAGTTTCAGAACGTTGCATTGAGATATCAAATTGTTCTCAGAAGCTGGGGGAAAAGAAGGACCAAAGCAATCGAGTTCAAATGTTTCGGCTTCACTAACATGCTGTACCAGTGGGGTGCCTTCTTCGCCGTAGCAGGCGGCGTAGCCTACGCCTTCTCCCCCCTATACCGCGGCCTCACCATCCAATTCAAAACGTAAGTCTATCCATGTCATCCCCCTTGCACACACGGCTTTCCTTTCTTCCCTCTGGTCAGCTCGCTAACGCTGGCTCCGTAGCTACATACAAATGTCTGGCATGATACTCGGCGGGATGCTAGAAGCTGATAAGCGAATGATCAACTACCAACACCGTGTCAGACACCATAAGCGGCTGGCGCGCGATATGGAGGTTTGGAGGCGGTATGAGGATTCGTATGAGGAGAGAGGGACGCCGGGCGTGGGTGCGGAGAGTAGTGTGCATGGGCCGGATGGGAAGGAGCCTTGAGGGCGTGGGCTAGGTAGCAATGCGTCTCTTTTGTACGATATGTCCGGGACTATGGCAATTGCAAAGACTATTTATTCGTTTGTCGAGTGGAAGAGGCCAGACAGTTGAATACAGAGTTTTGTCACTACTGTGTATTGTGTACGACCTCCAGCCTCCCTGTCCAAGCTGGACCCCTGCTTCTCCGCCCGCATTTTAGCGACATGGTAGCTCCGCAAGTGCATGGCGTCTGCGAGGCTCATCATCATACTGTACGGTAACGCTCACATTCCCCACCATGCCTGCTGCCGTACAAGCCACAAGCCAGGCCTCTCCAGATCTCGCCATCGGACATCCGGCTGCACCCACCCGCTCCTGCTAGGCAACTGCTGCTTGCTCGTCAAGCTGCCGCGCTGCTGTCAAACTCGGTTGCGCCCGCTTGCGCCGCTTGCCTGTGTCCCTCGCTCGTCACCACCGCAAAGAGCATCCAGCTGCGCCCGCACCCCGCAACCCGCAACCCGCAACATCTCTATCCCCGCGCTAGAGACGCAACGCCGCTGTCATGGCCGCATCTACGGAGCCTACGCAAAGTGACCTCGATACCATGCTCGAGCTAACCTCCGCCCATCTTGACTGGAATGAAGCCAAGCTGCTCCTCGCGGTACGGGAGAGACCACCCATGACCCAATCGTTCCGCTAGAACACCGTCTAATCACCATTTTGCAGAGTCACAACAACGACGTGGGAGCCGCCTTGAACAGGTTTCTCGATAGCCAGGACACCGGAACCATCGCCGCGCTCAAGACCCATCTGAACTCACAAGCCAAGTGGGATGAGACGGGCTTCCAAGGCGCCATGTATGGTGCTGATGAGGTTACCGTTCCCAGTACGTCGACACCCGATGCGGACACTTGGAAGGGAAACAAAGGCTGACTGGTGGTGGGTTCAGCTTTCAATATTGACTATGCCCCAGGTTACGACAATTACCCCCATAGCACCGTCAACAGCGCAGCACCTTCGCGTCCGCCCTCCGTCGCGAGCCATCGATCTGCTGCCTCTACTCAGGCTCAGGCCGGCGACGCGCCTATACAGAGTCAGTACATCTCAGCTGGCGCTGGAGTCTGGAGTCTCCCCGCCTTTCCAGAGCCACTTGCATAGGCAGAGTACAGAAGCTGACGAGAATGACAGGTATTGAGAACCAAGACTCAGGCGTCGCCGGGTCCAACCCAAACTTCAGGCCCGCCACTGGAACCTACGACGCTTCGGAATGGGCACTCGTGTCGACAGCCGCCACAGAGATCATTGCTGATCCCATTCCTGGCCAGCGAAAGCGCGAAGAAGGCGAACCCGCCATTATCAAGCCCTACTCAAACTTCAACTACCTCCCTAACCTCATTCCTATCCTCCATTCGATACCACTTTTCCGCAACGCGTTACTGTGTCCCGGAATCCAACAAAAAGATTACTGGATGGGCGACGATTGGTGGAGAGGTAGCCCCACTGAGCAAGTTGCGCGCATCTTTGATAATGCAGTAGGACGTTCAGAGACTCTGGGCCTGGACATAATCTACGAGGCGCAACGGCTGATGGCCTTCCTGGACAACACGGACAGAATTTACGGGTCCGTCGGCGCTTTAATAGAGTCTGAAGCTTGGAAAGACGCGCAGTCCACGCTCGACGATCCCGACGATGATTTGCTGAATTTCCTCGTATCGTGGGGCTTCGCATTCCAGAGACAGGTGCCTGACGCCAACTTGGACGGTGTTATTCGGTCTACGGTCAACGTCTCAGGGAGCATCCAAGAGAGCTTTGTGCTCGATACCACGGTGACACGTCACCAATCAAGGCCCGAGTTGAGCTTGTACGATGTTCTCGATGACGCGCTCTTCTCTTCAGCTGCTGGGAGCGCGCATCTACGGGACACTAGTCGAGTACTAATCCTTCGGCTGACCTCGTCGAACCAGGCAGTTGCTGATCTAGGCTGCCGAATTCCTGCCACCCTATACGTCGACCGGTACCTTGAAGAAAACAAGCCAGTCATCGAGGGCATGTACAGGGATATCGAACAGCATGAGGAACAGTTGAGGCTCATTCAGAGGCAAGCGGAGAGACTCAGATATCACACCCCAAAGAAAGCTGGCTCGAGACGGGTGGAGACTTTGCAACTACTTCGAACGAGCTTGGCTGCGTATGAGCCTACAGTACCCGCCGGGTCTCCTGAGGATGCAGCAGTCCTGTCTCAACTCCAGGAACTCTACCAGAGCATCGAGAGCAAGCTTGCAAGTGAGTGCGGCCCTGCAATGTGATTTGTGCGCCTTACTAATCTGCATAGCCCTTGAGGAGTGGACCAGGCAAGTGCAGATGACGATAGCTGGTATCACGGGTCGCTTCAAGCCTCGTCTTGATGATGGTGCCGACAACGCGGGTGACACAGCTATGAAAACCATCGAAACTGGCACAGAGAACAGCGCTGAAAATTCGGAGAATCTCGTGCACATCGACTATCCAGAGGGCCAGACTCCAGAGGATGCCATGAAACACCCGTACTATTTGCACGGCGTAGCCACCCGCCGCGACGTGGTCTACGTCCTCCATCCCGACATCAAGTCAGATGTACCTGGCGCAACACAATGGTGGCGCATGCAATACGACACTGAATCCTCCAATCCCATCATAAGGCGCGATCGCCTGTCCCTCGAGGAAGTCATCGAACGCGCTACCACCGAAGCCGGTTCCGCCCTTCTCGTATATGCCCACAAAGATGCTTTGGCCGTCGAACCCACATTGCTCCCCAAACCACTCGAAGAGTTCGTCAAGCGAGACAATCTGAACTTCTTGGAAGAGTTGCAAAAGAATATTACCGGATGGGAATCTTACCCAGATTATGGCAATGCGATTCAGGGAGATTGGGACAAAAACCCTGCTTCCGACTTTGACCCCGACTGGTGTCAGATTAGCGCTCAAGAATTCCATAAGAGTCGGGAGAGGAACGACTCGAATATGAGCTCTGCGACGCTCACGCCGAACACGGAAATCGATGATGATGCTGCGGGTGCGCAGGAGATGGTTGAGACGCGCCGTGGGACGGGTATCACGCGTAGCGCTAGTAGCGAGACAGTGGGAAGGGGCGATGACGCTACGGAGGCTGGTGTGGAGAAAGCGCAGGGCAAGATCAGCTTCGTGGACGTGGATATGGCAGATGCACATGAGGAACCGCGGACGCAGCATATTGAGGTTGCGGAGAAGAAGGGCGGCTAGTATGACCCGGCGGATGCATCGGGCTGGCGTTAAAGAGGTATGGAACTATGGCTTTGGTGCACTTTTCGGGATGCATAGCTTGGAGTTTCTGGACGAGGGGGGTTGCTGCTGTTCAGTAGCATCATTATGGGTCCTGCTAATGTCTTGTGCGTGCGAGCTTGGCTAGCTGCAAGAAGCTAAAATCGACATGTGTTCACGCACCATCATTGGTGTCAAAATATCGCCTGTGAGGACCACCGTCTCTTTGTTCGTCGTATACATACGATTCTCGACACCTTTGTATTACGGTTTTCTTTCCTTTCTTTCTCCCTTTCTCCCTTCCTCCCTTTGCGTCATGCCAACTATTCTAAAACCTCAGTAGTCCGCATCTCAAGTACATACCTTCCATCCCTCACCTTCTCCATCAAAAACCATAGTCATACTCTCACCCCCACCCTTTTTCTAAATTTCATCTCCCTCCACCATCTCCCCACCCCCAGTGTCCTTACCCCCTCCTACACTCCCCAAAATAATAACATCTCTTCCCCAACCCACGCCCTCACCACGCTAGCCCCCCATTTCCTCACCCTCACCTCCACACCCGTAACTTGAACAATGACGATGACGATGCACAAACACACCCATCCATCCACTTTCGCGGCGGCATAGCCATACCCAAGTTCCATCTATCATTCCATCCATCTTGAATAACCAGACCCCATCTCCAACTTTTCTCCCTTCGTTGCCCCACCGTCACGTCGGGGGGTTCTGGGTCGATGTCGACAAGACAGGTAAGGTCCACATCCTTCTGGTATCATCACCCGTACTAGTCTGACATGCTCAGACTATTCTTGCTAGGTCGACGGTTGGGTTAGATACATGTATGATATATGATAGGTCGGTGTTGGGGGAAGTGAGGTTCACAGGCATATCGAGGAGAGAGAGGGAAGAGTGTGAGGTATCTACCCGTCGTTTACGAAGGCGTGCAACTTCGCGTGGAATGACCCGAGCTAGTCATCTTTGAGGTACTGGGAATCTCATATAGGCCAAGGGTACAAAATGAGCGTACCTACTCTGCCCAAGTAGAGCCATTAGCGGTGAAAATCATGAACAGATTGTGATAGGTTGATCATATAATAGAGACAGCATAATGTAGGGTGATCGATGCTACCTAGCCTAGGTATCCTTTCCGTTCCGCATGATTGTTGTAACTGGATAAAGGAGTGGTGAAAAGATGAATCCATGAATCGTCTCTGAGGCTGTGCTGTGTACTCTTCACCAAGCCGAAAAAAGGCTAATTAGTCCAGGAACGTTACGTCGTAGCTCCGGGATATCCTTGCTGTTCGCCAGGCAGACATCAAACTGCCGTGCAATCTACCAGCTAGATGCATTCGATCTGAATTTTAGAGACGCCATGGAAGAGTCTGGTCGTCTTTTTGTCTTTCAAGGTGGAGAGATGCAGAAGGCCGAGCTCCAGGCCTAGCCATGCAAATCAGTGACCCTTGGTGTCTACAAAGCTCCAGTCAAGAACTGCATGTTGACCCGGCTTTTCCTGTCCCTGTCTCCCAAGTCTCGACGGGGGTTGCACTACGACTGAGCGCAGCGCCCGAGCTATTTGTCCGTAGTTTGGGTGTTGCACTTCTACTCCTCTCCCTCTCGCGGTCCCTCTCCTCCGTCTTGACCCTCTCACGCGCCTCTTCCACGAGTCTCTTAGCCTCTCGAACATTACGCATAGTTCTACTAAGCTTGCCTTCTTTACCGTCTTGGATCTTTTGCAGTTCTCCTCTTGCCTCGATGTCCTCCTTAGTTCTCGTAACGAAGCTCTTCAGACTGACCTTGATGTTTTGACGCAGATCCTGACCTTCGTCGAAGATGGCGTCGCTATCGCGGATGGACTTAACATTCTCGACGCGTCGAGTTAGGTAGAGCGTCGGTCGGCGGTTGGCGTTAGCGTTGTATTGATCTCTGCGTTGTGCAATAATGCGCTGAACTTCTTCTTCGTAGGCCGTCTCATAGACGTTCATATCGACGTTGGAGGGGGATTCGGAAACAACGCATCCGTCTTCTGGTTCGGGTAGATAATCTTCGCCGGTCCCTATGTTGAGGAAGAGTGTGTCTTCTAGCGGATTATGTGCGTGGCCTTTGCCAAGCGGTGTGGTTGGTGCTGATGACGACACGGGTAATGTTGGGACCATGGGGGAAGGTGATGGGGTAAGTCGAAATGACATGCTTTCATGTATGACCTTGGCATCACTAACGCCAGGCGGCGTTTGCGCACTTGGACTACTGGTAACAGGAACTTTCGTGCTCGGGCGTTTTCCCACCACTTCCGCTCGAAGGCCAGGTTTGGCATATGCCATGTCGTCCATGTTCTGAGGAAGCTTCCGATCCTTGTCATCGATGTTGATCTGGTGATGTACACCCTCGGTGGTAAGCGCAGCCTCAACCGGTCGTCGATCATGTGTGTCTTGTGACTTTGAATGGCGCATCATCGTGGGCCGCATCGACAATGGAGGTTGCACGATCCGCGATGCACTTCCGAGTATGGTTTCGATACGTTCTGGGCGTCGCTTGAAAAGGAGCTGCTTGAAACGCTTCACCGCTCGCACCTAATCGGCAGTCAGGATACAGTTAATAGCAGGTACATTAAGAGCTGCTGATATTGCTGAAATGTTCTGGGGGTTGACGTGCACCTACCACTGTTACCAGATGACCCATGTTGCCGGTAATGGCAGCATCTACTTCTTCATCGGTAGGTGGCTCTATGATGATAGCGACGTTCTCGGATTTGGCTAGCAAGGGATCTGTTCCATGTCGCGTGACCCATGGGTGTTCCTAACAAGTCAGTCTTGTTCGCTGCGAGCGAGCAGTTGGTACCCACTCGGATCTCGTCCATAGTAATCCTTCTCTTGGGATCTTTCTCCATAAGCCTCTGCAGAAGTTCTTTGAGCTCCGGGTTGCATTCGCGATCGAATTCGACCGGATCCATGCGTATCGCCTGGTACAGCTCGATCATGCCGTGCTTTTCGAATGGTATCCTGCCGAAGAGTAGGCAGTATATGGTACACCCCATGGACCAGATGTCCGCAGCTTTTCCAGAAACGTGACCGTGCTTTGCGACACACAACTCGGGTGGCATGAAAGCTGGTGAGCCGGCAGACTTTGCAGTCTTCATCTCGCCTTCTTTGTCAAACATTTCCGAGACACCAAAATCGACTATCTTCAGCACGTCGTCTTCCGTGACGAGGCAGTTGTCGGGCTTGATGTCTCGATGGATAATACCCTGTCCGTGGACTAGCACGCGTTAGCAATGATGGAGGTAGTGCTTGGTTATTGACATACGGTACTCGAGCCCTAGTATCATGTCTCGAAACCAACACCGACACTGTTCTTCGCTGTACGGGTCCGCACGTTCTTCGAGACCTACCTGCATGACAACGCCTTTCTTGCACATCTCCATGACCATGTATAACGAGTCTTCCTCCGGGTCGTCTAGCACTTCGATCAGAGTGACGAGGTTCGGGTGATGCAGCTTCTTCATGATGGCAATCTCTTCCCTGATCAGCTCGAAGGCGTTGTTCTCTTCCGTGGTCGAGTGTCGATGTAGCGGGGAATTGAAGCCTATGCCAGCGGGAAGCGCGCGCATCCGCCGGGCTGTCGTCGGCCGGCGGAGGAGGTTGGACTGCGCTCGTTTCCGTAAGCGGGACTTGGAGAACTCTTTGACAGCCTGCGCGGTGTTGCGTCAGCGAAAGTCAATGCCGGTGGCCGCATCGGTGTAGTGAAGCTGAAGCCATGCTCACATATTCTTGGCCATATTGGTCTTCGGCGAGGTGGACGGCGCCAAAGGACCCGCGGCCAATCTCCTGCTTCACGAGGTATTGGTTGATGCGATGTTGGGCGCTGCCGTCATCTTCGCTGTTGCTGTACTCGGACCGCGCATTGAAGGTTTCCTACACATGTCAGATACCAGCAGACGGAACCCCTAACCCTAACCCTAAATCGCACCTTGACTCGTCGCGTCGACGAAGCTGCTCGCTTGTGGTGTCGTAATGGGCTCTGGTATGCGGGCGTTGACCTGCGCCTGCATCAGCACCTCCGCGGGGTAGGTAGCAACAGCGTCTTCTCAGCGCAGCACGCACATAAACTTGACGGGCGGTGGGCGTCCGGCTTCGCAAACTGCAGGGACGTCTAAGGTAGGCTGTGAAGTGTAGATTGTGGGTTCTGTCTCCGGGACGGACAACTGTTTCGCGGGCGGTGTTGGTGAGCGTGACATAGCTATGGACAGTACATAGGTCGGCTGGGCAGGGCAGGGCAGACTACCAGTACGTTATGATATGTGAGATGACGCAAGGCTAGTAGGTAGTAGGGAGAAATAATATGGAGAAACACGGGACGATGGATTGGGATTGGGATGCCGCGATTGTTCAAGACGTCTTCACTAACTACACCAA
The DNA here is from genome assembly GCA_010015605.1 of Decorospora gaudefroyi. Lineage (NCBI taxonomy): Eukaryota > Fungi > Ascomycota > Dothideomycetes > Pleosporales > Pleosporaceae > Decorospora > Decorospora gaudefroyi. The sequence continues at coordinate 173,153 of ML975257.1, forward strand.
TACGACTGAAGAGGGGAAAATGCAGCAGAGAGGGGGGGCCATGGCGCGCTTTCCTGACTTTCTTTCAGCCTTAGCCCGACCAACAACTACCGTGCAACAACAATACAACAGTACAACTGTGCTGTCTGTCTGACTCTGTCTGTCTGTCAGCAGCACCGAGGCATCCAGCGTCTGTGCAGTTAGCTTCGATCCCTTGCGCTTGCAGCGAGTCGTTATCTGATCCGTCGACCGTCGATATCTCCAACCCTACTCCCTCGCTGCAGCTGCCTGACGACGTCATATTACTGCCATTGCCATATCGCCATATTGCCATGGTGCTCTACAGCTTCTACATCTTCGATCGGCACAGTAAGTAATTCAATCGCGTGCCGTTGTTCCGAGATCAACCTTGGTGCTGGCTGGTCGCTCTACGCCGCTGACCGCACTTTTGGCAGCCGAGTGCATATACTCGCGCCGCTGGACACCCGCGCGCCCGACATCGTCTTCATCCAAGTCGGCCGCGCGACCGCAATCGGGGGCCTCGATCGCAAGCAATGGTGACGTGGTGGCCGCCGTCCGCAAGGGCATGTCGCACTCCGACGACGAGAAGCTAGTCTTCGGCCTCGTCTTCTCCCTCCGCAACCTCGTCACCAAGCTCGGGGGCGCCGACGACACCTTCCTCTCCTACCGCACCGGCGAATACAAACTGCACTACTACGAGACGCCCACGCGCATGAAGTTTGTCATGCTCACCGATACCAAGATCATCAACCTGCGCCAGTATCTCCACCAGATTTGGGCGAATTTGTACGTCGAATATGTGGTCAAGAATCCGCTTGCGCCTGTCGAGCATCCGGGCGGCATCGGAGTCGCCAACGAGCTGTTCGAGAGAGGATTGGAGGCTTTCATAACCGCCGTCCTGCCTGTATGAGAAGACGCCGACGACGAAACATCGAGACACGAGCAAAAGCAAGAGCAGAGCCAGGGTCAGACAAGTGCGAGCAGTACATGCGCATCTTCTTGGATACTGGGGAAGCACGATGTGATCGGCTGTCTCGCGAGATGGACATGGCTTCATCTCTGACCGCCGTACGACATGTATCCTCAACGCACATCCAATTCTCATCACAGGGGCCTATTCACATGCGACAGAAGGTAGCGGAGGGTATCCCAGCAGGCACCCCGGATAGGCTACGGTACCCCACATCATGTACACAGCCTCACACCAAGCTTCCAACCTCGTACGCGACCACGGCAACCGGCCGCTAGTACAAAGCTTAAGAATCTGAAGCCGACTTAGACGATACCGTGCCGCTAGGAATTGATTATGATGCTATCAAGTATTGGGAGTTTCTTCTCCAATGCTCTCCCTATGAATGGAAGTAAATTTATAATTCTAGTCATGAATTGACGACGATCTAAGAAATTTCCTGCAGAGAATCCATCATATCAACTATCAAAGGGCTGTCCTGCTTTTATACGTATGCTTGGTATGCTGTGAAGGGTGGCGAGGCACACGTTGAAGGGAAAACCCGTGTCAACATGTTGCTGTGGGTGCTGTTGCTTCGATATCAAGTCCCACAGCCGGTGTTGCAAGAATGGGGGCATGGACTTTTAGATTCTTAGCACCTGTCTCTTCTCCAAAAAGCTAAACCAAACGCCAAATCATGCAGCCATAAACGAACCCTCTAGACCTTACTTAGCAAGCCTAATCTACGTACTCGGACCGCACCTTCTTCGCCCTCTTCTTGTTCGCTTTGAAGTGCTTCTTGCTGTTCATCTTCATCTCGCTGGGATCCACGTCTTGCTCTAGCGCCGCCATCATCTTGGCTTTCCTACCGCTCAGCTCCTTTCCTTGTTCACTGTATTTGTAATGGAAAGGCTGACTGACTTGAGCCATTCCTTGTCCGGGCCCGAAAAATCGCTTGTCCATGCGTTGAGTCTTTTCACCTTGGATAGGCACTCCGCCCCCTAGCTCGAGATCGTCATCCATCAGAGATACATCCTTATCTTGTGTGTCGGCGAGCGAGGTGGTGTCTGCAAGGGATACGAGAGGATGGTGGCGGCGCTTGGCGGGGAGATGGTTGATGTCATATAGCTCGCGGTTGAAGTACTTGGGGTCAATCGGTGGGTCAGTGGGAGGAGGATGGCAGAAGAGAATCTTGCCCTTGACGTAGTCTTTCAAGATGTACCGCGCTGCTCGCGACTCATCTGGTTGACCTAGACCCTGGGTGGAGAAGCCTCGAGCAATTGCGTAGGCTCGGAGAACCTCCTCAGAGGTAAGAATTCCGGTACCCCCTTCTTCAAGCGGTCGAGGATGTATCTTCATACCGTACAGTGCTTCAAGGAAAGGCTGCGGTATCCGTCGTGCGACCAGGCCTGCGGGACCAGTGTACTCACGAAGTTGGTCAATCGGCAGGACACCCGCACATACAAGCTCGGCCTTGGTTGTCGCAAAGTTGGGGAACACGAGACCAGGGCAATCGCAGAGAACAACCTTGTCGCTAAGATGGATGGTTTGAAAGTGCTTGGTCTTTCCGGGTGTTGCGGACACAGACACCTTCTTCGCGCCAATCAGAGCGTTGATGGTAGAGGACTTTCCAACATTGGGGTAGCCGACTAGACCAATTGATGTCTTGCGCGGCTCACCGTTTGGTCCAGTATCAATATCCGGAGCATGCTCGAGGAACAGTGCTTCGAGATCGTCGGTGGTCAATATCCGCGTTCGCTCGTCGCCGTCTGCGGCGGATCTGCTCTCGCTGGGCACGTCGACGGTCTCCTCGTCCACCCATTGTTCCTTCTCTTCCTGCTTATCCTGCAGATCGATCTTTTCTGACTCTTTTGCAAGCACGTCTCCTTCTGAGTCAATCTCCTCTTCGACGTCGTCTTGATCCACGTAGTCATCCGAGCCATCCGATCCATCTGATTCGTCACTTGCCTCAACCAACGCCCTGGCCTCGTTCATCTCTTTAGCAAGCTCAGCCGAGAAGAACTTGTAGTTAATACCCGCTTCGATGAAGTAGTCAGCCCAGGCCTGCCGCTGCTCCAAGGTCATCATGTCCGCCTTGTTTACCAGCAACAGATTGTTCTTCTTTGAATCCACTTCCTTGACGTAGTCTTCCAAATCTTCGGATCGGAACATGAGGGGGTTTCGGGCATCCACGATCTGCACTACCAGGTCCGACCTTTCGATAACACGCCACAGCTGCCTCCACACTTCCAGATTGCGCTCAAACGGGGTCATAAGCAAATCATTGTTCTCCTGCAACTCAGCCAAGCCTCTCCGCCACTGCAGCAGCGATGCCCTCTCTTGCTGGTCCAATTCCTGGGGCGTAGTGTTCGCGTCCCACTTGGGCCGCCTGGGCACGGTCAACCTGTTTTTGTTCTCCTTGTGTTTGCGAGCGACGTTGCGCTCTTCGGCTGCCGAGAGCAGGTATGGATTCTTCTGGTCTTTGTGGATGATCTTGACATTGTTCATCTTCTCCGCTGTGAAATCGGTGCCGGCCAGTTCTGCGGTCGAGAGAAAGTCGTCGAGGGCGCCTTGTTCGGTAACTGAGCGCATCTTGACCCATGCTGCCTCCTTCTTCTCGTTCGTGATATACTGTGCCGAGTCAGAATCCGACTTGTTCCTGGTCACGTGCACTGGTCGCATACCTTTTCGCCGTTCTGCCCTGTCCGCTCAATGCCCTGGTTGAAGTTGCCCCTCCGCATATCTGCGCCCTTGCCCTTCCCGAACCTGTCGTTCATCAGGCTGTTGCCGAGCCCGACGGCCTTTTTCGATTTTGCGAGCACCATTATTGCGGTTTTGTGTATAGATTTCGTGGGGTTGTGGTGTTTTGGTCCCAGTAATGGAGGGGCGGGTGCAGGTGAGTCGAAGATAAAGTTGCGACCGAAGTTGCCCCACGTCATTCACGGGTCCCGCTCGCCTAAATTATTTTTCTAGACCCTTCGTAAGCGCCTTCCGCATCCGCCCTCCCCAAGCTTCTACCATCATCACCCGCACTGCCGTCTGAATCCGGCGAAGTCCTCTTGAAATCGCCAATATGCCTCCTCGTCGACAGTTTATGTAAGCAGAGGAACTGTGCGCATTGCAGTACCCCGCTAACCCCGCGACAGCGATAAGAAGACAGCGACCAACTTCCGCCTCGTCCACCGCGCCCAGAATGACCCGCGAATCCACGATGATGACGCTCCGCAGATGGTCTTCGCCGAGGCCATCCCACCAAATCTCCGCGAAGAGTCCGAGCCCGCAGGAAGTTCGCGAGCATCGCAGTACTCTTCCGCAACGGGACGAAGCAAGGTCAAGTCACGACGCGATCTAGAAGGCGAGTATGGAGAGAAAGTGCGCAGCAACGAAGGCGAGGCCGCCAACTATGGCATCTACTACGACGACACCGAGTACGACTACATGCAGCACATGCGCGACCTGGGCTCTGGCGGTGGAGAGGCCCACTTCGTCGAGGCGCCGACTGAGAAGAAAAAAGGCAAGCAGAAGATGGATCTTGTGGATATGCTGCGGGACGCTTCGCTGGATGACAGCCGGAGCCAAGCTGGACTGAGTGTGAGTAGCAACATCAGCAGCGTGAGCGACTTGTTCGGAGAGGATATGGCCCCCTCGGAGTTTGTGCGGAAAACGACATACCAGGACCAGCAAAGTGTCCCAGACGCCATCGCAGGCTTGCAACCAGACATGGACCCTAGGCTGCGAGAGGTACTCGAGGCGCTTGAAGATGAGGCGTATGTTGACGACGAGGACGACATCTTCGCTGAGTTAGCGCAAGACGGATACGAGGTCGGCCAGCGGGAATGGGATGCTGCCGACTACGATTACGAGCAAGGGGATCTGATGGATCGCTTCCTGGACGAAGAGGATCCTGGCTGGGAGACGGACGACACCATCAAGGCCTCGTCGCCAAAGTCCAAATCAAAGTTCAAATTACCAGCCGAATCCACAGAACCTTCTTCTCAGTTGCCCGCACCAGATGAAGCCCCAGCACCAGCAGACGCAGAGGATATGGCCTACCTCAAGGAATTCAAGAAGTTCAAGGAGGATGTCAAGGCCGCGAAACCCACCAAGCCCACAGCACCGTCAGATATGCAGGCTTCCATCCTCACAGGTGCCTCAGCACTTACAGCCGGCGGGCGCAAGAAGAAGCGCAAAGGCGCTATGACCAACCCCTCCAGCTACAGCATGTCCTCATCTGCACTCCACCGAACCGAAGGCCTCACGCTCCTCGACCAACGCTTCGACAAGATCGAAGAGGAATACGCCGATGACGGCTTCGACTTCCCCGACGACGCCTCCATGGTATCCGGCATGAGCAAGATGTCCGGTCTCAGCAAGATGAGTGGTATGACGGGGATGAGCCAATGGTCAAGTAGTGAAGCTCCTCCCCTACGCTCGGACTTTGATAGCATCATGGATGATTTCCTTGGGAGCCATCATACGCAGGGGAAGCGGCGAGTCAAGAAGGGAAAGCAGCAGAGTGGGCTTGAGCAGCTGGCTGAAGTACGTAAGGGCCTGGGTGCGCCCAAGCTGGGACCGAAAGACCACTTTAGCGTGTTGCGAGCTTGATCTTTAGACATGTTTGTTTCCTCTTTGTTGGCATGTGGAGGCGTTTCCAGGTTATGGGAAGGGATATAAGCATAACCTGGGCATGATATACCCCTATTTCGGCGTCTTTCTCTCTCAGTAAGGTATACAAATAGCCTTTGGGTCCCCAATCTGGGCCCATTTTCGATCGTTTCAGTAAGCCGCGGCGCATTCCTCAGATTGTAAATTTCCTTGCCTTCTGCACTGATCTTTCAAACGTATAAGTGAACGGCAAGATTCCCCGTAAAAAAGAAGAAAAAATACTTGGATGTAATTCACAAGCGTGGTCATTCTCCGACCGAAGTAATCGCGCGACTGAGATGAGAGGCGATGACCAGGACGCGGTGGCGGACAACACAGCTACCTACAAAGCTTACAGGATCGACGAACAAGAACGAAGAGAACACGGGGTTCAACACGTACCTAGGTACCATCCACCTTTTTTTTTTTTTTAAAAAAAAAAAAAAAAAAAAAAAAAAAAAAAAAAAAAAACTTCTCCGTATAGTTACAGCAATATAATAGTCCTGTGCTGTGCAACAAGCGAACAAAACGAGCCATATAATTAAAACAGATATGATAATTGACCCGGCTCCCGATACTGACTGCAAGCCGCGTTGTGAAGACTAACCTATGTGCTGTGTGAAGCTAACGACGAACAATAACTGGGTGAAGAAGTACGGTGGTTGATAAGAAGTACATATAGGTAATTGAATGGGAGAGAGAGAGAGTAAAAGTTGCCTAGCCGCAATCTATAGTTACCTACACACTCTTGTAGGAGACCTTCCTAATGCGGAAGTAGCTTACGGGGTGAAGGCAGTGACAAGGTTGGAAGCAGTGTGGGGAGGTGGGGCGTCTCAACGGGGAGTGAAAGTTGCTACAATCGACATCTTTTCTCCGGTTGCCTAATAGGGAAGGTATCTGATGAAGATGAGATGGAGAGGAAGGCGAAGAAGAGAAATGTCCAATTCCGTAAAGTAAATCCAAGTCGTAATTCGGTCATAATATGTACAAGTTGGTATTGAATAGCTACTGTGCACACAGCTTCATATATACACTATACCAATAACTCGATACGCCCCGAACGCCACGCCTATCAATGCAATATCAGTGCAACACTCATCAATGCCAATCATCCCGCAAACAACCCCTCACTATCATCTCCCGGCGGCGACTCTCCCGCCGTACCATCATAGCTACTCTGTGCCCGTCTCAGCGGGCTCCTCTTGTTCTTCTTCCTCTCACGCCCCTTCTTCGGCGGAGAGTGTCCCAGTTCTTCGGCTTTCAATAGGTCCATGGCGCGATCAACTTCTTCCCACGATGGCCTACTGTCACGTGTACCGTTGGGCGTTGCGGGGCCCGACTGCGTCTCGAGCACCCGTATGCGCGCAGCTTGCGATTCCGAAGTCGGTGTTGGGGGATCGTTTTCTTGCTGGCGGAGGGGAGCCGTATTGATACCGTTGACGCGCAGCGATGGAGTATCCTGTTCTCGCCGTCCGGTACCAGGTGTGCTTGGCGTAGGAGGGCTATACCCGCTCTGCCCTGGACTGCGTAAGCCGTCCGTTTCGGCGTCTGAGAGCGCGGTTTGTCCATCGCTTTGATGGTCGCTGAGGCCCACCGAGGTATCGCTCTTCCACATGTTTCGAAAGGTCCGTCGCCGTCTAGCCATACCTGATGTATCTGGCGGACTGCGTGGCGGAGACGACTCGAAGAGTCTTGTATACTTATTGCCCAGTTGTTGCACAATCGGTACATCCTGGGTGGTACCTAGCGTGCCTGATCTGACAAAGAGTACCAGGCCCAGACATAAGAGCAATAAAGTTGACTGCACGACAGCCATTCTCTTCTGCCACACGAGCTCATCTGCCATGAGACTTAATCTTTGACCAATTTCTCCCATTTCCGACTTCTGTCTTTCCTTCATGCTCTCAAGCTCGATGACCGTACTTTGCCACAATTGATCATACATATTTCGGAAGCTCTTCAGCTCCAACATGACGGTACTGTTGAGATGATCCAAGAACTTCTCGGTCTTGGCGAGCTGCCTCTTTTCTACTTTCACGAATGCATCTCGAAGGGCACGGGATTGTTCTTCGATGTATTGTAGCGAGAGTGTGCTGTTAGCTTCGAGGTAGAGCAGACGTTTATGGATCGATTTGAAGAATGACTCCTGTGTGGACGGGGTGGGTGAGTTAGGTTGCGTGGATGACCCGCGTGACTGTCCTTGTGTTTGCGGGCTGGCCGCCGTGCTATTGCCGGGTGCTTTGGCCGACGCACTAGTGGAAGATGCTGATACTGTAGCGTTGGCTGCAGAACTCGTTATGCTATCATTCCGAGCCAGAGAAGGTGAAGACGTGATGATAGAAGTACTCGACGCATTCCGATATAGCCGCATAACCTCTCCGTTGTCTGTTATCGAAGGTGTGTCCAGAGAAGTGGTGTTATCGACGATTGTGACGATCGGCTCCCCTCCCTTGACGTTGGCCGTAAAGGAGGACGAAGATGAGACTGACGAGACATTGGCAGTATTCTGATCCAGAGGCCTATCGGTCGATCGACCAGCGGGCACCTCCAATGTAGCTGTGGATGCACCGGAACTTGTGGATGCCTGGTCGATACGAACTGATTTAAAAAGAGGCGTAGGGGAAGCAGCGTGATTGACGTCGTTGTCGGTAGTCACTGGTCGCTGAGCGTCTGCGCTATCGTTTTTCACCGCTTCGATCGGTATCTCCTCCGGTGGTAAGGGTCCGCTATCCTCGGCTGGCATCTTGACCTCTACCCCTTCGGCTTCCAAATCCCCATCGTCGTCATCAATACCTCGCGCCTCCTCTTCTTCTCGTCTGAACTGCTCCATCATTGTCGTCCCATGCACACGCAATACACTAAGCGGGCAATAGTACTCATTACCAAACTGCGTCAGGAACTCAACGCGCAGATACCGAGCCCAGATCTGAGGTTCTGTGATGAGGAAGGGCTGTATTTCGCGAGAGTTGCGTGCTTCGAATGTGCCCAAGGTCCGCCACTTCTCCATCTTCACCGGATAGCGGTCAGAGACGCTGACCCTGAAGTGGCGGAACATGGAGGAGAAGAACTCGTAGTTGGCCAGAACAATGGTGTCGACCAAGATGTCATCGCAGAGCTCGACTATGAGGAACTTGTTGTCGGCGGAGCATTCGTTCAGCATGTAACTGTCCTTGTTCTCCACCAAGATGGACGACGAGCTTTTGGCTTGCTTGTTGGTCTTGAGGACGGTGGCTGCACAGTCAAAAGAGGCGTAGTTGAAGCGCTCCTTGCACGTTTTCCCAGCGTCTTTGCTGAGAGCCCACGAACTTGGTGCCACCTTGCCGTCTCCGTGGGTATCCTTTGTGCTGCCGGTACTTTGCTTGCCTGGCTGGATGCTATTCGCGACATTGTCACCTTCGGGCGTTCCAAAGCCGCTGAAGTCGATGGATATCTCTCCTTCATCGCCAAGCGAATCCAGAGCGTTGACATTGACAGGCCGTCGTCGTGCGGGCTGGTTCGACGCCGCAGCGCGCCCTTGTCCCACATTTTCAGGCGATTGACCGACCTCAGCCAGATTCTTTTTCTTCCATTCTTCGAACGAGAGGAAGTTGGCATTGTCGAATGGCGAGTCCGTCTCCAACTCAGGCTCCGGCTCAGCGCCCGCCGTGCTGGTGATGGCTGCACTTGGAGCCACGCCAGTTGCCTCTCTCTGTGACAGCACTGCCGAAGTCACGCTGCTCTCCTCGGCATTGGTGATGCCTTGTCTTATACCATGTATGGAAGTCTGTAGACCGGGTACGACTCCGCCTTCAGCGCTCGTGCCGTTGGCAGCAGCGGCCTCGCCAGGCGCCGACCAACTCGTCTTCGCGCATTGCTGCGGTAGCGTATGCGTAATGTAATTTATCGTGCGGTAGGGACATGTCGTCTCGGTATCGGCATGTCTCCGCGGCGCCGAGCATGGCGGCGACGCTGACGGCTGCGAGGCTGCGGGCGCGGATTTGCGCTGTGTTGTGCCACCAGAGTGTGCAGTAGCGCTCGATCCGGCAATGGCAGTCTCATTCGCTGCTTCGGCGACGGCAGACGTCGATAGGCCGCAGAGCAGCAGGAAGAGTGTCCATTTGCGGAGAGGAGCGCCAATCGTGGGCATTGCTCGGTTGCATGGCTTATCGAAGCCGGGTTGGGTGCAATCATGGGGTAACGTCAGGTAATAACTGCGCGGGTCGAGGGAGGCGCGGGCGGCGGGAAGGCGTGGTGAACAGGCGTTCGTGGAAGACACGGTTGCGGCTTGGCTGTCTCACCGCTTGGTGAATCGTTGTTCAATCCTGTGCAGATGGGCGACCGTGAGGGGGCGGCGGTCTCAACAATCATGACGTTGCCAAGATAGATAAGAGTCTAGTCCTGCGTGCTGCCATACCTAGGTACATACTAAATCCGTCCATCACCGTTCCACGCAAGAAGGCATGGCTTTGTGGGCTTTGACATTCCTGCCCGGTTGAACATTCAGGCCTGTGGCCGTACCTTGGGTTCGGGTGGTAACTAACTACACCAGAACCGGAGACATATGCAGGGTCAACTCGACGCCAACATTGAAGCTTCATAGCGTGGCATGCGGCACGCTCGCATAAAATGCTGATTGCGTGCTACTTGATAAGAAAGCAGCCTCTATACAGACAGCTATACTCATTACAAGCGAGCGAGCGAGCGTTCATCCGGCCACCCAAATCCATACAAACAACTGTCCAACAAGGACGTCGCATCGCTCTTCACATCATAAGCCATCATCTAGTACTCGTGTGTATCATTATGGTGACCCGTCTCTGCCGAAAGAAAACGCCATACGAGAGTGCAAAAAGTGCCGATGCCCAAATGTCTCGCTATGCTGTGGCATCAGGCGTAAAGGGGTATGTCCAAAGAATCAAGTCGAGTAAGAAATCAAGGCAAGCATCCAGGTATATGACTCTAGATAGAATGCTGTGACGAGCCGGGGCTAAAAATAATCAGGACCAGCCTAGGTGAAGACGTCTAGAAACCTTCGTTGCCTGCACGGCAGACTTTGGCTTCTGAAACCCACTCAGACGCGAGGACTTGGTGCGCGGTTAAGCGACGGGCCGGTATAGGATCCAGTATCGAGTAGATCACGTTACGACATTGCCGCTACACGTATGTTAGCAGTCATCCTGGGATGACGGGAAGGCGCTGCTTACTCGTCGCAGAACCTCGATAGGTCGATAGCCCTCTTCCTCTTTCCGATCCTCGAGGTAGCGATCGAAAAACTCATCCTCTCCCTTTTGCGCGACCCGCCACAGGTGGCGACCTGTCCTCATAGCCATGTAGATGATACCGCAAGCCCAGACATCAACAGCGCGGGGGTCGAACTCTCGGTCTACGTATTCTTCCGGGGCAATGTAGGGAGCTGAGCCGCAGAGGCCAGCAGTCATGTGTGCCTCCTTTTCCCATGCCATGCGGAAGCACTCGCCGTTTCCGAAATCGGTGATCTTGATGGAGCCATGTGTCGTAAGGAGCAAGTTCTCAGGCTTGAGGTCCCTGTGTGCGACACCCATTTCGTGCATGTACTCTACGCCGCGCATCAGCTGCTTGAAGAAGCAGTCTGCCTCGGCAACCTCGAGCTGGCCAGCTGCGAGCACCAGCGTATACAGATCGCCGCCAGAACAGTATTCCATGACCTCGCAGTATGTGCCCTTCTCGTCCTGGAGCAGGTCGAGCGTAGTGATGACGTTTGGGTGCTGCATTGACGACGAGATGCAGAACTCGGATGTGAGGCGCTTCTGGTATCGCTTGGCAGACTCGCCGGGCCTTTGCTTGAACTCCTTGACGGCATAGAGCTGCTCTCGTTTCGCGTCCTTGGGGTCCTGTTTGTGTGCGACGCGGACGATGCCAAAGGCGCCGCGCCCGACAACCTCCTGGCACTTGCCGTACTTTTGCACCAGCGTCTGCGGCAGCGTGTTGGCAGCGTTCTTCTGCTCCGCCAGCTTCTCCTTCTCGTTGCGCATCACGTCGACCCAGTTGGACATGAGACTCAGCGGCTGGTCCTCGGCCTGGTCGCCCTTCTTCTTGCCCAGCATCAGGCTCTGGAACATGTCCGAGAGCTTCTCCTGCCGCTTGGTGACCTTGAGGTGGTGCTCGTGCGTGACGTCCTCGTTGACCCAGAAGCGCTTGAAGGGCGCCGTGGGGCCGTCCTTCCTGGTGACGGAGCCCTGGCGCATGGGCGGCGGGCGGCCGCTCGCTGCAGCGCTGGCGCCGTTGACCGTCTTGACCTCGCCGTTCTTCTCGACGTGCGCGGCCGACTTGATGCCCATCATGCTGCTGAGGCGCGACGTCATGGTCGGTTTCTTGGGCTTGAGCAGAGCCTCGGCGGCGACTTGCACGCTGCTGGCGCCCGCGTGGTTGGCGGCTTGCGGGAGGGCGAAGCTGCTGTCGGGCTGCGAGTGTACGGACGAGGCCGTCGAGGCAGAGGCGGCGGGGGAGGCCGTGGATTTGGGTGCCGGGCTGCCGTTGGCTGGGGCCGCCATGTTTCCTTGCTTTTTCTCGTGTCCTGTCCTCTGGATGCGGGCGCGGCTAGGGTGCGCACTGCGCAGTGGGTCCGAGGCCGCGATATGTACACAGTCGAAGCAACGAGGGCACGCACGGGGGACTACCGTACTACTCTATTTGGAGACGCGCGTGTCTCACGGGCAGACGCCCAAGGTGTGTTACTGTAGTATGGCGCTCAAAACAGTCGGTCTCGGGTCGGCGGGCAGTGGGCGGTGGTGGTGGTGGAGACGAGGTGTGGAAGGCGCGCGCAAGATGTGCGACTACCGGTACGGCGACTGTGACTGTCCGCAAGAGTCGCCAGGCGGACGGACGAGTCGAGCAGGCGCGAGGGAGGGACGAGAGGGCGCTGACAAACGCCGTTGCGGGAAGGGTGGACTCGGGAACGTGAGGCGCTGGCGCTCAAATTGCGACTACGAGATGCCGTGTGCCACAGAAGCGTGGCTGTGCACCTGGGCGGGCTGCTGCCGAGGCCTTTGCCGTGTGATGTCGCTGGCGTTGGCGTGGCCGAAGTTCCGAAGTCAGAGCAGAGTCTTGGAGATGACGACTCTCTTCACCTTGGAAAGCCGACGCTGGTCGGGCCAGGAATTCAGACTCAGAGGGAGAATCCCAAAGCAGCTGTGCGGGGACTCAAACCACGGATAATGCTGCACAGCCTCGACCCGTGTAGGTACCGCTTTCTGCATAAGGCCTGGCTTGAGGCATTTATTTTCGTCTTCCTCACCTACCTACGCCCTCCAGTCGACCGCCGCTGGCCTTGTACGATGGGAGCGTGACTGCCCTCGCGGGTAAGCTGATGAGACATGGACATGGCATTGTCTGCTGGTGACGCTGCCAATTCCGCTGACGCACTCACAACTGTGCCGAGCGCTCTGCACGAGGAATCCCCAGGTTTAGTGCTCTATCTCTAACTGGCTCCCACTTCTCAATCTCCTGCGCAACCGCACTCGAAACTGCTCGTGTACGGCCAAATCTCCCTTCTCCCTATTTGCTCATTTACAGGCCCCGTTTCAACTTTCCTCCAGAGCACAAGCCCTGGACTCTGGAGGTACAGCATCCGCATCCTTCAAGCGAGGGGCATGGTACATGAAATCAATCGTGCCCCGCATCACCACCACATCCACTAGTCTTTCCTCCAGTGCATTCGTCTCGAGCTTCCACACCGCAACTCGCTACACCAAAACTGCCATCACGCAATCATCACCCGGCCAGTAAGAAATCCCGCACTCGACGCCCAAGGACTGCACGTCTTCTGCACCCTCCCGCAACTTGACCTCGCACTGACCTCCTCGCAGCTCCACCACGTTGGTAATAACCATACAACCGGGCCTGACATCTACAAGGTTATACCAAGCTGTGATGCCTATTATTGGTTGTGTCCAGGGAGCTCATGCAGGCGTAGAGGCCTGTCAACTACCCCTCCATCGTGAATTGCGATTGTGGAAACCACGTACTCTTCATTAAAACGTGTCGACATGGGCAATAAAACCACGTACATCATGCAATTGCTCCTTCTTCGGCTCTCAAGGTTGATCTTGCACCACAAGAAGAACTTGGTTGGCGGCATAGTAACAATCGAGCAACTACCAATCCCCGCCAGGATTGTAAACGGTCAATCACCTCCAGTGGGCTTCTCTTCCGCAGCCGGCGCATTTATGTAGGTAACACACGACTCCGGCATATGAGCGGACAAAGTGGGCCGGGTAAGCGGTCTCGGTGCAATTTTGTTCTTGCCCTATTCCCCCAGCGAGCAAATACAACTCCAGACAACGCATGCTGCCCGTGGCTGCCACTCTACTGTTTATTGGTCGATGAGCGGACAAAGTGGGCCGGGTACCTTTTCTCCGTCTTTTCGCAGACTTCCGCCACAAACTTAATATACTTGCACGATTTCGCAAACGCCTCGAGCACCCCCCCTGAACACGTAATAACCACTAATGTCAGGCTCCATCGCACCTTCAGAAATATCTTCCCAACCTTACTGGTACGCCATATCAACTCAACCATGAGTGCAACAGTCAAGTGTTCTCCTACTGCCTAAGAGTGAAAACAGGTTCGCACACAGCTGCGCTCCTCCTCTGCTCTCCCATCCACAATGCCGACGGCCGGAGGAAAAAATTCATTCGACTGAATTGTCGTAAGGCTTCTGTAATCGCTACTACGATCTCGACTTAACGATCGCCAGCCATGCAGGTGACTCCAGCAGATCCAATCCGGTACCGCTCATCTCAATAGCAGGTACTTTCCAGCATACACATTCTTCGTCGAAGTCCCTGTCTTCTAGGAGCTGTCGCAAGAAGTTGGCTGCGGTTGGTCTCAAATGACGATCCGGTGCTAGCATCGACGAAACGTGTGTTGCATAAATGTCTGCCGGTCCGAAGAAGCGTATATCTGATGGCTTGAAAAAACGGGTAATTGCGTTCAACTTGTGACTATAGTATAACGGACCTCCCTCGTTTACCGATCCCAACTCATTCGCATCGTTTTCATGGATGAGGAACTCATGAAAAGACTGGACTGACTGGCCGATAAGCACGGAGAGCATATCGCAGAACACGCAACCAAGAGCAAATATGTCCGACGCCCGACCATGCCTTCGGAGATTCCCGTCATACTTGTCCGTAATTTCAGGCGCCGCGTACATTGGAGATGAACGGGATGGATTATCAGTTGATGTGGTACGTCCGACGTCGAATGCGCAGGAAGACGAGAAATCCGTGAAGTAAACTCGATTTCCCTTATGAATGATGTTGGAAGGTTTGATATCCTGATGGCGAATGCCCTTCTCGTGCATGTACGCTAATGCAGATGCCAAGCAAGCAAACCAGGAATGAATCCAAGATCTCCATGTCCTTGAAGTCGACGATGTAAAGTCCAGCTCCGTACTCTCACCAGCGATGTCGAGAAAATTTCTTAGATCGTTATCGCCAACGGGACTCATCAGTAGAAAGTAGTAGTGACGATTGCTGGACTTCAACTCCTCGTACGACCCAATGAACGCGACGATGTGCGGATGAACGAGCGACCTTAGATTATCGGCTTCTTCCTGGATGATCTTCAATGTGGCTTTGGCCTGCAGCTTGCGCGCTGGTAATTTGACGCGTTTGCGAACAAAGCTGGGAAGCTGCATGGATTTGCAGCGGACTTCTTCGACAATGCCGAGCGTCCCATGGCCAAGGACGTTGCAGGCCACGACTAGGTCCTCTTCGTCTGGATCGAGGATACGGTGATTGCTGGACCATCCATAAAACTTGGGATTTCGCTCAAGCTGAAAGTTATCAGCCAACAATTGTCCTGCTGATGCATTGTCCCAGTCGGCACCAACAGGTAAGTCTGCCTTTAGTACCAAGGATGACTCATTCAAGTATTGCTGTGGTAGTAATGTAGATCCCAGCTGAGAGGTTGTGTTCTCGACACCGAGGCCGTGCCCTCCTTCAGCGTCCTCCCTGAGCGAGTGGATAAAATCGGATAATGGGCTTCGCTCATTTATCGTCTCTGGGACCGGAAAATGTTCGTTCGATGGCTGCGCCATTTTGGGAAACAACGTAGCAGGGGGTTCCCTCTCTCCGAATTCCACCCGCACATCATTGGCAGGACCAAGAGACTCGCGGGAGTGAGAAAACAGCCTGAGTCCATCGTCCACATCTGGAGTAGGAGACACATAGAAGTCCAGTCTAGCTTGTGTGTCGACTTTGGGATCTGTTACGGGCTTAGTGGCGTTGTTCGAAACATAACTACTTGAGCTCGATCCCATGCTACCATATTCATAGGGTAGAGGAAGCAACAAGCGGCGGCGGGAATCCAGAGCGATGTCATTCTTGGGGGATACGGCCATTCGCATCGAACACGGTGGTGTCGACCCTCGCATTGGATAACGAGGATATAGTTTTTGCTTTTCATCGCCCAATCCATGAACAAGAGCTGTCGAGGATTCAGCTGGTCTGGGGCGTTCGGACGTCAACTCTAGCGCATGACTTGGAACGATTGAAGAGGCGCCTATAAGTACGCCGTCCTTTGGAACTGGTTCTATAAAACTGTCAGAAGATCTGAATCACATATACCGGTCATCGTTCAGCCTAAAACGATGGTTAGCTATAGTTGGCATACCTTTTTGTCTTTTTATTGGTCTTCCTTCCGTTTCGTATGATCTGGATGGATTAAGCCTGTGCATGATGCTGACATTGGGAAGCGCTCGCTATTGTGTAAGCATTACACACAAATGTGCTTGCCAAAGAACGCAAGGAGATTGTGCGATGCTTCACAGAGAGTGGGAGCAGACGAGGCTAGGCGCTGGTTTATCAATCTTGGTCAGGCTATGGCATGGCGGCTCAGCCGCAGCGCCTTGAGATGACTAACTCCAAGGGATGCAGGTGCCAGACATTCAACATAAGGCAACTAGGCAGTCACAACGACTCTTCTCGCAAGCGATCACATCCAGAGAAGCTATGTGACAGACCGGGATTTTGGGCATGGGAAGTGAAGGAGGTTGTGTAGAAAGTCGGCGTACGTTGCGTGGAGTCCTGCCCCACTACCTACCGGTACCGGTAGGTCCCTCCATCCAACTCCTAACGCACCAGATGAAACCCCAAATAATGCAGAACGTATGTGTCTTCTACTGGCACCTCCGTGGACCCCGAACGCATGCAAAGCTGTTGCTGTAAAGGCTCGAAGCGAAAACACAGGCGCAGGCGTGTGCCTGTGAAGCCACGGGTGGCGGCATCGTCATCGGCCAAGCGCTCCGCCACGGTTCACAGCCACAAGCCTCAATTTGAACACGGATCTAGGTGCATTGGAGTGCACCCAGGAATTCCGCTGTGCCAAGTGGAAAATCCGGCTTTGCATGCACTTGCACCAATAAGAGCGGCGTAAACCCGGGCGGAGACATCTCGGGTCGACGTCATGCGTACAGTGCAAACTTCACTCTTTCTTGGCAGCCTCTTCACACTTCTTGCACATCGACCTCAGCTGCACCGCGTGATTATTGCAACTCCGGTCGACCCAACATGCAGCTTGGCAAGCATCTTACCTAACGTATAAAAGCCCAGTCCAACCCCACCTCCGGTCCACTATGTACCTCATCGAATACCTCCACCGAGCAATACAAATTTCACAAATACTACGCGAACGTTACCTACCATGCCTAAGCACCACCCAGGAACATGGGTCGCCCACAGTAAAGATGACATCGACCCCACAGACGTCCCTTGGGCTATCTCAACACACCTCCTCTCTATCAATCACCAACAACTACTCCGCGCAACCAGACATCCCTTCCTAGAGCGCGCTGCGAAGGGCACCCTGCCGAAACCGTTGGTTGCCCAATGGCTTGCAAACGATCGACAGTATCTGCAAGGCTACCTCTCCACCATCAGCAATACTCTGAACATAGTTCGCAGCCAGCAGAAATCTACGACTGCGCCCGGAGCTGAGCCAGGTATCGAGACGCGACTGACTACGTGGCTGGAATCAGGAGTCAAAAATGGGGAGAGAGAGCTGCGATTCTTCGGGGAAGTCGCCGAGATCTACAATATCGATATTCACCCATCGCCGCTGAACGATGCCGTCAAGTCGGAAGGTCTCCGCCGCTACGAAGCCCTCTTCGCCAGCGTCGCTTCCCAACAACCCAATCCCTTCATTCCATGGCTGGAAGGTGCTATCCTGTTATGGTCAACCGAGAAGATCTACTATGAAGCCTGGTCCTGGGCTCGTCGACAGGACACCGAGTCTCCAGCCCGAAACTTCAACCACGACCAAGACGGCGGCGCGATGCGCAGGGAGTTCATCCCCAACTGGTCGAACCGGGATTTCCTCATGTTTGTCGAGCAACTCGAGCGCATCGTCAACGAGGGTGTGAGTAAAGCTGTCGACCGCGATGATGCACGGTGGTTGGAGGTGAAGAACAGGGCAGATCCGATCTGGAGGGCGCTGCTCGACGCCGAGGAAGCGTTCTGGCCGGATGTCCCGGGTGGTGAGGGCAGTCTGGTTGAACCTGGGGTTAGGCGGGGCGGAGATGGAATGATGGACGGGTCGACTCTGCGGAGCACGGGGCCCGATGAGGTTTTGAATGAGCAGCAGGGCGTCCGAGACGGGGATATCGTGGTCACTCGTAGTAATGATGCTAATCGGGTGTGAGAAGCATGCGGGTATAGGATGGTTCTGTTCTTTATTTTAGAATCATCTCTATTCCTCCCACGTGGGTTTTTGCCTTGCAGCTTGATGTAGTATGTGAAGATGAAAGATGCCATGGTAACGTTGTGCAAGGAGGCACTGGAGGATCGCGGCCCGACGTAGCTCCGACGGGATGGTCAGTGCGTCCAATAGCTTGGAAGCTGCGATTTTTCATCCACCGAAAAAGTTGGAGAGCATCGCATCGCCAATTGCAACACCACCGCACGACACAACAAACGCCATGGCTCTCGTGCAGACCGACCCCGATGCATACGTCATCAAGCCAGCGGCGTCTGCGCCTGCAATTGACACCAGCGACTGGCCGCTGCTGCTCAAGAACTACAGCGACCGTATGCCGCAGCTCCCTGTATAGCTCCGGAAGGCTTTGCTAATGCACACATAGTGCTCGTGCGCACATCCCACTACACGCCCATCCCTAACGGATGTGCGCCGCTGTCGCGAGACCTCAAGGCGTACATCAGCTCTGGCGTGATCAATCTCGACAAGCCCTCGAACCCGTCCTCGCACGAAGTTGTGTCGTGGATCAAGCGCATGCTGAGGTAGGGAAGGCCTAGACTGATATCACGAGCGTTGCAGCTAACATGTTGTGAAGAGTTGAGAAGACTGGCCACAGTGGCACGCTTGATCCCAAGGTTACTGGATGTCTCATCGTATGCATCGACCGCGCCACCCGTCTTGTCAAGTCCCAGCAGGGAGCCGGAAAGGAGTATGTGTGCGTTATCCGCCTGCACGACAAGCTTCCCGGAGGCGAGGCGCAGTTTGCGCGTGCTCTCGAGACGCTCACCGGAGCCCTGTTCCAGCGACCACCGCTTATTTCTGCCGTCAAGCGCCAACTTCGCATCCGAACGATCCACGAGAGCAAGCTTTACGAGTTTGACAATGATAGGCAGCTGGGGGTGTTCTGGGTGAGCTGCGAAGCTGGAACCTACATCCGTACCCTGTGCGTGCATCTCGGTCTTTTGCTAGGCGTCGGTGCGCACATGCAGGAGCTGCGCCGTGTGAGGAGTGGAGCTATGGACGAGACCAAGGATCTTGTCACTCTGCACGATGTTCTCGACGCGCAGTGGCTGCACGACAACAACCGCGACGAGGCCTACCTGCGCAGGGTCATTGCACCTCTGGAGAGTCTTCTGATGAGCTACAAGCGTGTCGTAGTCAAGGACAGCTCAGTCAACGCCATCTGTTATGGTGCCAAGCTCATGCTGCCTGGTCTGTTGCGATTCGAGAAGGGCATTGAGATCCACGAGGAGATCGTTCTCATGACCACCAAGGGCGAGGCTATTGCACTTGCCTATGCGCAAATGTCAGCTGTCGAGATGTCATCGTGCGACCACGGTGTTGTTGCGAAAATCAAGCGAGTCATCATGGAGCGCGACCTCTATCCGAGGAGGTGGGGTATGGGCCCAGTCGCGACCGAGAAGAAGAAGATGAAGGAAGCTGGAACGCTCGACGTGAGTCCTGTAACCGCACAGCCGCTAGCACTTGCTAATACATGTAGAAATTCGGCCGTCCCAATGAGAAGACCCCCGCCAAGTGGAACACTGGGTATAAGGATTTCAACAGGAACGACGTCGAGGGCTCTTCCGCGCCTGTTGCACAGACGACATCGACAGCTGAGGTCCTAGCTGCTCCTCCAGTGCCACCAACTGGTCTTACCTCAGCTGAAGAGGCGGAGGCGGAAGCCGAAGCCGAAGCTGCCCTGGATGTTGACTCGAAGAGCAAGAGCAAGAAACGCAAGAGCCGGGGCGATGGTGACGAGGAGGGTGACGAAGATAAGGCTGAGCGCAAACGCAAGAAAAAGGAGGAGAAAGCTGCGAAAAAGGCCGAGAAGGCGGCAAAGAAAGATAAGAGGAAGAGCAAGGGCGGCGATGATGACAGCGATTCCGAGTGAAGGACCCATTTGTCAAAGGGGAACGTCGGAAAAACAAACGGCAGCAACGTTGTTGTCGCTGTTACAAGCGCTGTACATGGGAACGTGTACTTGTCATAGCTACCACTCTTATCTCTGGATACCAGCTTCTTCAATGTAGCATACGGAAAATCGCGTGTGGGAATTGGCGTTAGGGATCTGGCACGGCGGCGTTCGGCGCGTTGAAGCTTCTGCGACGAGAGTGGTCGATTAGTGTTGGAATGCGATACAGCCCATTGCTCGACATGCTAAATTCAACGTTTAAACTTGATTATGCCAATCTGTTTCTAATATCGACATTGTGTCTTGCGGTCGTGAGGGACATGATTCACGATGCAACATCTGCTGCCGCGCGGAACTGTAAAGTCGAGCCTGAGCGCAGGCGTTCGTGCACGCGACAGTTGATCGCGAAAGGCAGCTGGGTAGTTGATGCAATTCCTGCACTAGTCACCGACTCTCTTGTTTCTTAATTTGGCCTAAAACGGTGCGCCTTTTGGTTCATTGTTATCATTGTAGATGAGGTTTTCTGCTGCGGTGAAGCTTCTCGAAGCTTCTTTTGAGCTCCGACAGCGACAGGGCCCGACGTCACAACTAGCGCGGGTTTGACGAGTGGAGAGACATCGAAGCTCGAGTGATAAACGCAGCAACACTACACGCACCACCACGACGCCTACCACCATATCCGACCCACACATAAGAGTTGCTGTTTGATTTAGAACTTTGACGTCAAAATGGTCAAAGAGACTAAGCTCTACGATTCATTAGGTATGTTTGCTCCGGCATACCCCTCCACCGCCATGCACCCCCGGCCGGAGCGGGCAGCGGAATGCCTCAGGGTAGCGGATAGACACAGAACTCTTACTGACATAGCATTACAGGCGTATCAGAATCCGCGACGCAAGACGAGATTAAGAAAGCATACCGCAAGGCCGCACTGAAATGGCATCCCGACAAGAACAAGGACAACCCGCAGGCTGCCGAGAAGTTCAAGGGTACGTATATTACTTCCCTGACGGCCCGCTTCCAAAGTACAATAGGCTGACATCAAATCTAGAATGCTCACAGGCCTACGAGATCCTCTCCGACCCCGAAAAGCGCAAAACGTACGACCAGTATGGCCTCGAATTCATACTACGCGGCGGCGTGCCCCATCCTGAAGATGCTGGCGGACCCGGCGGCAACCCCTTCGCGGGAGCGGGAGGGCCTGGTGGAGGCTTCCCCTTTGCGCAATCTGGCGGCATGCCCGGCGGTACACGATCGTTCCACTTCTCGACCGGCGGCGGCGGAAACGGCTTCAACTTCTCGAGTGCTGACGACATATTCGGGGAGTTCATGCGCAACAGCGGCGGTGGCGGCGGCGGCGGCGACGACTTTGACTTTGGCGGCTTCGGCATGGGCGGCATGCCTGGGGGCATGGGCGGCATGGGCAGCATGGGTGGTAATGGTGGAGGAAAGGGAGGCAGATTCAGGGGCGGACGACGAGCACCGGAGCCTGAAGTCACGGTTGTGGAGAAGCCGCTTGCTGTGAGCCTGGAGGAGCTGTACAATGGCACGACCAAGAAGCTTAAGATCAAGCGCAAGACGTACGATCAGTCGACCGGGAAGCAGAGCACGCAAGATCGGATTCTGGAAGTGCCGATCAAGAAGGGGCTGAAGGCGGGGAGCAAGATCAAGTTCTCGGATGTGGGAGACCAGGTCGAGGGCGGGACACAGGATTTGCATTTCATCGTCTCCGAGGTAAGTCACTGTTCCCTTGTGCTTGCATAAATCTGCAACTACTGACACTAACCAACAGAAACCCCACGCAATGTTC
The DNA here is from genome assembly GCA_010015605.1 of Decorospora gaudefroyi. Taxonomy (NCBI): domain Eukaryota; kingdom Fungi; phylum Ascomycota; class Dothideomycetes; order Pleosporales; family Pleosporaceae; genus Decorospora; species Decorospora gaudefroyi. The sequence continues at coordinate 195,185 of ML975257.1, forward strand.
ACCCGCGAAGGCGACGACGTGAAACACACCATCGAACTCGACCTCAAGGAAGCCCTCACCGGCTGGCGCCGCACCGTACAAACCATCGACGGTAAACAACTTAATGTCAGTAGCGGTGGGCCCACAGGTCCTACCTGGACAGAACGATACCCGAATCTGGGCATGCCCAAGTCCAAGAAACCGAGTGACAGGGGTGATTTCGTCGTCGGCGTAAGGATCAAGTTTCCAACGACGCTGACGAGTGCCCAGAAGGAAAGGCTGAGGGAAATACTATAAGCTACATGATTGCGAAAGCGCTGGGAGAAGGTTCTTGTGCAGGGAAGAGGGAGTGGAACTTTTTTTTTATTCTCGTATATTCTTTTCTCTCATGTTTCCAGTTTTCCAGTCTTTATATTTATGTTCGGCGATATGGCTCGTTCAGAGCAAAAGGATGGCGTTGACGGAGTTCTGACAGCTTTCTTTCCGCAGAGAAAAGCGTGAACTTGATGAAGCCTTAGGGGATGGACGTAAAGTATGAATCCACGAGCACATGATAGATGAAATCGAACGACTCATTGCGCGTCCTGCGCAACCAAAAATTGATGTGAAGAGTTTCGTCTTTTCTGGGCGTTATGATCATCGCTTCTTATTCTGCTTGTGGTAGACGCTCTTTGCGGGTGGCCACCTGCCACCGCTCTTGAGGTACGGAAAAATGTGGGCTACGAAGTACAACACTATCGATATAGATGACTTCGCAGTACTTTTGCGTAAAGAATTAGCTTGCGTTATTTCAATGTAGTTCTCTAAACATCTTATAAAAGCTTATCTTGCTTTTTTTTTTCTAGCACCTTGAGAAGACCGGACAGAAGAGTGGATGGCTGACTACCGGTAAGTACGTATGGCACTATAGTGATCATGCCACCAAACGTCGGCACCTTGGCAAGACATTGTTGACCACGACCCCGTCTTCGTCCGAGCAATGGCACGTACCCAAAGTGTTTTTGATCCGGTCATGCTAACCATCTTGTAATGAGGCCAGGGCTGGAATTGTGCTCTACCTATCTCGCGGCCGAAGTGGAGAAGATTAGACACCAAACGGTACTCGCCCTGTTTTTTTTTATCTGCTCTTCGTTAGGACTGTGGTTCTTGATCGCTACACGTCGTGGTTGTTTGCGAGTTTTACCAAAGTGATTTCTTGTCGAGTCAATCATGTTGACACTTCTATTGTGATTGTTCTGGTTTCTTTGTTACCTTAGTTTCTAAATATTTCTGTATGTAGCGTGTCAGCAGTGCATAAAGAGCTAAGGACGGTGACAAAGAGATACATATATTGATAAGAGAAATAGGTTAATAATACGTGATGGTATGTCATGCTTTCATGTCTACTAAGATACTTATAGCTTTCCTAGTGTGCTCTAACAACCTGCCATGCTCCTCGCAACAAATCCTATAAGAGATGAAAAACAGCTAATGTCTAACCCATCTAGCCAGAGAATTTACATCAATTCCCACAAATCCACACTACAATAAGGCCGTCTATGTTCAAAGTCTCAACCAACACACTCTACCTCCTCCTCGGCATCGCACTATCCGCCACAAAACGCCCCAGCACCCATTCCCCATCCTTAAACACCCACATGGCATTGCGAACATGTGCCCCGTACACCTCTGCTACCCACCGAGACTCCCCCGGCTTAAAGCTAGCCATCTCCCGCTCAATTTTGCGCACTACGCTCAATACCAGAACGTCGCTGCTGGTGACATAGCTAGGCCATTTTGCACTAGCCTTGGCTGCGAGTACGGTGTCGAGAGCGGCTGCGTACATCTCCCACAACATCTTCTTCCGCGACCGTGGATCTACGATGGCATAGCTGGGAGATGTAGCGAGGGGAGTGGAATTCATACGTGCAAGCTTTTCGTACCTCTGCACGATGGTACGGACATTTCGCTGCGAAGGTGTGAGGGTTCCTTCGGGTTGGGTCGTGGCTGAGTTCCCGGAAAGCAGACTGGAGACTGTGGCAGCTTGAGCTTCCGCTACGTGTTGGATGTCGTTCACGTACTGCTGAGGAATACTTCCCGTGACTGCTGCCCGGGCGAGGTTCTGGACGGTGGTGTGGAGGTGCTTGGGAGGTAGCTTGGCTGCGGATCTCGCGATATGCGTTGCTGCGGTGTATGGGTCGGACAGGATGTACAGTTTGCATGGAGCTTTTGGGTCCAAGATAGATGCCCGAATGAAGCTTTCGTTGATGGCCTCGATGGGTGGGAGGAAAAGGGTAGCGGCCTCGAGGATATCGATTTTCCATGGTGGTGACTGGCCAATACGCTGCTTTGCTTTGTCGATGCCGGCATGGTGAAAGGTTCCCGCATTCGGGACACGCGCTGTGGATCGGGATGTTGAAGACTCAAGCTTATCATCGAGTCCGACTTTCGAGAGCAAATCAGCCAGGTCATCGACATGTTCCTCTTTTGTCTCTGGATCCGGGAACGGGATGCTAGGCACAGGAAGTGGAGCGTATTCCTTTCGAAACTTCTGCTTAAGTTCTCGTCCATACTGCCCTTGCATCTTTCTCCCAACATTGCGTTTAGCACACATCTTGACCCTCTCCGTTATTCTTGGCCCGATCTCTTTCCCGGGATGCTTCTGTTGCATTTTCTCAAAGAGTCGCACAAACTCCTGCTTCATCTCTTCCTTGACTACACGGTCAAGCTGTGCTTGTATCTGCTTGTCTACCGGGTACTGCTCAAGATGACGATGACTCGATGCGTCATGCGCGATGCGGCGGCAACGGACGCGGAGGATACGGGCCTTCTGATAGGAGCGGTGGATAATGTTGCCGTGCTGGGCCACAAAGCAAAGTTCTTCGAGGCTATGGAGTGACTCGTTCACTGTGTGGTCTTTTGGTGGGGGCAGTACTTGCGGCGTCGGCTTTGAGGGCAGCTCGGTTGTCATCTGGCGTAGCAAAATGCTAGGAAATGCCTGATCTTGATGCCCAGGGAAGGTATATTCCGAGAAGGAGAATCCAGGGGTGGCCCATGTGCTTGCGGTCTCTTTGGGCATGCCATTCTTGTTTTCCTTCTCTCGTGTTTTCGCGGTCTTCCTCGTCTTCAAACGTTCCAAACGGGATCTAAGCCGCTTTGCGGTCTTGACAGGAACAAACTTCACAGTCTTTGCTGGCGAGGAACTGGCGGTAAAAGCCGAAGAGGACCAGTCTAGATCTGCACGAGGTGTTAGGTCAGAAGGCGCGGAGTCTGTCATCTTGATTCGTGGTGGTGTGGTTGAGTCGGATCCTCGAAGAAATGCGGAGTCCGGTTGGTTTATTAATGGTGAGGGGTGGGCGGCAGTGTGCAAGTGCGGGAGTGACCTCAAACGATGAATTGAATAGAGATGGATCGTTGTTGAGGCACAGACTCTGGCTCCTAATACGTGAATGCAATGTGAATCTTAGCTTCCATTGGCCACAGCCTGGGACGGTGAAATGGTAGCAAGCCATGAAACCCGACTCGACCATTTTTCTTTTTGAACAAGGTGGGTTGAGTGAATGTTGTTGGGTTCATCGTATGTGGATGGTATGTATCTCATGACGATTCCGCCAATATTCCAGCTTCGCAGGTCGAATGTGTAATTATTCCCTTTGGAGGAAGAAGAGAATAGGAAAGAATGACGTGAGCTGTACGATAAAAACTGCCGGTCGCGAATGTGAGTCGATCTCCCAGACTTGCAGTAGATATCACAGCAGGGAAAAGCGCCTAAAACCGTGTTTGCACGCTTCAGCAGATGGCTGCCTGCAGACGCATAAGTGCTAAACAGTGTCGTCTTGCCAATAGCAGTATCTCTTATTGCGATGAAGATCAATTTGAAAGAATGGGACGAGTTACAAAGATACCGATTGAAAGCTTACTTTTAAGTTGGAGTACGGTAGGTTCCGTGGGTACCTAGATCTAGGATTTCCTTTCACTAACAACGATATGGACGAGAACCAAGAAGAACCAGAGCGTTGGGTCAATAGGGATCAGTGGGAAGAAGAGATTCGACTTTGGGTAGAAATGCTTGGAATACGAAGCTAGGAAGGCAATACTGACCAGACGCCATGCATGCTATGCTGTAAGTCCAAATTGCGCCCGGTGCTACTTTTTACACGCCAGCGTGACCAGTGGGGCCCTGCGAAGTGTCTGTAATATATTAGCGCTTCCCTCAAACCGCATCAGATCTCAAACTCACAATCCATAGTCACAAAAGCGCGGTCCACCTCCTTGAGGCCTTCCAGACAGTACTGTAGCGTCTCGGCAATATCGTGACACTTCCTCAACGGAGTCTCCTCGTTCATAAGCACATCAATTTCCACACATACGCCATCGCCCGCATGATAGCACTTGAGGCTCTTGAAGCCTTCGACCAGCGGCGCAAAACGGTATGCCATATACATCATCTTACGCTCGACGCGGTCACTAGCCGCTTCGCCTGTGAGACGCGTGATGTTCTCGAAGCAGGTACATGCCCAGTCGTAGATGATGTACAGGGAGAGGAACGCCGCGCCGAGGGGATCGAGCCACCAGACATCGAGCTGGTGGCCAATGAGCGGGAAGAGGAGAGATAGAGTATTGAAATAGACATCTGTTTTCGTTGGTTAGTCTTGGGCTGGGGCCTCGGTATGTGGGGCCTTACCAGTTTTGCAGTCTTGGGCTAGGGCTTGAACTTGTGTCGTTTTCACCCTTGCGCATCCGAACCAGATGGTGCCTTTTACCACGATGGTGGCTACCATGGCGAATATGGCTGCCGGCGGAAGTTCGGCTACGGTGTGTTCGCCGCTCGGTAACAGTTTCTTAACAGATTCTTGCAGGATCTGGAGGAAGGATATGACCATGATGATAGAGAAGACAAGGATGCCGATGGGTTCGAGGCGTCGACGGCCGATGGGGAACTTCTTCCTGAGACTCTGGAGGCGCCATCCGACGAGCTTGTTGGTGACCCAGATGATAACGGTGCAGAGTAGGTCCAGGGCAGAGTCGACGAGCGAGGCGATCAACGATAGGGAGTTGGACCAGATGGCTGCTACACCTTTTGCGGCTAGTAGGAGAATGTTTACAAGGACATTGGTCTGGATGCTGTGAGCCTAGATGTGCCGAACCACATGCCCAAACTTACATTGATGGCCCATTTTACGTGTTTCTCGGACTTTTTCCGTCTCTCGCGCTCTTCCTCGGGAAGAAATGGCTCTAGTTCCTCTTCGGTGTTACCCAGAGGACCCCGATCCTCAGCTACCCCGTCGTGGTCCGGATCTCGAGGATTCATGCTATCGACAATGTCGTCTGCGAGCGACGAGACGACCATGTCGACCTCGGCCCAGTCGTCGAGCCGCGAGTTCTGCTCCCGGTAGAAGCCACGGACCTTTTTGTTCTTTATGCTTTTGAGCTGCAGTTACGGAATTAGCCTAGGTCATGCTTGATCAGTAGCTTTTGGCCATACGCTCTCGTCGCTCTTCCGGTATATCTCGAGCGCACCGTGGTCGACGTTTTCTATCAGTTTCTGCTTCATATCCGCGGCCCGATTTTCCGTCATGGTCTGGTGAACGGCATCACGAAAGCGCTGTTTCGGCCGGATTGGATTGATGGTTCCGTAGCCGCTTTCGAGATCGACACGCTGGTACTTGTTGAAGGATTCGGGGTCGCTTTGGGTGTTGACATTTCCATTGCTATGGTGGCCACTGAGGAGGTTCCGCCTGTTCCCGGCCATAGTTGTTTGCTTGATTGATGTCTTCTGGGGGGTGGAGAGGAAAGGTGGAGAGTCAGTGGATGGGGCCAAAGAAAAGGAAAAGGAAATGAACAAGCACAAGAGCGAAGACGACGCGCGCTGTCAAGGCATGGAAGACGCGGTCCCTGCATAACATGTGGCGGTTCTTGCGTCAAGCGTCCTGAGAGCCATGACATCACACGGCTAGCCTCGCGCTCGACGGCGATCCCGCGCACCCGTCATCGCCTTGGCAGGTACCATCTGGATGCGCGCTCGACAGTAGTATTAATACTCCGTATTATTGCATCCCTCATGATTCCTCTGGAAAGAGGGCGGTTTGCAGAGAAGATTGTGTTGCTGCATACTAAGCAGACGCGAGAGCTAGCGACGTCATTCCAAAGCCTGCCTTACCGCCTGCCTTCGCCTGCACACCAGCCCACACCAGCCCAGGTGGTGTCAGGTCATCTACCATTGCCATGATTATTGAAACATTTCCTGCGGAGATCGGCATCGAGGCGCTGTGCCGACTATCCGACAGTACTACCAGCCACTCGGGTTCGGAACCGGAAGTCGACCATCAAACAGGTAGTCTTCCATACTCAGCATTTAGCGTGTATGGGTCGTGGCGCAATGTGGCTAGAGCCTCAAAAGCCAAATTCTTATAACCCAGTAGTCAGCCAGTCAATACAGCAACCTGCTTGCTCCACATCGACCATCGCTCTTCGTCCATTTCACCACCTCTCCCATCCATTCAATCATAGATGCTCAGCGCTGCTTTTGTCCGCTAAAAGCCCGTTGGGCAAGCAAGAGATGGGATAAGTCCTCCGGCTGGAGCTATCGGCCCTTGACCCGTCTTACATAAGCATGCACGCCCCGCACTGTCAGCTCTTATGGTACCTAGGGGGCCACGGGCGTAGAGCTGCCAACCACTTCGGGGCATCGTGCAACACCCTATATAACCAGCCCGTTGCCGTCGTAGACTCCATCGCCTAACCATCTACCATGGCTCCACCTTCATTGAACACCCGCGTCGACCGCCCCAACAACAATGCTCTTTTGGTTCTATTCGCAGCACTGTCTGCCCTGGGTTTGTATACCATGCGCATTTCGCCCGTCCTGAACGACCTTCCTGTGGGATTTCTGGACGTCGTAGAAACGGGTGTTTTACCAAATAGCATGTCTCTCAAGAAAGACTACACCGGTATCAAGCTCGTGGACGAAACCTTGGCGCTCTTGGTGGGTGCATTCGTGTACGGTCCCACAATATGGAACGAGCCCTTCTACTGGCAACAAATACACTTCCTATCCCAGATCACGGCCCTTATTGCGATTATGAATGTCGAGGCATGTCGGGAAAGGAACCGGGGCAGCTGGCTTAAATAGTAAGTTTGAGTCTGCGGCGTCATGAGGAAGATGCTGACGAGATTCCAGTACCGCTGTCTATTCTTTCCTGTATCAGAACATCGGCGGTGCTGTCATTGTTCCGATCTGGATGATTCTCTTCCATCGCATATCTGGTCCCAAATCATACTTTCAAACCGGTCGCGCTGTTCCCTTGCCGTATGCGCGCTCTATACTACCCGGTACGATTATACTCTACCTCATACCTACCATTGCGCTCTTCGTACCCGGTAAGAGTCTCGCTACCCTCCAGAATTTGCTCGCATTCTGGCAATTTACGCCCGTACTTGTCAACATCCCCCTGTGGTTCGCCGCTCTCTCCGCCTCGTCGGCCACCGGCTCCAAGTCCAAAACCGCGGATCTTCCACACCTCAAAATACTTTATGCTTTTCTCTTCACATTCTGCGTGGGAGCACACTGGTACACCATACGCGGCATCTCTACTTCCACCAACCCTGCCGTATCTTTCGCATCCGTGTTTGTCCCATCCACTTACACGTGGAACAAATCCATGGACTGGGGAGTGCTGTACATCTTCCAATGGGACTGGATCGTCTGCGGACTTATGAACATACTGCCTGCTTGGATTGCGGTATGTGATGTGCTGCGCCTGCAAAAAGGGGGTGCTACGCTTGAGAATTGGCTAGAGGGATTTATCATGGTTATGACGCTGACGATAGGTGGCGGTCCTGGCGCAGCGCTTGCGGCGGTTTGGTTCTGGAGGGAGCAAAAGCTAGCGACGCTCGAGGGAGGTGTGAAGGCCAAGAAGGCGCAATGAGGTAGACGAATAGGTGTGTGTGGGCAGCGAGAGTGAACAGTATACGGAGAATAACAGACGATCGCACAACTGGGCGCGATGTGGTTACACGCCGCGGTTCATGTATGTGAGCAAGGAGGATATTCGCACAATGCGCTGCAATGCACTTTGCTTTCTCAGTCAGTCTTCTCGTTTTTCAGATGCGTCTTCCCAAGACTCTCTGCCGTCTTATTGATCTCGCCGAGGCCATTACCACAACCATTCCCTTCCCGCATATCCTTCTCGTGCACTAGATCCACGTCCTATTCTACAATAGCCTTCTGCCCAACTCCTCCAACTCTAACATCAAAGTTGTTGCATTGCTTATGCTTTGCTGCATGGGTGTCGGTTGATAAGCTCCTAAATTTGGAATTGGAGTTGACTTATATGCTAATCCTGCTTGGTTACGAGGGATGCGTGGAAGGATCCGCGGAATGCAGGATGTGATTTGGAAGGTCATGGGATGAGTCTTGTTGGTTCTGGAATGGCCGTGTCGTTGTTAACAGCGTCATATAGATTGTTCATGGCTATTCGAGCACCGGCGCATATGCTTCCCTCACGTCTCTCAGCAGGGGCGATGCCAACAACCCATCCCAATCTCTGGCCAAAACTTGCTGGAGTACACCAACGCTAATGTCGACTAGCTTCTGCGTTCCTTCCTTATCCGTCCACGCAACCTGGGTAGGCCAAAATGCGACATGAACAGCCCAATGCACCGCCATCCTCACCAACCATACCTTGCCAAACGGCACAACGTCTTTCCGAGCATCGACGTAAGCGTTCAGAAAAGCACGAAGCAAGCCCCTACCACCTCTAAACCGATCAAGCAGAAACGCCTCGGCAGCGAACTGACCGACGTCCGTGGCACTTGTACCGCGACGCACCATCTCCCAGTCCACGACGGTAAGCTCCACAGGCTTTGTAGCCGACGCATCCAAACGTACAAGAACATTGCCGGGCCAGAAGTCGCCGTGACAGATACACTCGTCGTCCGTTTGCAGCAACCCGCCGAACTCCTCGTTGATGCGATGGGCGAGCTGCACATCGTGACCGAACTGTTCGAGCGCGGCATGCAGGTTGTTGTAGGAGTGCCGGTAGATTGCGACTGCAATTTGGTTGTTGCCTTCACTCAAACTCTTTTCCTGACCAGGTAATGCGAGCGAGACCTGTCTTTCGCCGACGTGAAGTGCAGCCACCCATGTTGCGAGCTCTTTACCGACTTGAGGTATGTCGAGCTCTGGTTCGGTATACGCCTCTTTTAGATTTCCACGTCCGCCGTCTTCGATATGGAGGAGCTTCTGATTTCGCTGGTAGCTTAACAGGCGCACTGCGTGTACACACGATTTCCCAGAGGTCAGGGATGACGGACTCCCAGTAGCTAAGAGAGATTCCAAAATACGAGCTTCATAGTCCATGCGTATGGGATCGAAAGCAAACTTCTTGTTGCTATGAAGGTACGGCGCCGCATGTTTGTAGATGCTGGAAGAGCCGTCGGGTGTAGTGACGCGATAGACATAGTTTGCCGTGCCACCTGAGAGCATGTCGACTTTGAAACCGCGATCGTCCGGGCTGGAGGTACCCACGGGCGTATGTTGTTTGAATTCTAGATAGGCGCGAAGTCCATCCTCGGTAGTGAAATCGTACGCTCTCTCCATCTTGCGATATTTCCCTCACGTGAAGGACTTGGATCCGTACCGTACTGCCAACGTTTCCTTTATATAGATGTAACTAATGCTAAAGTTATTTGTATGATCGACACAGGGGCTGTGTATGGGATGAAGATGATTATGACGATTTCCTTTTCTTCAGATCGGAGCAAGTCGATTTGAAAGCGGCGACAGTGGAGAATTTAACCAATACATATACTTGTTATATAGCTGTCTCGGGGTTTTTTCGTATTGTTCGCACTCATGTGAAGGATGAAGCATGAAATGACAGCACGAATTACCATAGGCACTAGCTGTTGTTGTATGATTCAATATGAGTCATTCGCCCAGAGCTGAATGGTGAAGGAACGCATTGAAAGGGCATTGTAGTGGGGTTTGGGGAAGCTAGCCCGAATTGGGAATGGTCAATACCTACACGTACGTGACGAGGCGTAGCTTCCCGTCAACTTCAAAACAAATGCTTCACACACTGCGATGCCCACCACCGAAACAATGTTGTAGGGAACCTAACCATGCAGAAACGCTTTTATGATCTGTTTTTAGCAGCATCGCATGCACTGTGTATTCCATGGATCAGAACCTTCGTGGTTCAGGCATTCAGGAAGGAGGTCTCAAGAGGACGAAGGAGAGACCTACCCAGAGAGTTTGTCGACATCAATCAACCTGTTTCTCACATATTCCCTTGACAACGGTTTAACTTGCTTGGCTTTACGCGAGACGAACGGATACGGCCATGACTGGAGGCTATTCGGCTTCTCCGGTACTGTCCATTCATATCCGACAGTTCGAATTTTGGAGTCTTTGACCGAAGAAAAACAAGAAAAAAACAGAACTGTGACACGCGCCCCTTCCACGCGCCGTGCGATGATTCTCTCCTGAAACGTAGGTGAATCTCTCTTCTGGGTTTTGGTTACCTGTAACCAGTACAACACACCAGTTGTACTGGCGTCAATACTATCCGCGCCGGGGCACCGCCGTGCCTGAGCTAGCACCGAGAATCGAACTCAGCTATAGTTTATAGCTAGTATTCTCCCCTTTCTAGGTGAGGTACATCTGCAATACGAAGTTCTTCTGCTCATTTGATTGATGAGATATTGCAGAATATAATAGTATATATAGATAGGTAGTATTGTTTGCAAAAGTTCGGGTCATAGCAAAGTACCATTTGTTTGTTGTGACGCACGGCCAAAAATCTATACGATACTGCGTTGTGGTTAAGCGTGCGTGTGTCGAAAATTGTTCCGCACACAGAGTGGTCCCATTGATATTGGCCCAGCTTTTTTGCGCAAAGGCGATGCCGTCGTCAACTTAGCAGGGACCAGTACGCCTTGTGGGTTGCGACGCATAGATGGCATGTATCTGTTGTTAACACAGGTGTACATTCATGAGATTATGAGCGAAGCTGTGGCAAGAGATTGATAAGGAAAAGCGTGCAGTAGGTACAGACCAAACATACACTGCAAAAAGGTGCCACGTCCACGATACGATCGCATCACAAATCTTCCCCAGCTCTAATACCAAAACACACCACTCTCGACTCCACCCTCGCGACCAACCTTCAACTCCAGCAACCTCGCCTTGACCCTCTTTGCAGTCTCCCTCCCAAACGCCTCCAGATCCCCGTAATCCGGCATCTCGCCACGCCGACTAAGATCCGCCCTAAGCCATGACACACTCGACACATCCTTACACGCGTTCTCCATCTGCGCGAACATGTCGGGACTGAACCCTCCTCCAACTACCACCGCAACAGGGCGTTTGGCATAGTTCCCGTCACCGGCGTTGAGTTAGGAATTGGCAAGGACAGTGGGCGGTTTGGTGAGGAGGAGGGGGATTTCGCGGGCGCCGTCAAAGGGGGAGGGAATTATGTGGGTTACTGGCGGGTCAGTGGGGGGAGTGAAATTTGGGAAAGAGACAAGTACCGTCATACTCTGGCATGAGGTTTTTCTGGACTGATTGCGCGAGGGCAGGATTCCTGCCACACAGGATGATTGGGATGGGTGACATCTTGAAGGTGTGTGTTGAGAGACCACGTTTTGGAAGGAGAAATGAACGTCTCACGAGAATCCGGGAAGAGAGCTGTGGTCCAGCTGATGGGATGCGGTGTTTGAACATATGGCCACTTGATTTCCTCCTTAATCACTTTGAAAATTGGTATCTTGGTACTTATACGGCGTTTCCTGTAAACGTGCCAAGGCAATATGCACCGGGCAATATAAGAAGGCATACCACCTAGCGTGGAGCCAGTCCTGCCCGCTAGCATGCTTCGAGATAAGCTCCGGGTTTGGAACAGCGAAAAAGGCGAATATCTTACTCAGCGTAAGGCGCGAGAGACCGAGAAGCGACTTGCTGGCCGAGCTTTGGGATTCGATGTCTAGCGTGGTATCAGGGCAGTTTGAAAGGCGTGAACGCTTAGCTTTTCGTTACTGTTGCTACATGTAACCTTCCAATGTTGCCTTTTACTAGACGGGTGGACTACTAGGAAGCCGAAGAAAACTGACATCACATTTAGGTCGCTCGTCATACTGTACGAAAAACAGTGTCTTGCAACTTTCTCTAGCATCCATCTCCAATACTCCCGACCTATCTCACCGCACGCTCAATGCTTCCTCAAAAACAGCACTAGCCACCCCAGTCCTCTATAAACGACAACAATGACAAGCAAATACCCCACATATTTGCCCACATCTCCCGTCCCATAACCGTAAGACCCTAACACAGCCTTTCCCTCAATCAAACACTGATCCTGCAGCCGACTCTCAAACATACAATGACACCCACCACCCTCTACCCTCTCGCACTCATAATCACGATTTCCAAACTCATTCACCATCATACCCCTGAAAACGTACGCCTGGTAATCGATATAATGAAAAACATATCGCCAAAACACGTTTAGCGTTTCTGGCTGCACCATAAACCCATTCACGCACATCCACAGCCCGTTTGCGAAAGCGGTGGCTGCTAAAGCAACGACGAAGATGGGAATCAGAGAGCTGAGGAGCACGACGAGTGATTCTGCGGCGATGAGATCGAGAAAGAGCCAGAGTGTCCATGTCCAGAAGCCTTGTGCCGTAGGCCAGAAATTCCCCAACCAGTAACTGATAACGGAGAAGAGGATGGTGATGAGGAAGAGGTATGGGATTCCGATGATGAAATTGGCAACCATAAACGCCGTGGGTCCGTACAGGCCGTTTGCGCGTTCTTTGGTGTAGATGGCGAGGTCTTCGAGGTAGGCGGGGATGTAGGCGACGGCCATGAAGGACATGAATGCGCCGCCGAAGAAGATGGCGTTGGTGAAGGCCTGAATGTTGATTTGTGTGGGGGAGAGACGCAGCCATACTGTGCCCATCATGATCGCGAGGCCCATGTACATGGCTATGCGGATCCCGTATGCGACAATGTCCCGGTAGGATTTTATGAAAGAGCGATGGATCAGGGTTAGGGGAATTTGCAGGGGGTTCGCGGTTGCGTGGGAGGCTGTGTCGATAGAGAGCGAGGGTTGCTTTGTTGTGGAGAGGTTGCGAAGCGTGGTGGAGAGTCGGGCGGCAGCAGGCGATTGGGCCCATGAGGTGTGAAGGTGGGCTAGGCGTTCGCTTGAGGATGATTTGTCCCGCGAGAAGTCTGTATTGACGAGATCAATAACGAATTCGGCTGGATTGTGGTAGAGGGGCATCTGGATGAACTAAGTCAGCAGTTGTATCGTTGCGAAGGGACATGAGTGCGTACATTGTATCCCAGAGCTGCGAAATAATCCTTGACTTCGGTGATTTTCCCGCTATATGCGACCTTACCATGCGATAACAACATGAGTTTATCAAAAAGTTCGAAAGTGGTTGTGGACGGCTGGTGAATGGAGGCGATGACGAGGACCTTATACTGCTTCGCGATATCTCTGACGAACCTAATTACCTCGTAACTCGCCGACGAATCCAGTCCGCTTGTCGGTTCATCCAAAAAGAGTATCTTTGGGCTTGTGATGAGCTGACTTGCAACGCTGACTCGCCTCTTTTGGCCTCCGGAGACCCCTTTGCGGATGGGCGTGCCGATCAATGTCTCGGCTTGGTCCTGTAGACCGAAGGAGGAGAGAAGACTTTCAATGCGCGCCTTGCGGTCCGCTTTGCTAATGGAACTAGGTAGGAGGTCAGTCTTACTCAGAAGAGAACGTTGGAAGGATATCGGCATACCTTGGAAGTGCAAGCTGTGCAGCGAAATAAAGTGTCTCACGGACGGTGAGGGACCCAACAAGAGCATCTTCCTGCTCGACGTAAGAGCTCAATTTTCGGAAAGAAGCAAGCGTTGTCGGTGCTCCATTGATGCGAAGAGTTGGTTGAAAGGTCGCGCTTGGTGTTGCGGCTCGGTGGGCGAGAGCATTGAGTAGAGTTGTTTTGCCGGAGCCACTGGGACCCATCAACGCCAACATCTCGCCAGCTTCCACCATTCCATTGACTCCACTCAGGATATCCAAAGGTTGTTTCGAAGTCCGGTCTTTGACTGTGACGGTGACATCTTCCCAACTGAAGCTCTGGACTGTGTCGTTTGTTAAGTGTGCGTAGTCAGAGCCTGCGGAGCCCTTTTCAACATCTTCTGAGATTTTGGTAGTCGACATAGCTACCGGAAAGAAGAGGCAGATAGAGGGGTGGAGGTGCGTTATGGGGAACGCAAGACAACGAACCGGGAGTTGAAAGCCAAGGGATGAACTTGTACGACAGCTATGTAGAAGAAGGAAGCGGTACGGCGTCCAGTCGATATATCTGTTAAAAGTTGCTTGGCCCCCCGAGTTCAAGGCTTCAAGCTGCGGTCCGAATCCGCAAGACGTCGTCGGCGACTGCGACAGTAAGTGGAACCCTCCTGTCAGCTTCCGCATCCTTCGCGCAGCAATGGCAACGGACTGGTAGACTTCAAGCGCTTGTTACGCCTATCAAAACTATTTCGATCATGTATGCCCGAAAACGTATTGGCTTCCCAGGTATGGGGGCGCAGCGGGTAAGATCGCCAATTCGCTTATGAGTTCTACCGGTAGGTTTTCTGCAATCATGCACCTGCCGGGGAAGCTGCAGTCAGACTCTCGACACCATCTTGAGATGTAAGCAAGCGGCGTGGTGCTTGTGGTGGACAGAGTCCAGCGGCGTAAGCCCATGGTGTTCGTTTTGTAGCTTTCACATTCGCATGGTTTGGATGATGAACATCTGAACGAATTTCGGCAGACCCGGGCTGAGATCAGAATGTCGAGTCAGAAACTAGTAGAAAGATGGGTTGGCTTTCAGCTGAGGGCGCCGCTGAGGGACTGTGCCGCTCCACCCCTGTCCCACGCGTGATGGTTAGGGGCGCACGGACGCTAAACGTCGCCGACGTTACAACGAGGCTGAGACTGACACTTGACAGATTGCTGCACATCGACTGGCGGCCTTGCAGGGGCTGAAAAAAGAACAGTATTGGTATTCGAGCAACAATGCACTAGGTGCAATACGAGAAAGTTAGCTAAAGCCACCAGCATGCAGCCTTAGTACATGAACTCGCTAATCTCCAGCAACTGCGCATCCAATGCACGTTTCGCCTGTACACTCGCCTCCCTGTTCTCCGCATTGATCCTCTCCTCATATGTCATTTGCAGCAACTTCTTCACGTCTTCCTCTCCGAACATCTCTCCGGGGACTCCAAAGTCCTTGCCATACTGCTTCGCCCTAGCAACGATTGCATCAGGACCCGCGGTGAAGAGATCGAAGAAGAGCGCGGCATAGGGTAGCGTGGCGCCTTCCTCAATGTTCTTTAGATTTTGCTGTAGGACGAGGATGTTGAGTTGCATCAATGCGCAGCCGTTTGTGTTCATACGCTCAATCTTGGAGGTACAGAGCGTGAGCAGGTAGGTATCCATGAGCGCTGCTAGACCGCGCGTTATGTGGTTGTATGATACGGCGGGCATGTAGGTTGATACTTCTGTGTCAAAGGAAACGAGGGTGGAGTTGAGGGCGAGTATCGCTGGGTCGGGGTCGCTAAGTAAGGTATCGATGTAAATGTTAGGCTGCATGCTTGCATTGAGTGAGTGCAGCATCGTGCTGCGGATCGACAAGTGGAGCGTACGCAGGACGCGAGTGCTAAGGGATTGGTAAGTTGCTACGACTGCATCGAATATGCTGTTGGCAGTTAGTGGGAGCCCAGGCACTGCAAGCATGGTGGGTACTTACGCAGCAGTCTCTGGGCTTAGAGGAAGATACACGCGAGCGCCTTCTGGCTTGGGGTCGGAAGACGAGAGTTGGGTCCACCGCCTGTTGTGCCGCTGACCGCTTGACTCCGCACTGTTTGAATCGGACGCACGATCGCTGATGTGACGTAGTTGTGCCGTCTTTGTGGCAAGCCACTTCATGCTGGTGTACAACAGGCACAAGCTGATGATGCTCTTCTTATCCTGTATCATGTCCGCTTGATCCAAAGGCTCGTCCGCCTCCACTGCCTCTATGAGAAGAGCGACTTCGTTCTCAATAGCCTTATTGACGTTCTCCTGATCAGTGGGTTCTAGTTGTACTAGGCGAGCGATGAGTTCTTGCATTGCGTCAGATTCTGCCCACACAGCAGGGGCCTTCATCCGCCGGCCACTGGGGGTAGGTCGGGAGCGGCTGACAAGAGCCTTGTACCAGCCAGTACATTTCTGTGCGTACGTGTCCATCTGGGTAACGATGAGTTGCGAGAATGCTTGGTCGTGTGGCAGGTTATCGAGCATCTTGCAAAATGCGGTGATGAGGGTTAAAAATTGTGCGGTGCCCTACAGAGTTAGCATTGAATGCTAACAAGTGAAAAGTAGTGTACCTTGAAGATAGGCTTTTTGGAGTACCTGGACCAATGCGGATCCTGGCTGAAAGAGTCAAGCTCGATGAACGTCTGTGAACACAGCTCAACAAGCGTCTCGTCCAACTGTGGATGAAAGACGTTGACTAGGAAGTCGTCTAAGAAAGAAGTCAAGGTACTCATGCTGATTTCGGCGTTTGATGGCACGACCTCTTTCAACCGATTTAGAAAGTCAAGTGACGGTGGTAGCAGGATGCCCATGTTGAAGACACTTGGTTCAACGAGAAGTTTATGTCCGGTGGCACTGCCATCGAGATTTGCGGCTGTACTGGTAGCGACAAGATCCGGTCTTTTTGAGTCGGAGACAAGCCCGGGGACTGAGGACCTCAGGATAAGCTCGAGATGCTCTCGCTCCTTGGAAAGTTCAGTCACCTCCGTGTCTATATCGGACAGCTTGAACATGCGCTTGTTACGGTCTCGTGGAGCGCGCGAGAACGCACTGCCAGCGGAGGCTTGACCCTGGCCACCTCTGTATGACGCCTCGCCGTCGGTAGCAAGATAGTCGTGAAGAAGTGACCGCATCTACGTCCTCGTTAGCCAAACACGGTGACCGACAGCCTATAACAACCCACCTCGCTTTGGTAAAGCTTCCACAGCTCTTTGAAGCCACGAGTCAAAGTCGCGCTCGATGATGCCCTGTTTTCTCTCCGCACGATACCTGCGACAACATCGTGGACCACCCTGTGACTCTCTGCAATGGCTTCGAAGCGTGCGTAGAGCGTCCACATTAGATCGTTGAGAAGGGTGGTTCGGACATCGTCGCTTTCTATCTCGGTCTTGGATTTGGAGCTCTTCTTCGATGCATAGGCTCGCAATATGCTGGGGTGTCGTTGGGCCACTTCATTGTTTGACTTGTCAACGACCTTGAACAGCTCTACAGGCAGTCTTTGTTCGATGGTGTCGACAGCCATATCTAAACGGTTCATCTTGTTTAGCGCCTCTATGACCAGACGAATGTACTGGAACGTGTCTGCTTCGGGGTTGTGGGTCGAATCATCGGTCATCTGACGTGGTGAGTAGGGTACCATGATGCGTGTTGGATACATACTGGCTCCGAGGTGTCGAGACCGTCTAGGAAATAGTATAGCAATCGGCCCCTCGCGTCGGCGTGAGCGCGCTGGGATAGGTCACCCTTGACCTGATTGTGGGCGTACTCCTTCCACCTGTCCTCGCAGTAGGGCGATTTGAGGTATAGATGGCTGTGAAGTTCCTCGAGCAAGATGTCGGTGAGTGAGACTTCCTGGTTGCTGAGGTATGTACGCAAGTCGGATAACGCGCCAATCTTGTCCATGTCCGTTTTCCGGATCATGCGCAGAGCATCCTGGAGAATATCCACGGCCGTTAGGAAGCGCTTTTCCGATATGCGAGCCTCCAACCTCTCCGGTACGAGCTGCAGCCTTTGTATCGTTTCGAGCATCTGTAACATGTCATGGTAGTTCTGGGAGGTGGTAGCGAACTCGTTGAGCTCAGGCTTGGCGGCAGAGAGTTGTGACTTGGCGGATACCAGGGAGCCCTTCAAGCTTCGGACGCGGGATTGCGACGTCTGGAGACTGGATTGGATCTGGTGGAAGGTGCCGATGGAGCTGTTGAAGCCCTGATGGTGTTCTAGGCGTGTGTTAGCCACCTCCATGTCTCCATCCGACGAGACCCGCCGTACCGTTGACGATGCCCTTCAACGCGTTCTGCAGCTGCCGGTGGGTCTGCTGGAACTGGCCAGCCTGGTCGGCCAGACCCAGCGAGCTCGAGTCCATGAGTTTCAGGGCGACTTGGATGGGCACGCATTGGTCCTTGGTCATGAAGTCCCAGTTGTGTTGGATGTACTGCAGCACGTCTTCGATTGCCTGGCTTCCGGGGCCATAGTTTGCCGCCCGCGGTCGACTCCCGTTCCGTGCATCGAGGGCGGAGAAGCCAGTAGCACCACCGGCACCACCAGTACCACCGTAGCCGCCAGGTGCACGCTCTCGGTCTCGCTCACCGCTGGGTCGCCGTGCCTGCTCTTCTTCCTGCGCAAGGCCCCCGTAGCCACCAGGGCGGCGGGGTCGTTCGCGCTCGTTGCTCGGTCGGGGTGAGTAGTCGTCTTGGGGAGCGTTCACGCCTCCGTATCCGCCAGGCCGCCGATTGTAGTTGCTGTCGGCCGGCCGTGAGTAGGCTGGGTTGCGGGACATGGCGCTGATGGCGTCGCAGCGTGATTCT
The DNA here is from genome assembly GCA_010015605.1 of Decorospora gaudefroyi. NCBI lineage: Eukaryota > Fungi > Ascomycota > Dothideomycetes > Pleosporales > Pleosporaceae > Decorospora > Decorospora gaudefroyi. The sequence continues at coordinate 213,792 of ML975257.1, forward strand.
CGCTTGTGCGCAGTCGGACGTCAAGGTCACCGTGTGCGATTGCGACGTCTGCGCATCATGCGGCTGCGTGATTGCCGTTGCCGTTGCAGTTGCGGGGAAGTCGTGGATCGTGGAGGTCGTGCGTGGAGAGGGAGGAATGTGGTCCGCAACTGGTCACGTGCGGGTGGGATCAGGGTCGCGCCAAGTCTTTCCACGCCAAGCTCAATATGCCAAGATCTCCGCTCCGCTCCGCGCTCCCTGCCCCCCTGCGAGCTTGATGAGCTAGCTTGGACTTGAGCTCAACCGAGCCGACTCTCAGTCGCGACTCTTTGTCCAGCCATCAACGCAACCCGCAGCCCGCATCCCTCCACCCCCATCCCTCCCCCCGCCATGTCGCGCTGATACGCTGAGACCGCTGGACCGCTGATACGCTTTTATGCTTTTCCGCTGATACCGCCTCCACGCTCGAAAAGAAGATTGCAACGGATACTGCTTGCTCCTCGCGCCTTCCCCAACAATGGCGGCCGGCAATGGCACTGGCACTGGCACCGGCGCCATGTTCCCCCCGCCGCGATTCTCCGACGTGCCCAGCTCGATTACCATTTCGGTGGCCGACGAGGAGGGCGGCCAGCTCGATGTCGAAATCCCGCTCGACGACCAGATCCAGGACGACCCGACGGAGCTGTGCGACATTCTGGAGGCGGAGAAGAGCGCGACGTCGACGTGGGTGCAGGTCGCCGTGGCCTATGCCAAGTGCAAGCGCATCGATACCGCCATCGACGTGCTGAGCCAGGCCACCGCCGTCTTCGGGCGCGCGCGCGGCGAGGACAGACTCAGCATCTTCAACGGCCTGTGCTGGCTGTACCTGCTCAAGTGCCGCCAGGCTCCGCGCATCAAGCCCACCGGGCCCGGGGCCGACCCCGACGCAAAGCTCAAAGACTTCTACATCCAGGCCGCCACGAGCGTGCTCAACGATGCCTCGCGCATCAGCCCCTCGCATCCCCCGCTGTTCCTCGCCCGTGGTGTCCTGTACCTCCTCAAGGCCTCGACCCAGGGCCCCGCCACCCAAGCCGGCGCCCTCGTCAGCCCAGAGCGCATGGAGACGCTCAAGCAGGCCGCCAAATGCTTCGAGGATGCGCTGCGGGCGTCGGGCGGCAGGAACCTCATGGCCAAGATGGGCAAGGCGCGCGTCCACTACTCCATGGGCAAGTGGGCCGACGCCCTGAAGGCCTACCAAAACATCCTCGAGAGCTCGCCGGACCTCATCGACCCGGATCCGCGCATCGGCATCGGCTGCTGCTTCTGGCAGCTCGGCCACAAAGACGAGGCCGCCAACGCCTGGCAGCGCGCGCTCGACCTGAACCCCAACGCCAAGACGGCCCTGATCTTGCTCGCCATCTACAACCTCCAGCTGACGGCCAACCTGGCCCCGTCGGATCCCAAGCTGCTCGAACTGTTCAAGACTGCCACCGGCAAGTTCATCCAGCCCGCCATGAAGCTCGACAAGTTCTATCCCCTGAGCTGCGCCACGGTCGGCAGCTACACCATCGCGAGGAGGGACCTCGGCAAGACCGAAGACGTAGCCAAACGCGCCATCGAGCTCACCGACACCAATGCCATAGCCAGCGATGGCTGGTACCTACGCGCCAAGGTCGCACACCAACAGCGCGATACCGCTCTGGCCGCAGATTACTACTCCAAGTCCGACCAGGCCCGTGGAGGCGAAGAGCGCGGTTTCATCCCCGCCAAATTTGGTTTGGCCCAGATGAACGTTCTGATGAGCAACTACGACGGCGCCAAATACCGCCTAGAGAAGATCCTCCAGCAGTCGCCCGCTCTCGAGGCACAAACACTGCTCGGCACCTTGTACGCCGAGGACGTTTTCGCCGCCCAGCTCAGCAAGTCCAACGAAGACAAGTCTGCCGAACTGAAAAAGGCTCTCAAATATCTGGAAAGCGTCCAAAGCGCGTGGAAGGACCCCAAGAAGAAGGCCACCCCCGACGCCTCCGTGCTGCTCAACCTGGCCAGGCTTTACGAGGCCGACCATCCCGAGAAGAGCTTGAAGTGTCTGGAGGAAGTCGAGCAGATGGAGATCGAAGCCATCCCTGAAGAAGACTATCCCGAAGGCATTGCCGAAGGCCCCGAGCTCACAGCAGCACTCCGCCAACTTCTCCCACCACAGCTACTCAACAACATGGGCTGTTTCCACTTCCAGGCTGAGCGCCATGTACGCGCTCAAGAGCTCTTTCAAGCTGCTCTCAATGCATGCGTCAACGCAGAGAATCGCGACGACACAATCGATACCGATGCCCTTGTCACCACCATCAGCTTCAATCTTGCCCGGACCTACGAAGCAGAGGGCGAGACAGGCGAGGCCAAGACAGTCTACAACAGTTTGCTCAACCGGCATCCCGACTACGTCGACGCGCGCATCCGCCTGACCTATATGGCTCTGAAAGAAAGTCCACAAGACGAGGGCCCCAGAGCGATGAAGGAACTGTTCAAAGAGAACGAGGACAACGTCGAGGTCCGAGCTCTCTACGGATGGTACGTCAACAAGTCGAAGAAGCGGACGAGCAACTTCGCCGCAGATGAAGAGCAACGACTATACAAACACACTCTACAGAAATCCGATAAACACGACCGGTATTCGCTTATGGGAATGGGCAACATTCATCTGACTATCGCTCGTGAGATGCCAAGGACTTCAGAACAAGAGAAGGAGCGACGGCGGAAAGGGTACGAGCGGGCTGTCGAGTTCTTCGACAAGGTGCTGCAGCTAGACCCTAAGAATGCATATGCGGCTCAGGGCATCGCAATCGCACTGGTGGAGGATAAGAAGGACTACTCAACCGCCTTGCAAATCTTGACCAAGGTCAAGGAGACGCTCAAGGATCACAGTGTCTACGTCAACTTGGGTCACACATACTGCGAAATCAAGCAGTACGCGCGAGCTATCGAAAGCGTACGTAACTGTTTTTTCCATATCATTCCAAAAGCTTACTGACATCCATAGTACGAGGTTGCGTTGTCAAAGAACCGACATAACGACCCCAAGATACTGGCTTGTCTAGGACGAACCTGGTATCACCGTGCGAGGCACGAACGAAGCATAGCCGCCTACCGAACCGCGCTCGACTACTCAAAACAAGCCCTCAAGGTTGCCCCCTCGGATCTCAGCTCCCAGTTCAACGTCGCTTTCGTACAATTTCAAATTGCCCAGATGATCAACAATCTCCCCGAACAACAACGCACTCTCGAAGAAGTCGACGATGCTGCAACTGGCCTTACTGAAGCCATCCAGGCTCTCGAAAAACTTGCAAAGGAAGAAGTACCACCCTTTCCACGCGCGGATATCACATCTCGTGCCAACATGGGTCGCAACACTATGGTCAAACAACTGGAACGCGCTCGCGAGAAACAGGCAGCATACGAAGGCGAGAACGCGACCAAGCTCGACCAAGCGCGTCGAATGCGCGAAACCGAAGTCCGTCGCCGTGAAGAAGAGAAGCAGCGCGTGGAACAAGAGGCTTTGGAGAAGAAACGCAGGTACCAAGAAGAACAGGAGCGCCTGGTTCTACGCGATCGCGAACTCATGGAGAAGCGCAACGAAGAAGAGCGGCGCCGCATGGAAGAGGACGAAGACAAGGAAGTGCGCAAAGCTGAGCGAAAAGCGCGTGGACCCAAAGGCCCGAAGCGGAAGAAGAAGGACGCTGATTCTGATACTGAGCCATCCGACGACGACGAACCGCGCTCCAGACGCCGAAGGACAACTGCGAGTGGGACGGAGGGTCTCAGCGATGATGAACGGCCGCGCGAGAAGAAGAAGAGGAAGCTTGCGCGCAAAAGTGAACCAGCCGGCAAATACAAGTCGGCTGAGTTTATTGACGACGAGAGCGAGGATGAGGTCGAAGTGCCTACTGAAGACGCGGCAAAGGCGGATGAGCCGGCTAGCGAAGATGAAGGTGCGGCTGCGGCCCCTCGTCCTCGTAAGGCGCGCGTTGTGGATGACGAAGATGAAGATGATGAGGATATTGCGGCACCGAAGGCTAACGGCGATATCGCCATGGACGAGGACGAGGACGAGTAGAACGGTCGATCATCGGTACGCCCAGTGTGCCCCCTTGGAGCTGGCAGATCCGCAGACTGGATACAGAAGGAAGAAGCGAACATTTCCAGGAGGCCAAATTCGCCGCCACATTCTCCATCTTGCTTGGTTTTCTGCTACCTATTCTTCCCATTTAACCTTGCATTAGCGCCACGGCGTTGTACGGAGTTTCCCATACCTTAGACAGCACTTCAGAGTTCTTCACAAGGAAAATTTGTATACCAAGCAAAAGGGCTGGGACGTGCATCGACCCAGTGTATGTACAATATAGCTTAACTAACAAAATCTGGTGCCATGTGCTCTGTTCCAGGCTTCCAGCTCAGGCCCGTCTTGATCGATGCTATCTTCTCATGCCGTTCCCCCACTCTGACTCTACAATGCCCACTCCTCCTTATTATCCGTTGCAGAAATGAACGGCTCATTGACAAGCTTCACCGCCAGCTCACTGCACAGCACACTGCAAGACGTTAGCAACAAGTCTCTAAGCCCATCCTTCTTCCATGACTTACCAGCTACTCCCCACAAGCGCATCCAACTCCCTAATCGCCCTCTCCCTCCCCACTCCCGTCTTGGTGCCCTTCTGCACCTCGACCTGCAACTCCGCGATTCTCTTTCCACGCGCAATCCCCGCAAGCTCCACCACCTTCTTCGCCAAACAGTCGCTATGAAACGCATGCTGGCACGGAAACACAAAGAACTGGCGCGCCAGTAACGGTAAGCCACAAATATAACACCGTTCGCCTGGCTCAACGATAGCGTAACGTTGTTCCAGCGCCCGGATATCCGCCTTGATGTGTGTGGCCGTAGCTTCGGAATCATCCATTTCTTGCTTCAAGCTATCGATTTTCTGGCTGTAGTCTTCGAGCGCAGCACAAATCTCTTCTTTGAAATCGTCGATTACGACGAAATCAGGGAAGAAAGGAATCAAATCTTCGATTCGAAGTAAATCCACTCGTCGCAAGAATTCAATGGCGGTTTTGATGCCGGAGGATTGGGATATAACTTTCTTCGCGATTGCGAGCCAGAGTTTTTTGCGGAGCGCTGGCCCGGTGTTTGAGCGGTCTGCGACGCTGCTCGCGAGATCTATTTCGTCGTATTTTAGGGCTAGGTCCACGGCTTGTACGTATTGATGCATGGAGCTGTAGATGTGAACGCATGATTGGACGCGCTTGTGTTGGATGCATAGGCGGAGGGCGAAGTCAGCGTCGTAGTTCTGCTCGTGAGCGAGCGATTGGCCTTCGAGGTACGCGAGTAAAGCCGACTCGTCGGTGGTTGGATGCGATGCGTAGATGGAGATGAGTGTGTTGTGGATAGCGGCGTCTGTGGAGTTATGTTGATTGATTTCGAAGAGCAGGTAGCGGACTGCTTGGTTCTGGTTCAGCGAGGCTTTGGTGTGATTGTTGTAGTTGAGGAAGGCTGGAATGAGCTTCTGTGCGTCGAAGTTTGAGTGTCGCATCATGACATCGACTAATTCGACTGGTACATGTGCCATCAGCACGCTGCTGTATTTGTAGAAGATCTCTGGGTCCGTCTGCTTTTTGAGGACGCCCAAGGACTCTGACCACCGCTCTCGCTGCACCCAGTATGACAGCACGTAGTTGTAATCGTTCACCACCGTAGCGAAGTACAGCAGTTCTTCCTCGCGACCGTGGCTGCTGATAATTTCGTACACAGTCTTGCGGTCTAGATCAGCTTTATACCTTGCCACGAAGTCCTGGTACTCCTTCCTGATGACCGACAGCTGATCGTGAGTCTCAGCCGTATTTGAGCTTTCCGAGAGCTCGGCTTTTGTTGTGATGGTGTCGTCGAGAGTGTTGAGCTTCGCCATGTAGAGCTCAATCAGCCATGTAGAAACCATAGTCCTTTGCATAATGGAAGTCTTCTTGAGGGTTGACAGTTTGGTCAGGAGGTACTTCCGTAGTGCGTCCTGTTCGCCATTGTCGATGAAGGTCAAGGCCACCTGCTCGAAAGGCTTCGTACTCCGCCCGTAGACTGTGGCAGCTTCCATATACTGGTGCTTTCCAACGAGATAGTCACCCGATGCCGTGGCGACCGCATCCTTCTGCGCCGGTGTTTTGGCGTACTGCGAAGCCGCTTCGAACTGTTGCGCCTTGAGCATGATCCTCCAAACATCCCTGCTCTCGTCTGTGACAACGACTTCAAAGATCTCTTGGGTCGTAAAGAGCCAGTAGGTGTTCTTCTTTAGGTCGGCTACCAGACCAAGTGCACTTTGACCAGGCTCCAGCACTACCTGATCAAACACCACGGTGTCGTCGAGACGGTTGATGGCCACTATCCGGCCCTCGACGAGTTGCAGGATGTGCCACTGACTCAGTATCATCGAAGTCACGGCATCTTGCGTCCTTCTGGTGCGCCCGCTGGCGGTCTGCGACGGTGGTACTTGCGATCTAGGCAACATCTTGGAATCGGCAAGAACGTTGCCGCCAAGCTCAGACGTGTCCTGCGATAGGTAGAGGTTTCCATGGAGCACACCTTGCGACGTAAGCCAGCCAAAGACCCTCTCGACATGGGATTCCTCGCGACCCGGGCTGTCCTGATTCTCAGGGGAGACGGCAAGTAGCGAGGTAGCGGTAGGGGCCACATTTGAAACCTCATGCACTGTCGCGGACTCGCTTTCGAAGAGCCTCGAGAAGATGGATCCACTACCCTCGTGCCCCTGGCGCCCAACCCTGCCAGCAAAGTGGAGAAACGACGAAGGTGTGGCAACAATGATGCGTCGCAAGTCTGTCCTTCCGGGAACCATGTCCGTCCACAGTCCTGTGATGGGGCCGTCGTTGGTTCTGTATACGCTCTTCAGGTACCTCTCCTCTCTGCGGTAGAACTCCGAGGACGGCTCAATGTACAGCTCGTAGACATTGCCGTCGGACGCGCCGACGAGTATCTCGCGCGTCGAGGCGGTCGGCTGTGAGGGGTTCCAGGACATGCTCTCGATAACGACGCCCTTTAGGCGTGACAAGGCCTTCGGGGTGCGCGACTGGGTGTGGAGGTAGTAGTTTTCGGCGAGCGTCGTCGTTACGATGAGATGGGATGCCGACGGGTCGAGGAAGAGGCGGCGGATGACGCCAACCTCCGACGGCTTCTTGGGCAGATCGATGTCTTTTGCACAGTAAGCGCTTGGTTCGGTAGACGTTTGGCATGTACGTGTTGGCTCTACAGACCATCTATGTCGGCGGGGCTGTCTAAGTCTATACGCAGAATGCGCCCCGTGGAAAGGGCCAGAATGAGGACATTGTTGGCTACGGCAGCCGCCACAAAGTCGGACGATATGTTGAATTGTAGCGTTACGCGCTCAATGTTGAACATTGGGGACGCATCCTCCTGCATGTTGCTCGTGCTGGGCGGAGCATACCCGCTCGACGAGTCGTACGCCATTTCGGGCTGATAGCAAGCTAGCCACTATTGCGTATTCGCAGTCATGATTGCGCACGACAACATGCAGCTCTGCTGGCGGTCGGGGATTGTTTCGTTGTTGGCTGGCAGCCTGGCACGGCTGGCTTGTGACGCCTGACGTCGGGAGCTCGGACATCGCAGGAAGTGGAGATACTGGGGTCTCTAGCGCAGTGTCATGTGACTTCGCGTTTTCGCGTCTCTGCCACCTCTTCTACATTACAAGCATTACCCTCTAGCCATATCCTGTGCAACAATCTCCCTGACATACCCGGACACCCTCTCCGCAACCGGAACCCCATGCCTTATGCAGAATCCATGCGGCCACCCCTCCCGCTCATCAATCTCCATAATTGGCTTCCAATTCTCGCCCAAGCCCTCCACCTCTTCCACCCCTTCATCACCAGTCCTGAACCTCCCACGACTACTAATTAGCGCATCCCTCGTCGCATCCGCTACCCAATGATCCTCGCGAGCAAACAAGAAGCGCAAAAGCGGCCGCGGATGAGGGTGCTGAGTTGCTGGCTCCGAGGCGGCGGCGCCCCATATCTCTTCGTCCCAAATATCCGTGTCAATTTGGAACATTTCGTCGCGCGCCATGTGCAGCGCCTCCTGAATGCCGTGCGGGGATTTGATGAAAGAAGCGGTCGTGTGCGCTGCGTCTGCGGGGAAGTCCATGAACTTTGCAACGAGTGTTGCTAGGAGAGATGTAGGCAGTAAGAAGGTTAGGAAGTTAACCAGTAATGCCGCGAAAACTGCAAAGTTTGAGTTCTTGAGGAAAGGCTATGTTGTGTGGTTAGCGTTTGGTACGGTAAGGGGCGTATAAATAACGTGGAAATGGACGTACTGCTGCTTTCATCCCACTTTCGCTCCTTGCAATGTCCACGACTGTAGGAAATAATCCCACAGCACCCACGACCCTCGTTTCAAAGTCATCACCAACCATCCCATGCGCCCTCAGCCTGCGAATAATTTCCAAAGAAATATACGAGCCAACCGAATGCCCCACTAAGATAACCCGCACATCCTTCGCTCCCTGACTTTTTACTTCCTCCACAAAGTCAGCCAACTCGTCTTCAGCGTGCCGAATCTGGTCCTGTAGCCCATACGGCGGGTTTTTGCGCCATTTCATCGTCTTCATCTCCGTGCTGTTCATTTCAAAGCCTGATAAACTTCGGCCGTAAACCTGAAACTCCACATCGCGGTTTGATGCTGTGTTGTGGTTCAATAAGCCGTACAGGTGGGTTAGGAAAGTGCGGTAGTATTCGACAAGTCCAGGATTGCCGGTGAGGAAATAGATCACGTATATTCTCGAGGCAAAATTTCTTCCTGGTTCCGGTGGCGTGCGAAGATAGATCTGTGAAGCAGGCTGAGAAGTCATGTCGCGCCAATTCTGTTTGTTTGTTTTTCAGTCGTAGAGATGCGAAGAGAGATGGAGAGGGATTTTCTGAGCGCTTTACCTCAAGCTAAGTAGATATCTCAGTCGCGCTAGGCTTAACCAGGGTTTAAGCAGAGCCGCGCACTATACTGTCTACGGCATGGCGCATTTAGAAATCAGCACCTATTATTAACCTCGCGAGGTAGGTAGAACCTGGTTCAGCCTTGGAACCTTCCAAGGTTGGCACGAGTCCGTCCAGATGGGAGCTAGTAGCTACATGGAGACTTCACAGTCTTATGGTGTCAATTGTCGATCCGATACTGAGGTGCAAAGTACAGTCGACACGTATGGCTGTCTTCAAATAGCGCGATCACAAAACTCGTGATAATATCACTATTTGATAAAGTGAAAACTTGTGTTCACCCTGGAGGGTATCACTTTGACCATCTATACCATGTCTCCCGTTTATGATAAGCTTCCTGTTTAGTCTCAGTAATATCCCAAGCCATCTCATCATCAACTGCCGGAGCTTAGAAAGAGCTCAAGGACTCCGACCATCCTCTCCTTCTTGGCAGCCTTTTCTTTCTCCCTAACACCCTCCTTCCATCTCACCAACACATCCGCAAATACGACAGCAAAGTTTTTCACAATCAACTGCTTTATAGCAACCTCAGGCACCTTACTCAATGTCCTCCTCCGAACCTTTGCCTGGGGACTCGCCGGCATCTCTACACTCGTTTTCGGAGTATCTGGAGGCGGTCTCGAGACTTCGGTGATTTGGTTGGCGATGTTTTGGAGAAAGGAAAGTACAAGGAGAAAGGTAGCGTTGTGGTTGGGCGCTGTGGCGAGTATCTCAAGGATTGCCATCTTCTCATCGTCGGGGTCGATTTGTTGTTTGGTCTTCTCGCGCGTGGTGAGGGCTTCTTCAAGCTTTTCCCAGAGAGACCTTGTTATGACGCCGTCCGCAACACTGCTTAGAAAGGTGAGGAGGACCTCGGCCAGCAACTCGACTCTCTCTTTACTCCGTGTCTCGGGGTCGAAAGCATCAGGAAAAGGCGTATCGCAGTCAAGCGCATCATAAACAGCGGCTAACTCATCCTCATGCTCCGGAGTCACACTGCTGCGCGCCTTGAAGAACGGCCACCCAGCGTTGGCCTGCCACGGAGCCCTCTCCCCTTCACGCTTGGTCATTTCCCATTCGGCCAATGTGCGTTCCGTTAGGTCTTCTATCGCCTCCGTCAGCCGAAATATTTCCCTAGGCACGCTCCATTTTACCTCGCCACGAGCCGGTATCTGATGCTGCATTTTTCGGATACCGCCCTCGGGGATCTTGATGAGCTTGTCGATGGACCGAGCAAGCGCAGAGGGCTGCCAATGTGCGCGGATGGGGAGGAAGTGATCGCGCCCGTCCTCCACACGCAACACGAGAACCTCGTCTAAGATGGCATCGCCTTCATTGAGGTCGCGGACCGACGTCACACTCTCAATCTTGAGTCTCAACTCGACGTTTAGTACGTCTGCGGGAGCGAGGGTGAAGTATTGGTGTATATCGTCTGGTCTCGGCTTCTCGAGCTGGTCCTGGTCTTTGTCAAAGGTAACGCTGAGCCAAGGCGGGAACGGGCCCGCAGGCTGCTCTTTATCCACTGGACGATCCGCGAACCCAAATGTTGCTGGAACACGCCCGGTGTTTGCGATGGTTATGTTACGTCGGTACGACTTGGCAAATTTCACATCGCCAAAATCCACCCCTTCAAAAGCGCTATCCGTCTTATTGTTTGCGTCTGCCGACGGAGAGCCGGTTGCGCGTTCTACGGCTATGGCGATAGAGGGTCGTCCTTCATTCTCTTGTCGATCGATCTCACGCGCGACCTCGGTATGAATGGCTGTTTTGAGCTTGGGGATAACAGCGTCGTATTGTAGCTTAAAGACGGCGTCCAAGGGCTTATGATCAGAACTGAGCACGCGCATGTGGGTGGTATAGTACTCGAGCAGTATCTCAGCCTAAGTGATGGAAGTCAGCCAAACAATCTATCAAGGAGTGTTCGCTCTGGATGAACCTGGGACACCAAGGACAGATGTCGCAGTATGTAGAGGTGAACTGAGATACGTACCGAAAGGTCATCCTTGGTTTTGATCGGCTCAGGTTCAGGGACGTCGTGCTCATCGTTCTCGTCGTAGGTGTCACCATCCGTGTCTGGGTTGTACTCATACATGACATCGTAGTCTCCTGGCAGATCCATGCCTTTCAACTCCATCTCCTTGTCTCGCTTGCGCGCCGCTTCCCGGTCCCTTAGGAGTTCTTCATAGCGCTGCTTGGCCGCTCGGGTCCGGTAAAGAATGCGATCGCACCAACTAGGACAGCGCCGCTTCTCGCTCGAGTCGAAGACGCCAACTTTGCCAATGTCGTATTTGTAGGTTGGCAAGAAGCGGATCGGACCCTCTTCCCAACCGTCATGGAATGCTTTACCCTGCTTCATTTGCTGGCGTAACTCGTCATGTGGCAGTAGCGACGCAATGGTAGTCTGTAGCGACGCAGGATCGAGTTCGGCTGCTGGGGGGAGCATGTCGTACGTATCTTCCGAGGAGGTCTTGGAGCCATATCCGGAATCGCCAGACGTTGACGGGCGGCCTTCGCTTTCCTGGTCCATGTCTTTGGTGTGTATGGTGAGTAGCCTGCGCACATCGTCGCCCGGCATGCCCTGAAGGCGGTAGTTCACATCGCCAAACCAAAAAGCAAAGTCCTCCTCACCCAGGCCCTCTCCGGTGGTCTGTGACGAGCCCAGAGCATCCACGATGGGATCGAAGCGTGTGCGCGAACTGATTTGCGCCACATCCCAATTTCTCCGCTCTAATGACGCTTTGTCGGCTCCAGCCGAAAGATGCGAGTTGATGAAGACGAGGCGCGTCGTCTCGCCGAGCATGATGCGCGTCGTGACGGCGCCCTTGTTGCCCATGTAGCCCATCAGTCCGGTGCCGACGCTCGTGGTGCTGACATTCTTGATCTGCGGCAGGACGTCTGGCGAGGCGTAGATGACGAGCCATAGCCCGATCAGCTGCTGCTCTGACACCAGCTGGTAGCCCTTGGGGAGCGCAGCCTCGAGCGATGCCTTCCACCTGTTCGCCATGGTGGGGTCGGTATAGGGCCGCAGCGCCTCTGCGGCAGAGGTGACGTCGACAATCTCCTGCAGTCCCAGAGCATAGATGTCGATGGCTTCTCCGGCCGGCACAGCGCCCGTGTCACGATGCGGGACCGAGGGCTGATAGCTCGTGCGTCTTGCCTCCTGCGCTGCAACGCTCTCCCTGCCATGGCCCGACTCCGACTCGCCGCCTGAACTGGACACGCCCAGACCAGCCATGACCTCTTCGACGCCCTTTCCCTTGACGAACCAGCTGCCTACGTCTTGTTCGGTGCCTTTCTGCGCGCCCGTGTTCCAGGAGCCCACCTTGATGCGCACATTGCGGGGTCGCGTGTATTCGGCCCGCCGCTCGTAGAGGACCTGGGAGAGCGATGTCTGGTGTGTGGTGATGGAGGCGATGCTGGGGGTGAAGGCGCCTGGGATCTTTGCATCGAGGCGTTCGGTGGAGCGCACCGACGAGGCTTCGAGGGGCATGGCGGCGGCTGAGGCGCGGTGATGGAGGGGGAGCGCGGGAAGTGCAGGACAGCAGTCAACCCATACCTAGCAGCGCCCGAGTGCGATGGCCGCGGGCGGTTGAGCCACAGTCTCACCCTCACATGGCAATGACGACGGTGATGATGACGATCGGCGCAGTGCAGGTGGGCGGCTTCAGGCTAGGAGATGCGGCGATGGGCCTGGATCAGCCCTGAGCTCACGTGATGACGGTGTATCACGTGATATGGTGGCGGTGCGCTCTAGCATCATAGTGGCGGTGCGGCAGGCCTCCAGTTCCCCTGCCACTACTCCGTACTGCTCGCAAGCTCCAGTGCCAGCGCACACGAACATCCATACAAGGCCATGGCTCCGCAGAAGAAAGCCCGCAACAACCAGCCCCAGCCGCCGCCGCAGCCATCCGACTACGAGACGGATGCCGCGCCTGCGGTCGACGTGCCCCTCCCGCCCCCGCGGTCCAACGAAGAGCTCAACTTGTCCGTCCTGCGTCGCATCTATCCAGATTTGGACACGATTGAGCACGTCACCCCGTATGCAGCCCTGTACACGTTCAACCTCGAGACGCAGCAGTGGGAGAAGCTCGGCATCGAGGGCACGCTCTTCCTCTGCCAGCTAACCCCCTCCCCCACCGGCGCCGAGCGCTTCTGCGCCATCATATACAACCGTCGCGGCCTTGACAACTTCTACCAGGAACTCACTAGCAGCGATGAAATGGAGATCTCAGACCCCTACGTCATCATCCAGGGCGAGCTCGTCTACGGCATCTGGATCTTCGCCGACCCGCCGCCTGCCTCGACGGCCAACTGCCGCGTCGAGACGGCCGCAAAGATGATGGAAGTGGCCGACCGCGCAAGAGCCAGTCGCGAGGCCACGCAGCCGGCCGCAGAAGTGACAGACCAGGTCGAGCATGCCTCATCCGCGCCCATGGGCCGCCAGCTGTCCCTACGAGAACTGTTCGGCCAGCAGCGCGAACAAGACGCCGACTTCAGCATACACAACCACAACAGCCACCCCATGCCGCCTATTGCACCAGCGCACCCAGACGTGCTAGGTCAGCTTTTCAGAAAAGCAAAGCAGAACCACAATGGCCTGGGCTGATGTGATCTCGCTACAGGCACCCTGCGGCCAAGACCCAAAGCCTACCCCAGCACCTGGCCGCTATCTTCCAGTCCACATTCTACCCAACTCCCCCAATTAAAGGGAGACAGACGACACGTGTCGACCTAGCAGTCACGACCGCGAATGCCCTCGGGCCTCACCCACCAGCTGAAGGGAAACAAACACGCGCACGAGTACGACAACGACAACGAGGCATGGTCTTCAACCATCGGATACCTCCTCTACGATGTTACATGGACGCTTCTGAGATCTCTCTCTCTGTTCGTCATGTACTGGCTTGCTTCGCACGAGGAGAGCATGGGCAAGCGCATGGTCTATCTGCTTCTGTCTATTCAGATCTTGCAGCTTGACGCAACCTTGAAGGACTACTGGTACGGGTCGCTGAAGAAGGGTTGTAGGTGCAACTGCCAGCGAAGTCTTGCACGGGTTTACGAAGGCAGATCTGTCGTTGTGTAGGCATGGCGTGGACTCGTTTGCTTGGTCAGCGTTTGGATTCGTCCTCATTGTTACGTCGACATCGATACCCCATTTCCCACCTCAATTCCATTCCCCGTACTCTCAATGGTCTTGACTTTTCATGCAAGTGACATGTTCGTTGGCCGATTTTGGTACGGCTGAGAGTGACCTCATGCGGAACCCTGCACTTCGCAGAGTACCCCACGGCGGGGCACATGCACGCCCAAAAATTTCCAATCGCGAACAAAAACACCAAGACTTCAACCCGATCTGTCATTGCGCACATTTCATCCGCCATGACTGAAAATCTACGCGTACTGCTTGTCGGCAACGGCGGCCGCGAACACGCCATTGCCTGGAAACTCGTCCAATCGACCTCAATCGAGCACATCTACGTTGTTCCCGGTAACGGCGGGACGGCGACGCTTTCCCAAAAAGTTACAAACGTCTCCGACATAAAAGACTCGGATTTTCCAAGCCTAGTCGCATTCGCCAAGGAAAAAGATATCAACCTACTCATACCCGGTCCTGAAGCCCCGCTCGTCGCAGGCATCGTCGACTACTTTGCCGAGAATGGAGGACGAGGAATCAAAGCCTTCGGACCGTCCAAGGCCGCAGCGACAATGGAAGGAAGCAAGACGTTCAGCAAGGACTTCATGAAACGGCACAACATCCCCACGGCCGCATACGAGAATTTCAGCGCCTACGACGATGCGAAAGCGCACCTCGATACTGTACCCCACCAGGTTGTTATCAAAGCATCAGGGCTAGCAGCAGGAAAAGGCGTCATTATCCCGCAAAGCAAAGAGGAGGCACATGCGGCGCTCAAAGAGATCATGCTGGACAAGGAATTTGGCGCTGCGGGCGACGAGGTGGTGATTGAGGAGTTCCTAGAAGGCGACGAGCTTTCTATCCTGACGTTCAGCGATGGCCACACACTCCAGTCGTTACCACCCGCACAAGACCATAAACGTATTTTTGACAACGACGAGGGGCCCAACACTGGGGGTATGGGGACGTACGCCCCGACACGCATAGCACCACGGGAGGTTCTAGATAGGATAGACAAGGACATATTACAGCCTACCATCGACGGGATGCGCAACGAAGGTTTCGTCTTCAAGGGGGTGCTGTTCACGGGGCTCATGATGACGAAGAGCGGACCCAAGGTGCTGGAGTACAATGTACGCTTTGGAGACCCAGAGACGCAGAGCTTGTTAGCGCTTATGGAAGGTGATCTTGCCGAGCTCATGGTCGCCTGCGCAGAAGGGCGATTGAAGGAGGTACATGTCGAGGTTTCGGACAAGTCGGCTGCTACCGTCGTTGTAGCGGCGGGCGGATACCCGGGGAGTTACGCCAAGGGTACACCAATGAGGCTTGATGCTGTACCAGAGGGTAAGCCCCTGCCTCTCCAGACGCAGAGTTGAAGGGGGAGGCGGCTAACGTGAGATATAGATGTTGTACTTTTCCACGCCGGGACTTCCTTCTCGGATAACACACTCAAGACTTCGGGCGGTCGCGTCATTGCGTCGACGGCTACAGCGCCTACGCTGGAAGAAGCTGTTGCCAAGGCGTACAAGGGTGTTGAGTGCATACATTTCGAAGGTATGCAGTACCGGAAGGACATTGCTGCAAGGGCATTGAAAAAATGAATGGAGCATACGGGACTTGTATATGGCGTTCGGGCAGGTCATCTAATACCAGCACCAGCAAAGGTTGATCGAATAGCATTCAACGCTCTAATACAACCTTCGAGACATGCAGGATGCACTGGACACAAGATGGAAGGAGCAAACTGGTCGACCATGACTGAGAGTTTACGGGCAACGAACGTCTCACCTTGTAGAAGAAAACGGAGTGTCAAGAGCTTGTCTTGATGGATGGCTACCTACCCATCTACCTACCTAGCCACCGCCTACATGGTACTAGTCTAAACGACGTCGCATCTGCATGATATATGAGAAACTTGAGCGGAGCGCCTGAGTGCCAGGGCTCGGTGCGGGGGAGTGTGAATCGTCTGTCTTAGTGCCACAGCGGCATTTAGCAGCTATCATGGTCAGCTGAGGCCTTGCGCTTCTTTTCCTTCTTCTCCTTTTTGTGTTTCTTTTTCTCTTCGGGTGAAGGGGTCTCGGCTTCGTTTTTGCGCTTCTTCGTGTCGTGCTTTTCCTTCATTTTGCTGGCCTCTTCAACGTCGGTGGCAGCCTGTTGTTCAGCACCTTGTTCGGCCCTAGCCTTCTCCTCTCTCTCACGCAACCGTACGGCACTTAGCTCCGTCTTCTGGCGTATGGCGTCTCTCAATACAGGGCTGTCACGCTTCAGAGCATCCGCAGCTGCAGCAACAGCCGCCTGTGCCTTGTTCTGGCCCTCTCCACTGCCAAGCCACTCATCCTCGTAGCCCCAGCCTGTGAGGTAGATGCCGATGTAGTAGCACTGAATGCTATTCGAGTCGTACGTCATGGGTCTTTCTTCTTTGGCGAGAAGCTTGACGCCTCTGCCAACTACCAGTCTGTCCAACTCGATTCGAGCTTGCGGGTTCACGAGGATCTTCTCCCTGAAGCCGAGCAGCTGGGGTGCCCAAAGCTCCGTCAGCCACGCTTCCGCAGTAGTGAAGCCATTCTCCGGGTCGGCAAGGACGAGTGCGGCAACGTAGGCCTCAACCATGTCGGCGACGACTTTTTGATACGATTTCGAGTTCTTGTCCCAGACAGCTCGGTGCTTCAGGCGGTCGGGGAAGCCGTAGGCATCGGAGAACTTGGCCAATGTCGCGTTCTCCACCAGCCGTTCGCGCCAGGCGCATAGCTCGGGAACGTCGACGTGGGGAAAGCGGTTGTATAGTGCGCGCGAGGCAATCAGCTCGAGATAGGCGTCGCCGAGTAGTTCGAGACGCTCGTAGTCCAGGCTGAGGTCGGGACCCCGGACTGCACCGGGGATAGAAGGGTCGCAGATGGCCGAGCGGTGCGTGAAGACGGCTTCGTGCAGGTGGGGCTCAGCAATGGGTGGGAGAGGCGGCAGGTCCTTGGCGACAGCAAGTTTGCGCTCCATGTATTCGGGCATAGCGGGCTTGGGCGTCGTGTCGGGCCGCTTCTCGTCAAGCGCGCGTTTGGCGTGCGAAGAGGTGGTGTCGGTTCGGGCGCATAGCAGTCGGCGGAGCTCGTGGGCGTGGTGAAGGACGTCTTTGTCTGCGCCTGCTGTAGTCTGGTCTGCGACGAATCTGTCGAGCAGGGCTACTAGGCCAGTCTGCATGTCTTGGGGGGAGAGGCGGGGGAGGGTGTTGGCGCTATCGTGCTGGGGATGGGTGTTGCAGCCATGGTGCTGGTCGCGGCTATGGCGAGCGCGCTTGTGCGATGCCATGGGGCGCGGGGCGAAGAGTAAATGTCGACTCGAAAGAAATTCCGTAGTTGCGGCCCATGAATGAAAGCCCACATGCAGGTCCATCAGCGCTAGTGGTGCGCCAAGACTGCGTCCGCCCTTGGCACTCTGGCTTCCGCCCTTGGCACTCCGCACCCTGCGTCCCATCAATGATCATGAATTGCGAAGCTGCAAATCATCATTTCACCTCGCCATGGCGGTCCCACGGCAGCGCATACTCGACCTGGCCAAGGTATGTAGCCTGCTTGTGCATTCCATCTTTGTCTCCCATCCCAAATCCACCCCACTGACACGCTCAGGTCCAATGTCGCGTCTTCAACACCACGTACAATCCCCAACGCCTGCGCCTCGGTTCGCGCATCCTCCACCAGCGCCTCAAGGGCCCCGCAATCGCTTCCTACTACCCGCCGCGCCTCGGAACGATTAGCCAGCTGCGCAGTCTCTATCCCGAATACGACGTCGTCGACGAGGACGAGGAAGATTGGGTCGAGCACTTGAACCTGGCCAAGTCCAGAGGCAAGGGTGCGCCCAAGAAGAAGAGGACTGCTGCCGGTAAGCGACACCGCAAGCGTCAGTGTCGCGGCATACTAAATCTACATAGAATCGAAGAAGTTCACCAGGAGGAAATAGGCCGAGCATGCATCGACTCGATTTCTCTTGATACCTTTGTACATAACCCCAACCGTACCATAATGAACCCACATGGAATCCCACCCTCCGTCCAGCGTTCATAGCTTGCTCTCCCCGTCTTCTCCTCCTTTCGCTCTCCACTCCTTCTCAAACTCTTCATCCCACGATATCCGCGCAGTCCTGTGCGCTGCAAGTACCGGCACGTGCACCTTGTGGTGCTCGACCGTGCAGTACGTCGTCCTGCCATCGAGACTCATCATCTCCCCTCGGATCATGGCCATCCGCTTGCCTATACTGACTACCTTGCTATTCACTCGCACCTTGATGCCGATCGGAACCGCGTTGAGATAGGAGATGTTGAGAGAGCGGGTGACGCCCCCCATGAACTCCCAGAAGCCTGGCCGAGCCATTGGACAGAGTGCAGAAGTGGTAGCCATGTCGAATATGACCCCCGCAGCGCCACCGTGCATGACATCTGTCAGCGTTAGCTTGGAGTGGGACACAGCGAACCGAATCTCCTACCGTTCAAGTTGGAGAAATTGGGTGCTATGTAGAGTTCGTAGACGGCCGAGCCATCAAGACCCGCGTCCACAAGTTTCAGATTTTCCATGACCTCATGGTCAAAGTCCTGTAGGTGGTGAACAGCTGCCGGTGTGGTATTGGCTGGTGGTGTTTACTATATGGTCCTTTGGCCTGCGTGCAGCAAGTACTCTGTACCTCTCGAACAGGGCCTGTACAGCCGCCATCGCCTTTCGCCTGTCTGTTTCCGGGTCACTCATGGAGAATTGCAGAGGAAATATCGAGTCTATAATGTGTCTCTTTGAACACCAGAAAGACATGCAGCGTAACCTATGCCCGACGGCTTCGTCGGATGTCACCGACTGTAGGTAAGCTGGTGGCTGCCTCTGCCTCGGCTCATCTTCGCAATGAACTCCAGCCTGCGAACGCCGCATCGCATGCTCACAGTCAGTCCTCCGTCAAGCGCTCAGATAAAATGACTCGATCTGCACGCGATTGCCTTGGCCGCCTCATCACGCGTCGCCGTGTTTCAGCTCCATGGTTTGCGCTCGACTGCCGCTGCAAAGAGCTACTGCTACGGTACCGTATCACTGGTTCCACCGACAAGTTTCACGACGGAGGTAATAAGATGCAGCAGCCAAACTTCGCCATGGCGCCGTTTACAGCTCGCGTGCCACCAACACCCATTGAATCTTGATACTGCACATGCTGTTCTATTTCTAGCCAGATAGATGAGGACACCGCGTCCGAGCTGAACTAAACCTCCCCCTCCATCCGATCGCTGCGTGGCCTTTAACCAGACAGCAGCCGCGCATTACTTGGTCCCCGTCTCGATTCGCTCCTTAGCAGGCACCTTGCGACGGCCGCAGCATGGCTTCACAAGCAGCACCAGTGTCGGCGACCCTGCGGAAGAGAGTGCTGAAGGTTCTTTTCATTTCGCTGTTGCTTGATTTGGTACGTCATCTTCCATGTCGTGTAACGCATGTCGGCATCGACTGACACGGCGGCCAGATATCCTTCACCTTCATTCTTCCCCTTTTCCCCAAACTCATCGAGTTCTACCGCAACCACGAGACCGGACAGGGGAACACGATCCTGTCCAAGATCCTCGCCGCGCTCAATGCGTACAAGAATTCGTTTGCGAAGCCCATCAACTCGCGGTACGATATCGTGCTCCTGGGCGGCGCGCTCGGGTCGCTGTTTTCCCTTTGCCAGGCAGTCGCGTCCCCCTTCATCGGCACGCTCTCGGACCGATATGGCAGGCGCACGGCGCTTCTGTGGTCCATGGCCGGCAACATTCTCAGCGTTGCGCTGTGGGTCGCAGCGACAGACTTCCGCACCTTTCTGGCGAGTCGCATCGTCGGCGGGCTGAGCGAGGGCAACGTGCAACTTGCCATGGCCATAGCGACTGACATCAGCGACGACAGCCAGCGGGGGTCGACCATGGCGCTGGTGGGGGTCTGCTTCAGCATCGCCTTTACCTTTGGCCCCGCACTGGGCGCATACCTCTCGACGCTGCAGGTCATGGACGACAATCCGTTTGCAATGGCAGCTGGCTTCTCGCTATTTCTAATCGTCTCGGAAACCATCTATCTGTATGTCAGCCTTCCGGAAACGCTGCCTTCAGCGAGCACTGCCCAAAAGGATACCACCAACGGACAGGCCAAAGGCAGTGAGGCTGCCAAACCACGCTCTCGGACAAACTCGCATTATCTCCTCAACGCTACCCATTTCACGTTTATTCTCTTCTTCAGCGGCATGGAGTTCTCGCTCCCCTTCATGACCTACGACCTCTTCTCCTACCAGGCCAAGGACTCGGGTCGCCTGCTTGGCTTCATCGGACTTGTTGCTTCCCTGCTCCAGGGCTCGGTAGTACGGCGCATGCACCCCTTGAAGGTGGTCCAAATGGGTGTCGTCAGCTGCACGGTAGCCTTCCTTATGCTGGGCAGGGTACAGACGCAGGGTGCCCTATACGGAGCAGCCGCGCTTCTCGCCGTGACGAGTGCGACCGTTGTCACTGGCCTTAATAGTCTGTCGTCTTTTGAGGCGAGTGCTGACGAACGAGGGAACAAACTGGGCAACCATCGGAGTTTCGGTAAGAGCTCTACCTTAGCAATGACATTACACAAGGCCTAACTTCCTAGGTCAAATCGGTCGGTCTCTGGGACCACTGATCTTCTGCACACTTTACTGGTGGGCCGGCCGCGAGACAGCCTATGCGACAGGAGCCGCGGGCATGGTTGCCGTATGCGGATTAGTATTTGGTGGATTAAAGGTACCACCTGGAACGGAAGACGTTGGAAAGAAGGAGAAGAAAGTGGTCAGATAAGGACGACGGCCCCGTCTAGGTGTATGTGGGGGAGATGAAGAAGATGCGTTTCGTGTCGAGGCAACACGTGTGTCACCACATGACTAGACCTGATGTCTCGTTGACAGCGGCACGAGGTGTACAAGGCCGATTTGTACAGCCCAAGTAACAGTTGAAAGATTCGCAACCGAGTCATTCTTTATGTCAGTCATTGCGAGGTGTGCCGGCGTCTCAACCCTCCACGGGGTGTTGTTCTGCGTACGTACTCCACTACTCGGTTTCCTTGTGGAGTCCCCACAACACAATGAACTGAACACTAAGTTATGCTACCAATATCCAATGACTAGACGGGCCCATACTGAAATAGTCGATGGATGCAAATCGCAGTGCTCGGCGGACTAGCCCACCCCGCACTCACCATGCGTCAAGCGGCTTTCGAACCTCGGTATCTTGTACCGTAGCGTCTAGAGCAGCTACGCAAACCCCCAACGACGAGCCATTGCTCACCTTACAGCTTCACTTGTTATCCTTTATATGTCTACGAGGGTTCATCTTGTTGCCTTGACCGCATCTGAGAGTATACAAAGTCTACACTGATCCAATGGATGCTACTGTCGCTGCTGCTTCGGTAGCAGCTATTTCCGGATTGGCAGCATACATCAACGGGAAGTACCATGTTGCACAGGATCTGAGAGCGCTACGGTCCAAGAATCGGGCGGCCAAGTACTACGCTGAGCTCGGTGTGTTTCAACTCTTTCACATCCAATTTCTGCATCCCTCAAAATGCGGAGGCCATCTTCACATACTAACGTTGCACAGTACAAAACAAGCGCCAATGCCTCTGGTACTCGTTCGCACACCATGTACCCAAATACAGCAGCAACTTGTGCATCTGGTCCAGAGAGAAGACGTACACATGGCAACAAGTGCACGACTCCGCAGTTCAATGGGCACACTTCTTCCTCGCCAACGGCGTTAAGCCCGGAGACATGGTCGCCACTTATTTGATGAACAGTGCAGATTTCATGGTTATCTGGTTAGGCTTGTTCTGCATAGGTTGTGCGCCTGCCCATCTCAACTACAATCTAAAGGGGGAGGGACTGGTGCATTGCCTGCGGGTTGCGGGGGTGAGCATAGTGCTTGTAGATGAGGAAGCAGATTGTGCGGCACGATTTGAGGCGTGTAAAGGACAGATCGAGGAAGAGCTGGGCGTGAAACCGTTCACGGTGGATAATGTGCTGCTGGAGAAGGTGTATTCGAAATCAGTGCATGTACCGGGTGACGAGTATCGCGAGAAAGTCGTTGGCTCAGACCCCACATGTCTGTTGTACACATCTGGGACTACCGGTCTACCGAAAGCAGGAAAGTTCACGGTGAGCCGGTTCTATGAACGCGGAGACCCAAAAAACCTGTCTTTCGACCAGAAGGCCGGGCCTGACGGGGATAGATGGTACTGCTGCATGCCCCTGTTCCACGGCACTGGTGGACTGTCCGTAATGGGTGCGTTGACGGGTGGTATGAGCGTTGCTATTGGCCGCAAATTCTCAGTGAGCACATTTTGGGACGACATACACGACTCACAGTCAACCATATTTGTCTACGTGGGCGAGGCAGCGCGGTACCTCCTCATGGCGCCAACACATGCTCGGGAGCGGGATCATCGACTGCGCGCCATGTACGGCAATGGCATGCGACCGGATGTTTGGAACGGCTTCAAAGACCGCTTCAATGTGCCTGAGGTTATTGAGTTCTTCAACTCCACCGAGGGCGTACTGGCCATGATTGTTCACTCGAAGGGTCCGTTTACGGCGACTTGTGTTGGACAGCATGGCGCTATAATCCGACGCGCGCTACATGATGTGTATGTGCCTGTAGCCATCGATCCCGAGACTCAGGAGTTGTTGCGCGACCCGCAAACGGGCTTCGTGAAGCGAAACACGTACACCGAGGGCGGAGAGGTCCTTGTCGGAGTACCAAATGAACAGGCGTTCGCAGGCTACCATAACAACCCTTCTGCCACAGCGAAAAAGTTCGAAAGAGACGTCTTCAAGAAGGGTGATTTGTATTACCGATCTGGCGACGCACTTAGACGGGATAAAGATGGACGATGGTTCTTCCTCGATCGATTAGGCGATACATTCCGATGGAAGAGTGAAAATGTATCCACCGCCGAGGTCGCCGAGATATTTGGCAAGTATCCTGGCGTGGGAGAAGCCATTGTCTATGGCACGCTTGTTCCTAGGCACGACGGTCGTGCTGGATGCGTTGCGTTGCGGCTCGCAGATGGCGTCGACTCAACGACGTTCGATTGGAGGAAGTTACCGGATTATGCGAGAAGTCAATTGCCCAGATATGCGGTGCCGGTTTTCGTGCGCTTGGTTACGGAGGCGAGTAATACGGATAACCAAAAGCAGAATAAGGCGCCGCTAAGGGACGAGGGAATTGAGATCGATCGGTTTGGTACTAAGGTCGTGGGAGGGACCGAAGATGTGGTTATGTGGCTGAGGCCTGGAGAGGAGGGCTATGTGAGGTTTACGATGCGGGATTTGGAAGAGTTGAGGGGTGGGAGGACGATGCTTTAGAGAGGGGAGGATGAACCTAGGATAGGGTATATAATACTATATGCATATACAAACCGATACAGCCCCACGAGGAAGGCTGTGAGCTCTTGGCACGCTCAAGCCGTGTCCGTGATCGCCTTCATGGGTCTCACAACACCATTATTCACACCATGCGGTTTGCTCAACCCATGTCTAACTTCCTCAAGACGTTCCTATTTGTCCTTGATGCCCATCTCCCCCAGATAATCCCTGAGTTCTTCCCTCTTCTCCACAGGTACAACACCATCGTCCAAACAGTGCTGCAACAACACCGGCATCTGCAGTACATCGGTCCTCCGTCTCGGTACATCCATGGTACCGGCAATCTCATCAGTCGGTGATAACCACCCATGCAATCCAATAATGAATCCACCAAGGCGAATTCCCGAGGCTACTAGTGTGAATCTAGCGGCAGCATTCCCCTGGGTCATCCCTGCAAAGACCACGTTCTGCAGTCCCACGATGTCGGCTTCTGTTGTATAGTGCTTAATAATACGAGGAGGCGGGCCTCGCCATCTTGCGATTCCAAGATCTCGGATTGGAATATTCAAGCGTCGGTCCCCTGACCGTGCAGCAAGATTAGAATGTGTGCTCATGTATGGATAGGTAGTTATAGAATGTGGCCATTTTGGGAGACACGGGGCGCTAGAGGGCTCTGCACTATTTTGAGGGTGAGATGGTTGTGCTATGGACATGGAAACAGAGATTCGGGCTTGGTTGGGTACGTACCGGTACCCCCGATTCAATGTTCATCTCCACTTAGGTACTCTCTCGACTTACTATGGGCCGCGATACAGACTAGGATTAAAGCAGGTTACCGGTAGGACATGAACTCTAAAATTAAAGCCGTTACCGGTACCAGAGATAGCGCCAGAACGGTGACACAGACGAACCTAGGTAGCGTCCTGTATGTGGCCGACAACTTGCGCACTTCGAGCACCTGGCAATGAACGATGTACGGGAGCTCTCGGTAACAGAAGCTTCGTAGCATCTTGGTAGGTAGGCGTTAAACGTCTGTGTACGCGATCCGAACCTGTTGAATTTGCTGACCAGACTCAAAGCCCAGAACTTCGCTCTCATCTTGCATCCCGTGCGTGTGGCCCACTCGGCGATCCGCAAGGCCCCCCTTTGCAGTCCATGTCTTCCTCTGATCTGCTCGGAACGTCCTTTCGCGGCAATGATCGTCTCTGGGCGCCCGGTACCGGGAAAGGTGCGTCCCTGACGCCGGCGATCCATTTCTCTGTTCCAACTTTGTTCACACC
This sequence comes from Decorospora gaudefroyi, assembly GCA_010015605.1. Lineage (NCBI taxonomy): Eukaryota > Fungi > Ascomycota > Dothideomycetes > Pleosporales > Pleosporaceae > Decorospora > Decorospora gaudefroyi. The sequence goes on from ML975257.1 coordinate 238,557, forward strand.
ATATTTAACTAGGTACTACCGAGTTTTGCTATATTACATTGCTAGACCCAAGATCGCTTCGAGGAATGTCACCTTATCAACATTCGACATCGCTTTTCGCGTACTCCATGATTCTATGTAATGCCCGACGACTAGGTATGCTTAGGCCAAGGTAAGCAACAAGGAGACAAGGGATTCCCAAGGTCCACTGGTGTATAGACCAGAGCTTTCGCTTCCACCTAGGCAATACAACAATGATTTTAGTGTACTATTCCGGAAAGCGCCGTGTTGCGGACTAAGTAAGCTCCCAAGCATTCCCCTGCTTACCACATCACTTCTCACCAGAGCTACCGGCGAAGACCGACATCATGAGCGGCGAGGGTTATGAAGGACCATGATCCCATTCATGCCCCATGCTGGCCTGGGCGCGGGGGCAGATGGCTTGATCAATGCTGATCCCCCACAGGCCACGCTGCGTCTCCAATCCTTCCTTTCTCTACCTTTTTTCCGCAGCCGCTGACGCATGAAGACATACTTTTTCTGGTTGATAAAGAACCGTGGCCCTCCAGACTGACCGGACATGGGTGTGCCAGACAATGGACCCGTAATCGTCGGTGTAACGTGGTGGTTGACATCCTTTTGCGGAGTATTCCTAGTATTGCGTATTTACGCCAAAGTGAGCCGCAAGCAAGCGCTATGGAGGGATGATTACATTCTTATACTCTCATGGGTATGCCTCTATTCCCTTCTCCTCTACCACTCACAAACCTCCTGACATGTAGTCGCCTAGCTCCTTCTCCTCGCCCAAGCTATCTTCACCCAAGCCGGTCAATTACTCGGCTTCGGAAAACGTACCGAAGATATTCCGGTTGCCAGCCTCGCTACAATCGCCTTGGGTACCTCAATCTCAGCCTCAATCTCCTGTTTTTCATCCACGCTCTCGAAGATATCCTTCGGTGTCACCCTCTTGCGACTCACCTCAGGCTACCTACGCGCGTTTGTGTGGTTCTGCATTGTCACCCTATTCCTCGTTATGCTACCAAGTGCGCTTGGCACTTGGTTTCAATGTACGCCTATGGAGAAAGCCTGGAACAGTGCCATCGAAGGCACATGCTGGGATTCTAGCGGGACAATACATTATGGGATCTTTAACGCGGCTTGGTGTGCGACCGCCGATTTTGCCTTGGCGCTATTGCCGTGGTATTTGATTTGGGGTTTGCAGTTGAAGTTTAGGGAAAAGGTGGGTGTCGGCGTCGCCATGTCAATGGGCGTACTGTGAGTTGCCTCTTTCCTCTGTGGGTTCTCGAAGCGGCACTTTAACAGTGTGGCTCAATAGTGCAGGCGTGTGCGCCATAGTAAAGGGGGCGTACCTCATACAACTCGGCCAACAGGACTTTTACTACAATGGTAAAGATGTCACTATCTGGACCGCGGTCGAGACCGCCACGGCTATCATTGCCGCTTCCATTCCGGTTTTGCGCGTCTTCTTCAAACAAAGAATATTCTCATACAATCGATCGCATATGCGATCGAACCATAGCGTCCCGCTGTCGCGATTGAATCGCAGTCAGCATTGCACGACTACCACGACCATAGAGGCCATGGGGAAAGACAAGGCAGGCGGATGGAGCACGACCGAGGGTGGCGAGGACGATACCAGCCAGCGGGGAATATTGGAAGCCGAAGAGAGAGCGATTCGAGGCGATATGGCGACATATGATGATGAAGGCATCCTCAAGACGGATACTGTTACTGTGACGGTCGAAGGGGATGCAAGATCGGACCACAAAGTTAGGTCGTTCCTGGGGATATGAGATGTCACATTGAATATAAAAAGCTAAGAGGAAACGAGGCCAAGCTTGGAAGTGTCGTGGCAGTGCAAAGATGGTGATGTGGTCTCGCAATGGGGGGGTGAAGGGGGTGGCCAATCAGCTCAAAGTGTGGCAGATGGCACGTGTGCCTGGTTACTCAGCAGCCGGCTGCATTAGCTCCAAACCTCACCGCCGCTCGAACATGACTTCCTAACAATGAATCCACATAGACCCACATGGGAATCGCTATCCGATGGGGAAGACACAAGTTAGGCGAGCATGCGACCGGTGCCATGCTGTCAAGGAGAAATGCCGCTGGATGCCCGACCAGAATGCGTGCGAACGCTGCCACCGCCTTCAATCGCGCTGCCAGAGCCTAAGGCCAGTCGCAACTGCTGGTCGGAAGCCCCGCTACCAGCGCGGTGAATCCGCCATCCGACGCCCGACACACGCTCTTCCAATCGTTCCACGAGCAGATGTACCCTCTCCGCCCAGAACGCTGTCCTTGCTACCAGGCCTGGGTGAGCGGGAAATGCAACTTCTCAGAAATACATTCCAAGGTCAGCCGCGAATCAACCAGTTCCTAATCGGGCCGACCTTCAGCATAGGCCACCATAAGACCTTCGCCCGTCATCTCTATAGGGCAACACCGTATATTCAGGACGGCGTGCTGGCCATGTCCGCGATTCTAGCTTGCGAGCATGAAGACCAGCCTATCCTCGAGGACCGGACCATCGGCCACAAACGCGCCGCTTCTGCCGTCTCCACCCTACGCTCCATGAGCACATTCGGTTCTGGGGATCTTTCCACCGTACTACTCCTCGCCATTAGCGCCGTCACCTTCGCTCTACACGCCAACGGCAACGCGCTGGCAATATGTCGCCACAGTCTGCATGTCATCAAACCCTTGTATGAATCCTCGATGGAGCTCGACGCCGAGTGCCTAGCATTCCTCATCTGCCTCATCCACACTGAGACTGTTGAGTGCCTTCTCCGGTGCGAGATTCCAACATTGCGATTCAAGGTCCAAATTCCAGAGGGCTTCGTGGATCGGTATATGGGTATTGCGTCTCCAATGTTACCATACCTACACGATGTTTGTTGCCTGAGTTACGCTATGTGCCACAGCGACCGCGTCGGCTGGACGGAGCTGATGAGAGCTATGGACGCGATCGAATCGGCGGTTGAACAATGGACACCGAGCTTGCCTGAAGGCTGTGCCACTCGCTTCTTGGAGGAAGAAGTCATCAGCATATACGGCCAAGCCAGAGTTTATCGCTGGTCTGTACTTCTTCTTATACACCGATTGCGTCATCCATACGGCACAGAAACAGCGAAAGGAGCAGCTATATCCGAAGCTATTCTCAGGGAACTGGATCTAATCGTCCGGCGAACAAAGCGCTCTGTACCATGTGTCACCATTGCGTTCACGTTTGCCTGTTTTGAGCTCAACGATTCAGCGAAGCGCCAGATGGCGCTTGACAGCACTACCATCTTGATCGAATTCTCGAAACAGATACAAATCAATATCAAGAAACAGTTAGCCGCATTCTGGTCTGTCAAAGACACTCGGGATCAGTTACATTGGTGCGACATGATTTCCTGGCTTCCGCCGTAGTACATCTGGAGGCACGACGACGGATTCACATTGTTTCGGCACTCTCGAACTTGTATACCACAGCGTAATAATTCCAGGCATCGCGAGTGGGTTTTCTTCAGGACCGCAACATTCACATGTACCTATCTAGCCTCATGTCAGACTTGTTATTCCGCTACAAATAGATAACAAGTTCTATCTACGAATGCTCCCCTAACGTTCGATGGGCCGGTTGTCGCATCGCCATTTGTTCGTATCTCTTCGCGGTTGCGATTCTCGCTCTCTTTCCCCAGATGAGCAGTGGCACGGGAATCAAGAGAATCGCAAAGCAAACCATAGCTAGAAGGACATGGACATTCTGCAGGCCCATTCCTTGGATCCACGGGGTGAGCGTGAAGAGCACAACGACAGCGAACAGGTTGCGCATGAAAACGATGCCTACCAAAACGTCGCCAAGAATCTGCAAAGGGTGCACGTCAGCATATGTCTCGTTAGAGGGATCGTAATCCCAGGGCTTCGCGCAGCTGACTAACCTCTTGGTAGCAGTCTGTTACATACGAAAGAGCGATTCCGCTGGCAAGCACAAACGTGAAACCAAAAAGGCCAAAGCCGACAGCCAGAACCATCCAATGCACGCCCTAAAAATGGTTAGTGAAGGGAACAAAACAGCTACGCCAGTCCACTAAGGGGCGCTTGAAACTCACTCTAACCAAAGCTAAACCAAACATTACAATGCCCGCTGGGAGGAGAACTGCGGCTGCAAGAGCGAGCCACAGTCGCATCTCAGGCTCGTATATACCCCCATTGCGCTTGGAAAACCACCTGATCGACCTGTCATTGAGGTAACCGCCGACGAAAAACCCAATACAGGAGCCAACAAAAGGAGCGATGTTCATAAGGCCGACTCCGGACGGCCCGAAATTGTATGGCGGCTGGAGCAAGTACACGGCTTGTACCGAGGACATCAAGGCCAAAGACGCCAGGAGCGTACCATAAGTGAGGGCTGTGTAAGCGACTGCTGGGAAACAAAACAAGACAATGATCGGCTGATAAAAATGATGGCCGATGCGACCTTTGGAAGGCGTGACGAGCGCAAAGCGCTGACGATACGTCTTTCTCGGCATACTTGGATCTATTCTGGACTGTGTCTGTTCGAGACTGTTGGGCTTGGCGTCGCCAGTACTTCTCGCAGATTTCTGTAGCTCGAAATCGTTCCGGATGCTCTTCGGTGCGTCTTCATCGACGGTCTCAGTGACGTAGGGGACGCTGCGGCCGTTGAGGATCGGTATGTACTTTGACTCCTCGAAGAAGAAAAGAACGAGCACGAGGTTCAGCGCCAGAAATATGGTGCACCACCACCAGATCCATCTCCAGCCCTGGGATTCAACCACGAAGCCGGAAGCAACGGGGCCAAGCGACGCGCCGACCGATGTGAAGATCAGATACCAGGCGTTCATAGTCCCATGCTGGTGTACGAAGAAAAGGTCGGCGATAGTGATCTGTACGACCGCCTCGCTGATGGCGCCTCCTAGCCCAGCAATGAGGTTGCTACCCATCCAATCGCCAACCGATTTGGTTTTGGCTTGCCACACAACCGAGCCTAACTGCAGTGTTAGACTGATCAGGTACAACGGTCGTCGCCCGTATTTGTGTACAAATGGCATGAAAAGCATGCAACCGACGGCCAATCCGGCGCAACTGATAGCGACCGCGTTGTTCAAGTCGTCGATGGTGAAATGGAGTTCCATCATCAAGGGGCCCCATGACGTTGAGCCAATTTGGAGATGGACAAACGTCCATAGCACAAAAAAGCCTACGAGACCGAAGTTGAGCGCTTTTCGTGTCGTGCTCCAGTTCAAGGGATCGTCGGGATCGGAGCTCGGTACGGGGTGAAGAAGTAGTTCGGTTGTCGACCCGGTAACTAGAACTAGATGATTAGAATGCTTCGTGCCAAGTATCTAGTTCTGCGCTCTCACGTTGTTCCAGTCGCACCGTCCCGGGCGCCCAGAAGTTGGTGTCTTCTTCTCTGTGGCTATCCATGTCCTTCATGATCGAGTGAGGATCCTGGAAAGCAACGATATACTGTGAGGATGGTAGCTACCATCGATATGTTGCTATAAGGACTGTTTTTGTTCTACAGAATCCTCTTAGCGTATATATACGATTGACCCCTCTCCGAGCGTTAGGTCCCGACCCCTACGGTGGCAGATACTAGCATATCTACAATCCTTCTTCCCCCTGGAATCTTCGCTTCCACAGGCGATGGGAAGCACATGCATCCAATCACACGGGAGACAACTAACCGGCTTGGCGCTGCCGGGCGCACTAAAATGCCGCTGTTCAGGCGAACAACATCCAGCACAGCGGAATGGCAGCGCTTCAGCCGCAGACTGCTCTCAGCTTAGGTTTACTCACAGTACATACTACACAGTACTCCAGTCTCCGTATCATCGTTAAGAATCGGGATACTGTGGAGTCTGTGTACCTACTCCGCCTGGTCAGTGCGGCGCTAAGGGATAGTAGTTCTAGAATTGCATGAACATGTTTACGATGCTCGTTGGTCAGTTTTTTGCAGACAGTATCTAACGTACTGTGCACCTGGCGATAATGTTGCCGTTTTGAGCCATCTGCAAGTCGACTCGGGATTCTTTCTCTCGACCATTGTTACCAGTTACAAATTGCAGGCGAGTGATCTACTCTCGCGCTGTCTCCTTCCCATAGATACCTATCAGTATCTACTCCGTACGAAGGAGCTGAGCTTATTTTTTTGAGTTTTGGGCAAAGGTCTCGGTGCAGTGGCCTGTGCGCCCCGAAACTCTAAAAAAGTACGAGCTCTCCGTCGTAGGTACACACACGGTACCGTGTCCCCCGCAATCTCCACAAACGTCTGTGCTATCCATGATGCCGCGTACGATACGCACACGTACTGTGTAGGTAGATGCTTGAAGCGTCCCCCGACCCCCTCGGAACAATTCCATCACTTCATTCTGGCAGTTCCCCTCATATTCACGGTTCACAATATTTGCTATTTGTCGCAACGTAGCTTGCCAAGCTATCGCAAGGGTCGACTGGATCACCATCGAACCTACACTATGTATGGAAGCCACCCACGACGGGAACGGAGAATCCTGGACATCTTCACGCTGTCTTTCGACATATAGAAGCTATAATGAGCCCCAGAAACTACATGAGCTCCACTCTTGTCCTAGGATGGATCCATCATAGCTTTCGGTATGTACGACAAGGCACTTTCTCGAATTCCCACTGTTGACTGGCGCCTCGGGATTGAGAGAGAACTAATGATCTTCGATTTGCTTTCTGTTGTAGCGGAAAACCTAAGAGGTAGCAAAAAACGCGGAGTTCGCAAATAATCAAACGCTGGTGTCAATGCCAGCATTGAGCATACCTTGGTAAACGCGCGGTCACGTGCCGATGTCGTGTAGTGGACCTCACCAAGTTTACTTTTTCTAAGGTCGGTGGTTATTCCGGACGTGAAGAAGATACCGGAGGTGAGCGTTTTCCTTTTCATTATTTTAAGCGCAGTACACAGGCAGACAGCATTATTACTAATTAGTAAGACAACAGCAAGGGTCATCATCACCAGTCGCGGCACCTTCTCTTCTAGCGTAGTAGTTACAACGCTCATTCCGTTTTCCACAGCGGAATTTTCCCTCTCAAGGAGTCCAACAGTACCGATACCTGTAACGGAAAGCTCAGCTTACGAATTACTTAGGCGTACGGAAGAGATCCGCATACATCCCGGAAACCCTTCTCTCACCGCGATTGTAATGCGAACCCTGTCCCTGCCCTCACATAAGAGCTTGGAAGCGGAGGCGTCTCTCTACCCTCCAAGACTGCATCGAGGTCGTCAACACTTTGATCAACATGTCTTCAGCAGGTCTTTTCTTAACGTTACCAGCCCTCTCCACCCTCAGCGGACTTCAAAAGCTCGAGAGCGGCTGATTATCACGGGCATGATGGACGAATCGATGACGCACATCGAGAGACGGCCGGCGTGTTGCAGCATCCGAGTAGAAAATAGATCGCCATAGGCCAGAGGTAGGAAAATGCAGGAAAGATGTACTCGCTATTCTGGATTCGGCAATTCAGGCCACACTGATGTGTATACATGCATGCTTTGCAGCGCCAAGCCGGACGATTGCCCCACTACCGGTACTTCGCGATGCCGCTACCAGCTCCAACAAGTTCCTACAACGGTCCTAATGCTGAACAAAACATCCCGCCGTCTCGTACGGTCCGGCTGATGACCTCGGTACTTGGACGCCAATCAAAGGCATACATACTCGACACGTATGCCAATGAATGTAGTCCTTGATGACATTCAACCTACTATTTGCCCCTCAATGATGGCCTCAACAACGTGGGAAACCAAAGTCACGGTGAAATTTGAAACCAACCTTGAAAGGATACCCGGAGAATGGCTGCTCCCAGCAACTATTACCGATGCGTTGCAGACGCCGTTAGCGGACCATCCGAATCGTTTGTTACTCATGGATATCGCAAAGAAGTCTGGCATCTTGAGTGAAAAAGAATTGGACATCACGGAGAATTATACCGTCGAGGATTTACTGAGGAAGCTGAGAGAGGGCGACTTGTCATCCCTTGAAGTGACAGTGGCCTTCTCCAAGAGAGCAGCGATGGCGCAGCAACTGGTCCGTTCCATCCACTCCTGGGCTCAATGAATTCCTGAGGAGTTACTGATCTTGGACACCATATAGCTATCGTGTCTCACAGAGACTTACTTTCCCGAAGCGATGGAGCGCGCCCGCTTCTTAGATAACGAAAGAGCAAGAGGCCGCATCGTAGGACCGCTGCACGGGCTGCCCGTCAGTCTCAAAGACAGTTTCCAGATCACGGGTTCGGCAGCCAGTATCGGCTTTGTTTCACTTTTGGAGCGAATGTCGGAGAAGAACTCGCCGCTTGTCGAAATTTTGCTGAGCTTAGGGGCGGTTGTTTACGTCAAGACGAATATCCCACAGACGATGATGGTAAATTCAGAATTTGATTTGGCGCCTAAATATCCGGAAGGCGACGCAAGGAGGCTAACTGTTGGGACAGACTGCAGATTCGCACAACAATATCTTCGGCCGGACCTTGAATCCACACAACACCAGTCTTACGGCTGGAGGTTCGAGTGGTGGCGAAGGAGCGCTTGTGGCATTCAGAGGGTCTCCATTAGGCATTGGAACGGACGTCGCAGGCTCAATACGCATCCCATCTCTCTGCTGCGGTACGTACGGCTTCAAACCTTCCACCTCGCGCATTCCTTTTGGTGGTCAGACGGCTCCTGTCGGTGATGGAATGTCCTTCTTTCTCCCTTCAGCTGGCCCGTTAGCAAAAGATATGCCGGCGTTAAGCATCTTTTGCCGATCGGTCTTGTCAACTAGGCCCGCGCTGTATGACTCCACTGCTCTCGATGTGCCCTGGCGGGATCTGTCAGAACCGTTGCCATCGACGAAACTGAAACTAGGCCTTCTGGGGGAGGATCCAGTATTTCCGCTCCATCCACCGGTCAAAAGAGCCCTCGCCAATGCCGTGAAAACGCTGGAAGCGCAGGGCCACGAAATCATACCCCTCCCCGCGTCCTGCGCACACGTCGCCAACGCGCTTGCCCTCGCCTTTGCCTATTTTCAACTCGATGACACAGCCTTCTCGCACATTGCGGCTAGTGGCGAACCGCTCGTTCCATCCGTCGCGCAGGGTATGCATGACTTTGGTAAATTCAAATCCGATTTCCTGGCCGACATTGCAGACTTGGACGGTATTTCCAGATTGGCTGCGCTCAACGTCAAGAGGCACTCAATTGCCGAGGACTGGCGAGCCATGTGGCAGAAGGAGGGGTTGGATGGTGTGATGGGGCCGGTGGCGCAGAGCACGGCTGTTAGGCATGATACGTATGGGCTCCCGCCTTATACGCTAATGCTGAACGTTTTGGATGTGAGTATCTTGCGCTTTTCTTTTCTTCTTGGACTGTAGAGCAGCTAATTGACACGAACATAGTATCCCGCATGCATAATTCCTGTTGGCACGGCATCCAGCGAACTCGATGCTGAGCCCCTCGTCATGGGTCCTGGTCAACTGGGTCCAAACTGTAAGTCGACTCGTAGCCCCTCTTGGTATTGAACGCGAAGCTGATTTGTTACTTGCGAAGATGAACCCAAGGATGTGCATGGTGCGCCGACTGCGATACAAGTGTTCACCAACACAATGCGTGATGAGGAGTGTCTACAGGTCGCGACCATCATCGATAAGTGCTTGACTGCGACGGTGCAGACGGGCAGAGCGAGAGAACATCGGATGTAGTATAAAACTATGAATCGTCAGGATAGTTGCCGCGTGGTGAGTTTCCAGCTTGTCGTGTTCGATCCTGTGTCTACCTGGGGTATTTCTCGTGTGGCAGCCCTTCACTTTACTACTAAGAAGACGCTATACGTTCAGGAAATGACCATAGTAGTGTTTGGAGGTGTGCGCTACCTCATCGGGCGTTGTGTTTCACGGTTCCAAGGTTACACTATGGTTTCTGCATACGAGCTGCAGTAGACATAGCTCAGGTGCGTGATCTAGACAGTATGGAGTGTGTGCGGATCAATGTGGTATCTAGTATCGTTATTCAATGACTCGTCTGCGTCATCTCCTCATCTCGTCATGTCCTTACTTACATGCCTTACTTACATGGTGTACACATCTGAACTATACTGATCCGCCCTTCTCCCTTCACAGCAACTCCATTCAAGGATCACGGTCCTCACCACACTCACACTCCGATCCAAAGTCACAAAGCACCTGTGTAGCCTCCTCCTGCCATGGCGGCAGAGAAACATCCCTCTCCTGCTCCCTGACTCACTCTTTGTGAGCCTTGGTCTCGCTCAAGGCGACAAGCGCATCCAACCAAGCTACGAGTCTCTACCCCGCTCTCGCAAGTCGCAGGGCGACAGCGGACATATCGCGCTCAGAGTAGTTACCGCGTAACGTTTGGTTCAAGGGAGGAGCTGTGCCATAGGGCAGGTCGGTCGTGGACATTACTTACACGCAATAGTAGTCTGGGGGAGAGAGCCCCATCCAGAGAGAGAGAGGACGGCCGCAAGGAGAGGGAGGAGAGAAGTCTTGGAAGGCGCCATTGTGAGTGTTTCGAACATGCGCAAGCTCAATCATGTGAGGCTTGGGGAGTGTGAAGGGCGAGGAAGGCAAAGTGACTGCCAAGTAGACTGTTTATAAGACTAGGCCCTCGACTCCAGCGATACTGACCATTTCCGTCGATGTTCATGAGGACACTAAACTAAACGGGGCTGGTTCTAACCGAAAGGAGAAGGAGGTGGACGGTGCGCAAAAAGAGCACGTTGTCGGATCTGATTGGACAGCATCACGCCAACTCCAGAGAATTATGTCTGTTCATTGCGCCGGAGCAGCCTCGGCGGCATGCTCGTCGGTGGCGCCCGGGGCGGTTGGTTCTTCGGCCTCGGCCTCGTGGGGCTCTTGCATGGGAGCGGGAGGCCCTTGGATCAAGCGGATCCACCACGCGGGCGGGTCGAGGGGGCTGTGGTGATGGTGCAGCGGCGGGTAGATGTCGTTGAAGTAGTACCAGACTGCAGCGCGTTAGGTACAGGTCTCAAGAGTTGGGATGAGGGGTGAGCCTACTGTGACCAACGACAATGCCGCACATCTCATCCTTGGGCACCGTCCCATGCATGATGAGCGAAAAGGCCAACAACACCCAAGGCAGATACGGCGCCTTGAAAACCAGCAAGCCCAGAAAACTGAGCATCGTGTCTGGGTTCTTCCGGCTCCAGATGTAGATGAGGGTGCTGGACAGGGCTGAGCCGAGGAAGGCCATGGAGAACATGGGCGCGATGCAGAGGAGCAGGGTGGAGGCGAAGGTGAGGAGCCATGCAAAGTGGGCCGTCGAGCGGCCGGACGACTCTTCGAGCAGGCGGGCGTAGCGCTGGAGGAAGAAGATGTGGTAGAGGAGGTCGAGGTTGAGGGGCCCGAAGTAGAAGAAGGTGGTGAGCAGTCGCCAGTACTGGCTCTTGAAGAAGACGGTGCGCACGCTGTAGAAGAGCTGGAAGGGCGAGAGGATGTGGCACTGGACCAGCACACTCGCACTCAGTGCCGCTGTCATCCACCAGCGCGTACATACGGGCATTTCGTAGAACCATTGCTCGAGAGGGAAGGCGCCGCCCATGATGCCGTCGCCGCCGCCGCCGCCTTGCAGTACGTTTGCCATGGTGGGCGGGCTGACAGTAGGTAGGAGGGGTGGTGGGCGGCTGCGGAGGTAGGGGTGGGGGAGTGGGAGTGATAGTGATGTAGCTACGTAACTTCAAGCTGTCCGACGGTCCGCCAAGGCGCTAATGCAATGCAATCTAATCTAATCTACATCAGCACGCGGTCGTGGTCGACCGTCGCGGTCGCGCCTTCCGCCAGAACAAGGGCAACGGTCCGAGCGCCTGCCCGTTGTGACCAGCCACATTCCCCAGCCCCTCGAGTCTCAACACCAGAACATGCCCAGGACAGGCTTCCTCGGATTCCCACGTAGCACTGCCGACGCATAGCCCTATTCCGCTGTCGACGCGCTGTGAGCTGTCGCGACTTGGTGCCAGAAATCGAAATGCCGCCCAAAACGCCCCCCAGGCGCAACAAGGCGCGTCCGTCGAGGGGAGGAAGGACGAGTGCGGGATCCAGGCGAGACTCGGGCAAGCGGCGTAGGTATCCCACCAAGACGGCCGCACGTTTGGCGCATCCCCAGCTCAACACTGACGCGCGACTCCTAGTGGGACAAGTAGGCCCCGCGCCCGACCGCACCCGCAAGCGCTACCGACCGGGTACGGTTGCGCTGCGCGAGATCAAGCGATACCAGAAGACGACGGACCTGCTCCTCCTCAAGCTCCCCTTCCAGCGGCTCGTAAGCACTCGCCGCCCGACGCCCGACCAGCCCGCCCGAAGCTAACCCACGTCCAGGTCCGCGAGATTGCGCAAACGCTCACAACCGAAGACGGCCCCAGCAGATGGCAGAGTCAAGCCATCATGGCCCTGCAAGAAGCCACCGAAGCCTTCCTCGTCAACCTCTTCCACGACGCGAATCTCTGCGCCATCCACGCCAAACGCGTCACCATCCAGCAAAAGGACATACAGCTGGCTCGCCGTCTGCGCGCAGCCTGGGGAGCCCCTGTCTGAGCGCCCCCCAGCAAGAAAGGCAGTGTGGTGGGGGAGATGCCCGTTGTTGTTCGTTTCGATTGGGATTATTGGGATTATTGGGATTCGACTGCGAGGAAACGGGCTGCGATTGGCGTTTCGGCGCGCACGGGATATCCAACTTGAGCATTTGGGTCCATTGTTTACATGGCTGCGACGGCAGGTCCAAGACACATAGTGCTGCCTTGGGAAGCAGCATCCGCGTCACTTTGAATACCATCTTTTTGTTTCGCATCCGCTACCTCAACGTCACTACCCATCTCGGCTGCATCGTGTACGGTGGGAATGATGATGTCATGACTTTCTCTTTCTTTCGACCTACTGCTACCACCGTACAGCCAATGCCTCTGACCAGGCCTCGACACACTCCAAAATCGCCCCAGAATGTCGACAAGCACATACACTGCCTTCCAGCGACACCTCGCTTTCTTCTCAACACCAACAACACCACCACGCCTCACTTTCATCTCGGCCCTGCGCGCAGGGATCGCTCTCGGTCTCGACTTCCCCGTCGCCGTCCTACTTAGTCTGTCTCTCCGCGTGCTGTATGCGCCATTCCCTTACCTGTGGTCCCCTGTCATCGTCGACAGAATTCCGCCTTCATCACACCGCACGCAACTCTCGGCTATCGTACCCCCTAGCAACAAATCCGACTACACCTGCTCGGAACTCTTGTCCTTGTTGAACGCAAGCCCGGCGGAGAAGGAAGGCAAAGGATGGCTACAACGGAAGATTGACCAGGGCCATATAGTGGGCTTTTGGAATATGGCGGCGAACGCGCGGACGCACACTGTTAGCAAGAGAGATGTCGAAAATTTCCGCCAGGGAGAATGGGAAGGAGCAGTTGCTGGAAGGAGGAGAGGAAGGAGCGACGTGCTTCCGCTTTGGAGGGGTGGGCCGATTTGGGTTGCGGGGCATAGTTGGGCAATGCGGAATATGCTTGGTGTTAGGGTTTACGAGGTCAAGGGGCAGTAGTGAATATCCGTGGTGGAAGTTTCCCAGTAGAGGGTAGATACGTGAAAGTTGAAGTGGTAGAGATTTCAACTCCTTGTATCGGGATGCTTGCGCACCAGGTGCTGCCGCACTAGAAGATTACGTCATCGCTCATACATACCGAGCTAATCCTCTCCACTGCAACATACCCTCTAAATCTCATTCGCCACCATCAGCCATTCCTCCACAACGACTTGTCACGTCGCTTTGGACCACGGTTGCAGCACAGTCTAACGCGAACGCTTTGGGCAATCTCGCAACATCCAGCTGTGGGGTCTCGCGCCGTCCATGTGCCCAGCCCCGCCTGGCCCAGGTACAGGCAAAGGCACCCACCCACAATGACCCCTTTCACAGAACCGCCAATCTACTGGTTGCCGGAGGAGTTGTTACTGCAGATTGTCTCTCACCTTCCAGATTCAGCTGCACCCAGGCATCTCAAGCGCCTATGCCTTGTGTCACACAGGTTCCTGCCTGCTGCACAGGAAGCTCTACATACGACGGCGAAGCTATTTATCGCTTGCGGTTGCCACCCAGAAGTGAACCCACTGCTCAGGCTGCTCCGCACTTTGTTGAACCGTCCAGACCTTGCTCTGAAAGTCAAGGCCCTGCGAATCAGGACTGTCCGCAAGAATGTTGTGAAGTTGTGTGAAGACCATGGCTTCGATCTGCAAAGCTTGCGCACGCGCAGTCTAGCCAAGCTGGAAGAGCTAGGGTACACCAAGTCGAACCCATGGTATCGAACTATTCAGAACTCAATTGAGTCCGGCTTCGCTGGGTTACTCTTGCTACTCCTCCCGAACCTCAACCACCTCGATTTCTGGGTGAAGGACCATCACCGCGGTCCACCATCAAGCGAGTGTATCTCCGGACTCTTTGGAGAAATGACACCTCCGAATAGCATCATCATCGGGTGGAGCGGTCTTCAGCATCTCACAACAAGCGATACACATGTATTGAAGTCGGGCATCCAGCTTGACAGTCTCACCAGCCTTGACCTAATGACCATTTCCATCGGTACCATATTACGCCTAAATGGGCCTGGGTGTCTGCAAGGCGCCGAGAACCTCCAAAGTCTCTCTCTGACCGTCTCAATACAGTTCGCCGACAGGCTCTTGATCGACAAAGCAGAAGTCCAGCTGGCTGATCTGTTTGACGCGCTCGGCTGCAGCCGCCTACGGAGTCTGACAATGATGCTGTAAGTCCGCCTATGTCCTGCTTATCCCGTGTTATCTGACTTCTTATTTCGCAGCATCAACGACGGTTATCATGTTGGCGACGACCTGACTACACAGCTTGACGCCGGCTACTTCATGGACCAATTCAACGGCCTTAAGGGCGGCCTAGAAACGCTTGGAATTACACTCGAAATTACAGACGATGAGTCGGAGCTGGAGTGGTTGCTCGATATGGTTGCCCATCCGAAGAGATCTTTGAAGCACTTCACAGCAATGAAACATCTTGTTGCCCCCCAGGCCTTCCTGTTTTCCCCTGGTTTCTCCATCTTCGCGGGGGCAGGCAAATTTTGTCGACCAAAAGACTTACCGCCTAAGCTCGAGAAACTCGAGATTCTCTACCCGCACGAAGATGTAGAATATTGGGCCACGGGCTTTATTCCCAACAAGCCTGGCGAGAAGAAGGTGCTTTCGAACTTCAAAGAACTCTTGTTGACCTGCCGTAACGAGGTTGGCACCCCCGCCACACATTTTGCGACCGACGTCGATAAGATTTGGTGGACATTGTGGACGGAGTTTGGGATCGAGGTGTACGCCTTTGATCAGATCCAAGAATCTAGAGATAACTTAGGGGAGGTATGGCTCGAAGAAAGCATGGAAAAAACCAAAAGCGACGCCAAGGACCAATGGGGCGATGAGGATGAGGATGAGGATGAGGATGAGGATGAGGATGAGGATGAGGATGAGGATGAGGATTATGATGATGATGATGATGATGATGATGAAAACATAATGGATCTCATCGATCCGCTGGAGGATATGTCAAGCCTCATAGAGCCGATGGATTAATGACATCCCAGCGCAGAATTCAAAATAAAGAGGGAGCCGAGCGTGTTTGCCTGCACACTCAGTTTGCGGAATTTCAGGCCTAGGAACTTATTACGTATAGTCTTATCAGCATCAACGCAAGTGCGGATCGACGATTTGAACCACTTGCTACCCCACCCTCACATATCAGCCGGATTGGTTCTACATGAATTGAATATTGGATTTGACGCCTTCTTACCCTCGTGTGCGGCCATATTACAAGCGCATCCTTGGGTGTTGAATAGGATGTCCGAATATCCGATTCAGTGATTTGGCGTTCGCTTAAGATGCAGCTAGCACGCAGGTCTTTAATATACATTGCAGCATAACACGGGCGACGAGGCTAAAGTAGATGAAAACAGATCCAGTACCGTGGGTAGGATGCGAAGTTTTACCCGCTCCATGGCCTCCGTGACCAGAACATGCATCCCGCGCACGCTAGGTCCTTAGCCTGTGGACATTGTAATATCCGTGACGGCTTTGACGATCTATGTTTAGGTCTATGCGAACTATTGTACGTGCCGGCTTATCCTGACTCCTGTTGTAAGCTAGGCTGACCATAAGCCACAATTGCCACAGCATGCTTGGCGGCCGATGAGTAAACTACCATTACGAAGAATGACAATGCCGATGGGAGTTCGATGCTATTTTGAACTAATGAGCATGGAGTATTAGAAAGCTATATAAGTTCCGTGTTTCCCAATGGTCCTCCAACATGCAGCAGTCAAAGCAATTATCTTACCTCCTACCGCAGTGAAGTGCCAAGATGGCTTTCAGCATGTTCCTATTCGCACGCCTTTTGACCACGCTCATATTGGCCAGCTCGGTTGCTTCTGCTTCTGTCGCTATCAGCCGCTCCGGGTGGACTGCAACAGCAGATAGCTTCCAACCCGGCAATGAACCCGCCAAGGCCCTCGACGGAAGTGCGGCCACCTTTTGGCACTCCAAGTACGATCCTGCCCCGGTCGACCCTTTGCCAAATTGGATCGTGGTTGATATGAAGGCTTCCTATAATATCAATGCAGTCAGTATCCAGCCACGCCCTAGCGACAACGCGAATGGGAGAATAGGGGGACACAAAATTGAAGTCAGCACTGACAACACCAACTGGCAAATTGCGGCTGTCGGTACATACAACAACGATGCAACCAAAAAGAACACATTGTTCATTGCAAGACCAGCACGATATCTTCGCATCACTGCCACTTCTGAGGCCCAGAACGTCGCCAACCAATGGTCGTCTATTGCAGAGATCAACGTCTTCCAGGACACTACGTTCACTCCGCCCGCTTCCGGAAAAGGGTCGTGGGAAAAGACCGTAGATTTCCCTCTCATACCGGTAGCCGTAGCGCTTCTTGCGAATGGCAAGCTCTTGATGTGGTCAGCTTATGCTAGAGACAACTTCGGCGGCGACAGGGGCTTCACACAGACTGGCATTTATGATCCGGCCACTGGCGAATCTAGCCAGCTGAGGGTATCTAACACCGAGCATGATATGTTCTGCCCTGGTATCTCGCTAGACTTCAGCGGTAGGGTTGTCGTCACGGGCGGGAGCAGTGCTGCAAAGACTAGTATCTATGACCCATCCAGTAGCGCATGGATTTCGGGGAAGAACATGCGCATCGCCAGAGGCTATCAGTCCACGACTACCTGCTGTAAGTATACATGTAAACATGTAAATGAGACGTATGCTGACATGTTAACCCTGTTCTCAGCTGATGGACGCATATTCAATATCGGCGGCTCGTGGAGCGGAGGAAGGGGCAACAAGAATGGCGAGATATACGACCCAACTACGAATACTTGGTCCTTAATTGCTAACGCTCTTGTCGCTCCCATGTCAGTAATATTCATGTATAAAGTGTATATAAAACCTATACTGACCTCGCATTCCGACGTGTAGGCTCACAGCAGATGCCGATGGGGTATGGCGTGCCGACAACCATGGCTGGCTTTTTGGGTAAGTACACTGTAACTTCCACTATCGTTTCCTGAATTAACTGGTCGTAGCTGGAAGAACCAGACCGTTTTCCAAGCCGGTCCCTCGATTGCGATGAATTGGTACGACACAACCGGTTCAGGAAGCACTACTAGCGCTGGAAACCGGCTTGATGATGGGCATTCGATGAATGGCAACGCAATTATGTATGATGCACCGGCCGGGAAAATTCTGACTGCGGGGGGAGCTGCGGACTACGAAGATAGGTTAGTGATATCACGCATCAAACATATTCGGAAGGTTGACTAACTCCTCTGCAGTGATGCGCGAACCAATGCGTACGTCATTACACTCGGTACACCAAAAACAACTCCCACCGTCAAGAGGATACAGAACATGGCATATGCACGAGGTTTTGCCATGGGCGTCGTCTTGCCTGACGGCACTGTCTTCGTTACCGGCGGACAATCGCATTTGAAGCCTTTTCGCGACGAGACGGCCGCTCTGACACCGGAACTCTGGGATCCAACAACAGAAACATGGTCGCAACTGAATCCCATGCGAATCCCAAGAACCTATCATTCTGTTGCGGTTCTCCTACCGGACGCAACTGTCTTTAACGGCGGCGGAGGTTTGTGCGGGCCTTGCACACAATACGGCGGCGTACCGGAGAGCAACCATTTCGACGCCGAGATCTTCGTACCACCCTACCTGCTCAACTCCGACGGAACGCGGCGCACACGACCCGTTATCACCAGCCTGTTCTCTAGCGTTAAGCTCGGGGCCAACTTGCGCATTACCACCAATACAGCTATTTTGAGCTTCTCCTTGATAAGGTTCGGGACTGCGACACACACTGTCAATACGGACCAGAGACGAATCCCTCTTACACCGAGCGGGAGCGGGACTAGCTATACGGTGCGAGTTCCTAGTGATCCTGGGATTGCTTTGCCAGGGTATTGGATGCTGTTTGCACTAGACCGTAGCGGTACGCCAAGTATTGGCAAGATTATCAAGCTAGTTGTTTAAACCTATACTATATAGGTATAGATATAGCTTAGGTATTACTATATAGTTAATATTAAAAATAAAATATAATAAAATAGTTTTTAGAAGCTTAAGTATAATATTATCTATAACTAGTTTTCTTATAATAGTAAGTCTATAATCTTAGTCTTTAGAAGTTTAGAAGTTATTAGTGTACTATAGTATAGTGTACTACTAGTAGAGTATATAGTGCTAATATAAGAGTATAATAGAAGGTGTAACGAGGCAACCTACTAGGGCCGGACTTAGACACTTATGTCCTCCCTCGTTACAGCTACAGCCACGATCGAACCTGGACCTAACCCGGACCCGGTTCGGACCTGAACCTGGCTTCGTTCTGACT
>ML975258.1:0-185794 GCA_010015605.1 Decorospora gaudefroyi
CCCCCCCCCACCCCTTCCTTCTTTTTTTTCCCCGCAACTGCTAACACATCCCCAGACCACGACGAAGACCCCCGTAAAGTGCGTTGGCACGAGACTACGCACCCCAAGCTCGTGGCGCACAAGGGGCTTATGAACACTGCGTCGCTGCGTCTGGCGACGGCCGAAGACGATGCGATTGAGAATGATTTTGGGCGCTGGCAGGCGTGTCATTTGCAGCAGAGGGAGACGATGGATGATCGGCTGGGTCATATTCTTATGACTACGAATTGGGGCGGGGCGCATATGGATCTGAAGGATGAGCGGTTTTTCTGTATTTTGAATAGGGAGATGCCGAGGCAGGCTAAGGAGGATGGGTTTGATGCTTGGGGTGGGATGGAGGAAAAGGGCGAGGAATGCTAGGAGATGTGAAAACTAGATTTCTTTGCCTCCTACCTAGGTATAGCCTACTTTTCAGGCAGGCTTTTACGCACGAATTGTACTACCTAATAGACAGATTTCGAACTCGCATAGCAGATTTTTGACTCTGGAAAGTAGGTCGTTACACCTCCGTCGTGGGTATTTTGCGGAAGTATCAGAAAGGTCTAACGAGTGCTGAGGAGTACTCAAAGCATGCTAACCTCTTTTGGGTGCCGCCATGGTAGAGGCAACTTGCCGTACCGTATTCTTTGGTGAAGATGACATAGGCTAGGCTGAATGGGGTATGCGTGTGGTCTAATCAGATAGGTAGGATGGCTCGCTTAGCGTCATTTTATCCTCGTACGGAGCTGAGATGCTTCAAGTGGGCCTTAAGTAGGCCGAAAGCAGCTTTCCTATCTATCTGATTGGACCGCACGCATACCCTATCCAGCCTAGTAGAGGTCCTATTGACCAAAGAATACGGTAGGTAGAGATTCACTAATACATCTACAACAGAGTCCGAGCCATATGTAAAGCTCCCCGCACGAAGACCGCTAGCCGCGCTACATTATTTCTCACAGCTACAACCTCTACTTACCAGTTCCTAGGTAATTCACGCTAGCCGAAAGCCAAAAAAAAACCCTGCGAGGTGCGGGCATGCACATTTTTGATCCAACGAAAACCCTCCGCGGCGGTCCATACAAAAGAGCCATGGAGTTACTCGATCCATTCGAAATATCAATTTCCGGGACTTTGAAAAAGAATCGCAGGCGCGAGTATTACGAGGTCTTGGTTCCCTTCAAAATTTTCCTCTCCGACGTTTTCTACACCATCGTTCCACGCCAGTCCACCGATTCGGTTGCGCTTCATTCTTATTTCGACGACTCGCATTTGGTCCCACGGGTTTGTGTGCCTGCCTATCATTTGATCATACTAGTCACAACTACTACCACAACTACCACCACAACTACCACCACAACTACGAAACCAGTCGCGCAGCATGACGCAACAAGAGACAACCGCGTTGACTTTGGAGTCAAAAGAAGAATTGCCCAAAGTCCCGGAAGCGAGCACAGAGAAAAATGCGCCAAAATTTGTAAAGGGACCGCGGTTCTGGGCTATCCTCGCTGTTCTCTCTCTCATCAGCCTGCTCACGGCTCTGGAAGCTACCGTTACATCGACGGTTATGCCATCGCTTGTTGCGGATTTGGGGGGAGGCGAAAACTTCATCTGGGTTTCTAATGCCTATTTTTTGACCATGTAAGCGCTCCCCGCTCGCCCTGCCGCCAACTTGAGCCACGGGCTTGTGGATTCTTGTGTCTGGGACTTACTTTGTTTAGGTGTTCTTTGATGCCCATGTTTGGCCAGCTTGCAAACGCATTTGGCCGCCGGTGGCCCCTGATCATGTCCGGGGTGCTCTTCATGCTTGGGAGCGGTATTTGTGGCGGGTGAGTTGCTGCTTCCTCAATGCCTGGCCGGGAGAGCTATTACGTCTCTTGGAGTTCAGAGTCTTTGCTGACGACAATGGTACTGCGTAGAGCCCCCAACATGGCCGCGATGATCGCCGGTCGAGCGATACAGGGCATCGGAGGCGCGGGCATCGGCGTCCTCTGCGAGATTGTCATCTGCGACCTGGTGCCGCTCCGCGAGAGAGGTACCTACATGGGCATCGTGTTTGGTATGGTCGGCATCGGATCCGCCCTCGGCCCTCTCTTTGGCGGACTGCTCGCAAGCTACAGCACCTGGCGCTGGGCTTTCTACATGAGTCTGCCCATCGGAGGTGTTGGGACTCTGCTGCTGTTTTTCTTCTTGCGAGTCAAGTATGACAAATCCCAGACTTTTGCTACCAAGTTTTCGAGCCTGGACTGGCTGGGAAACGCTGTCTTCATCGGTGGCACGGTCCCAGTGCTGATTGCCCTTGGCTGGGCAGGAGGGCAATACTCGTGGTCATCCTATCAGGTCCTTGTGCCACTCCTTGTTGGACTGGCCACCATGGGAGCCTTTGTCGCGCTTGAAGGCAATGCCCGACTTACGCCAGATCCCATTATGCCCCTTCACCTCTTCAGCAACTCTGTGAGCTCCATCGTCTTCCTCCTCACCTTCCTTCACGGCCTCGTCACGATGTGGGCACTCTACTTCCTCCCAGTCTACTTCCAAGGCGTGCTGGCCGTAGATGCTTTCAAGGCCGGTATCTATCTTCTTCCCACCATCCTCGCACTCTTCCCCGGCGCCATCGTCGGCGGGTCTTTACTCAGCAAGTTCGGCCACTACAAGCCTATTCTCATCGTTTGCTTCGCCTTGGTCGTCGTCGGCTTCGGCATCTTCACACTCTTGGACGAGAACTCAAGCACAGGCGCCTGGGTCGGCTTCCAAGTGCTCGAGTCCTTTGGCGCGGGCTTTGGCATGGCGGCCTTGCTCCCAGCGCTACTGGCCCCGCTGACGGACAAGGACACGGCGCTGGCAACGGCCACATGGGCCTTCATGCGGAGCTTCGGCGTTATGTGGGGAGTCGCTATTGCCGGCACCGTATACACCACCCGGGCCGCGCAGTTGGCCGGCGCAGGCGCTATTAGCAACGATGCAGTGGTGGCGGCCGAGTTCATGGCGGGCGGGGCCTACGGGGCCGCGCAAGTCGACTTTCTTGACTCTCTCTCGGCACAAACGCGTGCTCAGGTCATCTCTGTGCAGAGCACCGCGCTCCAGAGGTCATGGCAGGTCGCCATTGCCTTTGGCGGGGTGGGCCTTATTGCTGCTGCTGTAATGAAGCAGGTACCGCTCAGAAAGGAGAACGACACCGACTTTGGCATGGTAGATAAGAGGGGTAAACCTACCGAGGAGGCGAGAGGTATAACAGAGAAGGAGGTCCCTGCAGCGGTCGCGTCGTGATATTCTTGAACAGATGCAAGAAAAGGTAATTTTTAATTGGATAAGACGGCGGAACTAAGATTCGTAATTGTAACAACCTAACAGGGAGCATCTCCTTTGTTTCTTGGAGAGCCGCCTCATATAGAGAGTCTTTTCCTCTAAGCAACTTTAGAGCTCGACAGTGTATTATTATAATTGGCAATTACCTTGATGCGGCGCATGTTACCACGGTATCATCGCAGAACCCAATGCTGTGATCACTGATGGGATCCACGCCACGCCGCAACAAGCTAATGGTAGGAACTTATCCCTTGCACGCTAGGTAGTTCGGAGTCCTCAAACCTAATCTGCCCGTTTCTCCTTCGTACTTTCTCCTGTAATTTTGCTGATTGGCTGGCCTCACTCAAACCCTCCGAGGAGGGTTTCCTCTGCTTACTCATCCACCCAACAACCAACATTCGTTCACGCCATCCTCTCCTGACCAACCAAACCAACATTTTTGCGTTAGCCCCATCACTTCTCAATAAATTTTTGTGTCTCTCCACGCACAATACTGATCATGCTCAAACCCTCAGTCAGACGCTCCGCCTGTGACCAGTGCAGAGCAAAGAGAGTTCGATGCCTTCGCGCCCAAGACAGTATGGCGCCGTGCGCCCGCTGCTGCTACATGGGCGCGCAATGCGTGACAGGCGCATCCGGCCACCCCGGAAGACCTTCCAAGCAGCGTCCTGCCGTCTCTTCGCCTGGACCCCATCGTACATCGACGGTGCTAGACATGCATCACCTCGAGGTCTGCGCACCCGCCATGGTAGTCATGCCTGCGCCTGCAAAAGTATCAGACTCCGCGGTGCACTTGCATCGGCATTCGCCAAGAGATCTAGAGGTTGATGAGCCACAGCCGGATTTCTGGGGAGTGCCGGGCGATATGTCCGCTTTCTTCGGCTCCCCTTCCTCGTCGATGGATCAAAGCGCCGCGCCGGGCGAAGATATGTTCACATTACCGAATCAGCTGAGCGCTCCATCACACTTTCATGGTCTTCTTAGCGCAGATGATGAACTCAACGCGATGCTTCACATGGGCGGGGACGCTAGCACTGCCCTCGATATGGACACTGATCCACTCCTTGATCATGGGGAGGGATATCTAACCCCGACTCCCTTACCACAATGCTACAGCGCGGCACGCTCTCTTGTGAGGTTTCGAGAAGAAATAGACCAGCGCATTGCGACGGTTGACGCATACTACTCCGACTCGGCCAAAGTTCTGCAGAGCTGCAAAGAGGGCGGGGCGGGTCGAAATGTCGAGAATCCGGCAGCGTTACTTCTTACTTGCAGCAAAGAGTTCACCGAAATTATCCAGAGGTTGACGCCAACGACTCAGTTGCATACGCAAACCGAGGATGCACTCAGCACGGAGATCGTGCTCCTGGTCCTGTCTAGCTACCTTGCGTTGATGAGACTTTTCGACTCCCTATTCCATAGCATCTACAAATACCTCTGTCAGGTATCGCCGGAGTCGTACCAGTCTATCAAAGTCAAATCGGTACTCCGTTTCGGTGGCGTCTCTTCGCTCCAGGACATGCCGCTAAAGATGTACGCCATCGGTATTCTCGATGCCATCCAGGGCCAGGTGCAAACTTTAGAGCGTTGTTTGGGGATTCCAGCGGACCACTGCCTCTCGGGCGAGGCCGCTGCCTTACCGACCGCGGCCGCCCCAGGGATATTCTCCCGTGCACATCGAGCACGGTTGTTTTGGGTCGCTATGGCCCAGGAGGATGTCAAGGCACGAGGGGGTAGCAAGTCGTACGCGGAGTCGATACGAGCCAGTATCAAGGATTCAATGGCATTTCTCGATGACTGGTAAAGTCTGGATTGGCTATGATTACTGTAGCTCTTGCCTAATAATCATCCAAGGGATATACCAGCTTGTGGGCAGAGACCTCCTTGCATTCCAAAGCACCCGTGTTCTCAATCAACTTTGCTAGTCCGCCCCGATTTACGTGTTTGGGATTCTTCCACCAGCTCAAGGTTCTTGGGAGAGCACGTCGTGACGACTCGATAACCCGACCTAAGGAACGCAGTAGATCAGTCGTCATATACTCATTACGGCACTCAGTAGCGTCCGCGAGCCCGAAAAGGACAATCGAAACCAAGAACCACTCTGGTGCTGGAGACAGTCTATTCGAGCTGGCATCTTGTACTCGCAATAGTTTACCGCCACCGCGGTCACCTTGATGAGGACATATTCGAGCGGCACCGCCGGCATGGGTAGGTCGCTGCGGAGCTTTTGAAGGACCCAGGCTCCTTGGCTGACTGCACAATAGCCTTCGGCGTTTGGGGAAGCGCTAGGGGAATCACTGTTGCCATGGTCTGGTCCTCTGCCGAGGGGCACGATTCTCGCATGCCAAATCCCTTGGATTCGTGGCGCGCCCAAGATGCAGCTCTCTGCTTTTCACCCTAGTAGACGCTCGCTACATATCTTTTTCGTATTGGGCAGACAGGTTGGCAGAGCGTCAGATTCTGTTGTCCTTTGTGAATTCGGAGCTTGAAGGGGTGCGTGCAGTGGGGACTTTTTCCAGAGCTGACCGAGTGCTTTCCGGCGACCTCGGGACTTTCTGAATGTGGTGCAGTGCTAGTAGGGAAGGTGAAGTACTTTGCATCTAGGCACGTACTGTATAAGGAACGATCGCAGGTGAGGAGATCCATCTGCTCCAGTCGATTCTTTGGGCAGTGATTAGGTAGTAGCACGAATCCAGAACCATTTCGAAAGCGTTTGGCAGAACCATGTTCAAGTCGCTTGCCCTTGCTGCGCTCTTCTCCTGCTTTGCCGCCCGAAACCTGTACCATATCCCAGGCTCCCCTTAGTTCGTCGGAAATCCCTATCAGCGCCGAATTTACGCCGGCATGGGAAACCGATTCGTGTACGCTTAGCAGAAGCACTGCGCAAGAAGTGCTCGAAGGCCCCAGTACATTTTCCTCGTCGCCGTCCGATCCCATCAACTCCATCAAGATCACGCCCTATATCAACAAGACGAACTAGGAGCAGTGGGAATTCGATGGCATCTCCCACACGGGCATTTCCCTAAACATGGTCATGTTTTCCGAGACTATTCGTACTGCTTCTTCGGGAAAGTAGACCTGCGCATGGAAATGATCAGGACAGCTCCAGACGGCAGGCACCACCAAGAGCTTGGGTATCTTAAAGAGACCCTCTTCCTCGACTGTCCCGACTACACTTACGGCATCTGGAAAAGCTCTGGGGGCAAACCACAAGCACTACGTCATCTTTGGGTTCAGAAGGTTGCGACTACCAATGAATCTGTACCAATAGGACCATGTGGCTAAGTGTGGCTGAGCTTTACTTCTTTCTTGTCCTATCACAACATTGGGTTGAGTACAGACTAGTCGCAAGTATCTCCTTAACCAGAGGATACGCAGAAAAACAGCTGTTGTATCACGGTTCACCGAGTGTTCGCGCGTTTTCACTATTGGCGTCACGTGCAACACTGAGAGCCGGAGAAGCACGTGATGCCAAGATGAAAACCCCGAATTGTTGGCTGAACCAATCAATAGCCCGAAAACCTACATTTCTGCTTCTGTTAGCAAATGAACATCTGGTACGTTTTTGCGAAACTATTGCTCTTGTGGTGGGAGTCTGAGATGAATTTGACTATTATTGCAGCAGTGCCACCTCCTAATGACCCCGCGCCACACCACGGCGCCGCGTCACTGCGGGTCCAGTTACCCATGTTTTCGCAGGTCGCCTAAAAAGAGACAACCCACGGATACAGGAACGTCCACTCCCGCCTTCCGAAACCAAACGCCCCAACAAAACAGCAGTCATTCGAATTATTCACGAGGTCTAAGGTGCTTACGCTAAGCCACAGTGAATCATACCTAGGCTTTTATACAATAGACATCCATTGTTTCGTTGGCGAGTTGGGGGAGAGACGTTACCTACCTCATTCTCTGTTAGTTTTGGACGACACTAGCCTACCTATATTCGATCGCATCGACTCAGGGTTGCTTGAAAGTTGGCACACCGCGGTCCGCAAGATGAAAGTGTCATGCCATCTGGAGAGAACAAGCCGCTTGGCGAAACGCGGCGCAGCTCGGCTCGGAAACGCATTGTGCTCTGACATCGATCAGTAGCTGTAATCAAGTTTCATGATCTGAGGCCAATACGATATTCACGGTGCAGTCTCTCTCGAATTCGAACATCAATGCATAAAGTCAATCAGTCATATTCGCCTGATACATAGACAAGTGTTGCTGGCGAGCTTCACAGGCCCAACCAGGAACTTCATCGTCAAAAATTTCCACTCCCTAAAGCATACCTTGAAATATACCCAAAAGTTTAGCGACACAGCTCCGGCCCAGCCATGAAGAAAACAGAAAAGAAAAAAAAAGGGTTAGACAGAAGAAACAGCGTCATGCACGGCGGCATGCCAGATCTGACATGCCAAGGCGCTTCGAAGTTCGTTTTAAGCTTGTTTGAGAAGAGGTATGTAGCGATTGGCCACACGACATGAAAGAGGAGCATTGAAACAACCTTACATAATACACAGTATAGACATAGTTACCGGGCGCACACGCAAGGGGGTTTCCGGAAAATTGTTTCATTGGTCAAGCGTTCCCGATCGCGGGCGGAAATTAATTTCCAACGTCCTTGAGGCTTGGTGTTCCATCTGATGCAACCAATGTGGACATTTGGGCCGTTTCATGTCAAAGGTTGGCATCTTTCCAAGCGACAGCCATAGTGTGATAGGCATGATCTAGCCCCAGGTGATCAGACATGTAGCTCCTTTGAAAATTGAAACTGTGCAAGCCTGGACCTTTGATTCTCTCAACAAACGCATTGCCCTTGGTCCTTGGACCTTTATTCATGCTGTACGCTGTACTTCACGTGGCGTATCCTTGGCCCAATGCGCGAGTGCCGCGAGCGCGGCATGGATAGGGCATGATGAAACGAGTATAAGTACCACAGATGCCGCCCCAATGAAGGGATCATCCACCATCACATTCATTCTGTTCTCGTTTGCTTGAAGCATTCACTTTCGCTACCTCTTTCAGAGACTTACATTCTTTATACATACTTTTGGAAAAGCATCCTCTTCCGACTTTCCAACGTTCGATCAAGTAACTCAACCATCAAAATGAAGTTCTCTCTCGCCATCGTTGCCGCCATCACTGGCTTCGCCGCTGCCGGCCCCGCTGCCACCACGCCCAACGAGTTCTTCTCCCTCACCAAACGTGCCACACTCCCTGTCCCTGCCTCCAAGGGCTCCGTTACCTTCAATAAGCCCCAGGTGGTTAGTGGTACTTTCGATGGTGGCATGAAGACCTACGGCCGTGGAGTTCAGTGCACTGGCCAGGTTGAAGGCGGTGAGAAGGACACTGTATTCGTCATCCAGAACGGCGGCACGCTCAAGAACGCTATCATTGGAAAGGACCAGATCGAGGGTGTTCACTGCAAGGGGTCTTGCACAATCGAGGTAAAACACCTATACTTCCACACTCAAGACGAAAGCTAACTTCGGCCCAGAACGTCTGGTGGGTCGACGTTTGCGAGGATGCTCTTTCCCTCAAGGGCGACGGCAACGCGTTGGTCATCGGTGGAGGTGCTCAGGGCGCAGACGACAAGGTCATCCAGCACAACGGAAAGGGCACCGTCACCATCGACGGATTCAGTAAGCAACCTTTTATCCCGCTCTCAGTTCCTCAAACATGCACTAACAGAATCACAAAGCCGTCATGAACTTCGGCAAGCTCTACCGCGCCTGCGGTAACTGCAAGAATAGCGTCTCGCGCTCCGTCGTCATCAAGAACGTCAAGGCCTACAACGGCAAGGTTCTTGCCGGTATCAACCCCAACTTCGGCGGAACCGCAACTATCTCTGGAACCTGTGCTTCTTCCGTCAAGACCATCTGCGAGGAGTTTCAGGGTACCAAGCCCGGCTCTGAGCCCAAGTCCGTACATAAGGGCCCCTCCAACAACTGCAAGTACACTGCTTCGGCCGTCAAGTCTTGCTAGACGGATACTTTGGACGCGCTCGACACTTTTCCCGTCGAATAAGCGAAGCGTGAGTGAAGGCAGTAGTTGCGGGATTGACTTTCGAGTATGACTCGGTAGGATGCCTGAGGGGAGACGTTGAGAAGATTTGCACGTGGATTCTTTGTACATATAACTTTGAGCACATGCATGCTGTGCATGTAATAACCGAACCTTATCTTCGAACACCAAGCTAGACTCACTGCTCCGACATTGGCACATTATGATTCCTGAAATCTTGAGGGTGACTTTGTCTCAAAGTGTATGAAGTGGACTGCATATTCGGAGTCCAGTGAATGTTTGAGAAGGAAAAGAATTTGGGGAAGCCTGAGCTCCGCGGGTTTGAGACACCAATCACAGACACTATTTGCTTCTTCGTGCAGAAGTGTTCTATACCGAATAGACACTATACATGCAAAGATTTTTCATCTTCATAGTCGCATGTCCGGCCACAGTAGCCTTGATCTTTTCCTAACGTTGAAGCTTCTTGCATCAAAAGTGGACTTCATAATGGGCTAAATCATGGACGTAGCCCTAGGAGTATCACTTATACCTTGTTGTATAACATGCGTTCCCAGGATCTACTATTGTTTTCCTATCAGCAGTCTAAACTCTACGTAGTCTTCTTGGACCGGTCCGGGGCAAAAGACGTCGTGTTGCAACCCCGCTCATTTCCTCTCGCATTGTGACCTGCCCATATAAATGCATGCGGATACCCTTTTCTGCTATCTTCGGCGTTGCGGAACAGGTCATCGCTATGTTACCACCGGGTAGTACTTTACCGAGCAGAACTTCCTGAGCCCGAAGCTGATGACCAGAAATACCGAACAACAGTTTGGTGTTTGAGACTTGACAATTCAACAGGATCTACCAGCTTCTTAGACACCATGGACAAGAAGTATCAAGTGCCGCTCTACCTACGTACTTAATTATATGTAGGACAACGCAACAAGCGTACCTACCCACCTACCCACCAACCAACCAACTTCCCACACCCCAACACCGCACCCCAACATCCCCCTTCCACCAACCCCCCCTCCCCAAGCACCTGCCTCACTACCAAAACCCTCTTACCACCGAAGGTACCCAGTCTACATCTTTTCCTTACACACCCAATCACCGACCCACCTTCCCAAAACATCCCTAGCCTCGCTCCCCCCTGCCCCCTGCCCCCCACCACCATCCTATCAAAACCGCACATGTTCTTAAATCACCCACTCACACACATGCCCGAGCGATAGATAAGCAAGCATTCAGCGTGCCGGGCCGAGTCCTGTTGCATATGGGGTTCGTTGGTACCTACCTTCCTGAATTAGGTGCATGCGTGGAGTAGGGAGCGAATGGGAGGGAGGAACGTGAGAGGGTGGGTGCAAGGTGGGTTGTATGTGGCGCGTCGGAGGGTGTTTGCGATTGATGGGATGGGACGGGAAGGGAAGATGGGGAGTTTTTAGGGCCGCGCGCACTACTGCGTGCGTGGTCGATTGTGTGGTTGGAAGTTCATGGCATTGGCATGGGTATGGGATCTCTTTCCGCGTTTTGGATCGGAGGGGTGAGTTGGTTGGTTTCGGAGATGACCGACGGCGAGCGCTACGGCTGCATTGCGGGCTATGAGATTTTGGACATAAAAGATGTCGATATATTCTTATACAATGTCCAACTACTCTACAGGCCCAATCCTGTGCGCATCCCCTTTCTCTCACTAAACCCCCACCACATCCACTCCCTCACTTCATCCCCGCCATCCACCATGACCCTCCTACCCACAGTCATCCTCCTCCTCCTAACCCCGACCACCCTCTCCCTACCGCTTACCTCGCCCTCCACCGACCTCGCAGAAATCGCCGCCGTCTCACCCCGAGCCTGCTACTCTCAGTGCGGCAGCATCTGCTACTCATCGACGCAAGTAACGACGGCACGGAACTGGGGCTACAAATTCTACCAAGCGGACAGCACGTCTGGCGGATCTTCGTACCCGCATACGTACAGCAACTATGAAGGGTTTAGTTTCATGGTTGGGGGGCCGTATCAGGAGTTTCCGATTTTGGGCTCTGGGACGTACAATGGCGGTAAGTGGTTGGCCGGGGGAGGTTTTGTTTTTGTGTTGTGGCTGATGCTAGAATTCTTTGTGTTAGGATCGCCGGGGCCGGATCGAGTTATTTTTAATTCGAGGGGGCAGCGGGCTGGGGAGATTACGCATACGGGGGCGAGTGGGAGTTCTTTTGTTAAGTGCTCTGGGTGGTAGAAGGATGGGATGGAAGGTTGACACGAATGCAATGATTCATGACCGTTGGCTGGAATGAAAAGCGTATATTCGCTGGCAGTAAATGACATGCCGTGGATGCAGAGATGCTTGATAAACGGGGCGAGAAGAACAAGAGTAAAGTCGTAAACGTACCAAAGGCATGCAATATGTGTATAAAACCATCGACACACCCAACAACAGTCCGTGGTGCTCCTAAGCAGTCTCCCTCCAAGCATCGACCAACAACGACCCGCCAGCCACTATGCCACAAGCCCCAACCCCCCAGTCACTTAGCAAGCCCCGTTCCATAGACCAATGCACCGTCATAGGCGCATACGCAAGATTCGACACAAAATCCCTCCACCAGCGCCTCTTCCGCAAACCCTCTTTCCTCCTCCTCTCCTCCACCCTAATCTTATCCTCCTTCTCCCCATCCCCATCCGCACGCCCCAGAATTCCCTTTTCTTCCATCGGCACACAATACCGCTCAACGCCCAACCGCACCAACTCAACCCCCACATACGCCGCCCAAAACCTCGAACTCCAAACCCACCAAGCATTCTCCCGCGCTTTCCCTACATCCCCCGTCCAAGAAAGACTTGTCAACGCGCCTTTGCTGGACAGGTAGGCACCATTCTCCAGAACCTGGAACCCCACACACGCTACTATCGCGCTCCACGCCAGCACCCGCAGCACTTTCTCTGTGCGCCCAGCATCAGCAGGCAAAGGGATGAGGTAGGTACCCCTTGCCCAAGCATACAGTCCCAGGACCCCCCACAACCGCACAAAGATACGGAAATCGGAGATTAACTCCACCACCGCCTTTGTGCTGCCGACGATTTGCGCGATGAGTTTTGTGCTTGTGGGGGCGGGGAGGGACGCGATTAGGGTTTCGCCGGGGAGCAAGATGCCATCTGCTTTGGAGGCTATGTCGGTCGCGATGGTTTTGAGTCTTTTTTCGAGGAGTCGTGATAGTAGGGCGTGCAGGAGGGTTAGGGTGTAGGATGTTGTGCAGAGGAGGACATCGGTGCCACTTGGGGTAGAGAGGAGTTTTGAGAGGCGGATGAGGGTGCGGTCTGTGGTGCGTGCTGTTTTTGTGAGGTAGCGGAGGAGTATAACGCGTAGTTTTTGGACAAGTGTGGGTTGTGAGGGCGGTGTTGGGGGCTTATCGGGTGATGGAGATTGATTGGTGGTGTTGGGGGAGGATGAGGGTATTGTGGTGGTGGTTGGATGTGAATCTTCCATGATCTAGAAAGCATTTGAGTCCCAAGGTATTCCAAGGTATTGGAACAGAGGAGGTGTGTATTTTGTTATCGGCTCTTCATGGTGCTGTTGTGTGAAGTTGCTCGGCGCGCGTTGGACCGAGGTTTGCTCGGCTTTTTGACGTGCTCTGACGTCGCGCGTCATCCCGCACCCCACGTTTTCCCATGTGATGACGGACGGGTCCTGTGCCTGGAGGTAAACAACAGAACTTCAACAGATGATGCTCTCAAAGATCTCCCAATTGCCTCTCACAGCAATGTATTCAACTTAAGGAATGACGTTTTACCATCGCTAGGCCCACCCTTGACGGGTAATGCGGCGCATCTGACCGCCTTGGACCCTGCAACAAAGCATCATTGCCGATCTTGTATCAAAACAGTCTCTCATCTTTCCCCGCGCAGCCCACCCACCACCACAACGAGCCACGAGAGCCGGTCTCTCGCCCTCACATAGAACGGAACGTTTACAGTCCCTACCGCCCTTCAATCACCATCCTCCACCCAACAGAAGCAATGTCCTCACCCACGAACCACCACATCCGGCGCCCAACCTACCCGCTCGCGCACGCCTTGCGCCAGAAACCCCGGCGGCTCCCCCTCGTCCTCCGCTTCTCCAAAGGCGCCGTGCACGACATCATCTTCCTACCCGTGCTCCTGCACTCGCTCTTCACTGTGCTCATCGTCTACATCGACACCCGCTACGTGGACAGCATATCGATACCGGCAACCATCATACCCAGCCTCAGCATCGTCGTAGGCCTCATGCTCGTCTTCCGCAATAGCACGGGCTACGACCGCTTCTGGACGGGCAGAAACTGCCTCGCTACCATCGGCACAAGCGTACGGAACCTAGCGCGGATCAGTCTCGTGAATTCGCACGACCGGGAAGGACGATGCAGCGACGAAGAAAAGCACGACACGGAGCGGATAGTGCGAGTATTAATAGCAGTCCTATACGCCATCAAACATAATCTCCGCGCAGAATTCAACATACCGCCAGCGAGTATGGCCTACCTGCCTCGCCGCCAACCCTCGCCCTACCCACGGAGTCTACCCGTTTCAAGACGCCCCAGTTACATCGATCGAACGCCTTCCTTCACCTTCTCCTTCCCACAAACACCCACCCACACAAACTCGACGAGTCCCACAACGACAACGACAACAACGCCACTCCTCCCCCACACCCCAACCCCCAAGTGTCAAAACGGCGACGGCACAACGCCCACGAAAAAAGACGAATACATCTCTCTCCTCCCGGCCGGCCTAATGGGCTACGAAGACCAAGGACTCGGCCTCCCACTCCAACTCACCATCCTAATCGAAGGCTACATCCGACGGGGCCACGACCGCGGCTGGTTCCACGCACCGCTAAGTTCGCAAATGACAGTCCAGCTCAACACGCTCGTGTCCGCGTACGGCACCATGGAAACCATCCGCAGCACCCCGATCCCCGTCGCGCATCTCATCCACCAGAAGCAGGTGCTTGCGCTGTTTTCGTGTGTGTTGCCGTTTGCGATTGTGGATGATTATCGGTGGTGGAGTGTGTTGGTGGTGGCGATTGTGGCGTTTACGTTGTATGGGATTGAGGGGATTGGGGTCCATTTGGATGACCCATTTGGGTATGATAAGAATGATATTAAGATGGATGGCATTATTGAGGATACGAGGCAGGAGGTTATGGTGCTTTTGGAGGAGTGGAAGGCTAGTCATGAGGGGAGGGCTATGGGCGGCATGTTTGAGTAGAGTAGTTGGGGGGAGAGAGGGAGAAGTTTGTGTTTCGCTGCGTGTGTGTGTTTGTTTGTTGAGCGTATACCCCCCCTATGTAGTGTTGTCTCATAAATGTAGTGGAGAGATGATCTCATCCATCCCTCGATTCAATCATCACCACATTGGAGAGCTCAAACACTGAATAACTATTTAATACAATACATTAGCTACCTCGCCCTCTCCTCATCCTATGTATCTTCTTCTCTGAGAAACTATATCACATGCACAATGATTCTTCTGCGTTCGACCGTTCCAGCATTCGTGACTTCGTAACGCCTTTAAACGCCCATGGAAAGTAAAGAAGATGCAAAGCAGCCGAGATGATCTCGAAACAAGATGAAAATGCAGCCATGTTGTTCTCCGTGAGATGTTTAGTCAAAGCGCACCGGTGGCAGCGTCGGCACTTCATCGTTGCTCCGCGGTCCGGTGCTGCCCGAGTCTGAACTTGGAGACGGGTCGCGCATGTGGTTGCCTGCTGCGCGACCAGCACTTCCGTCTAATACAAACGGCCCGGCGTCGTTTCTGGGCGTCATCGGCCCATCTTGCACACGGTCCGGCGTCAGACCGTTACCAGTGGCTGGATAGAGAGGCGACAGGCCCGCGTACTCGTTGGCGCCCGGCACATTGATCGTAACAGGCTGGGTGACCGAAGACGTAGGAGGAGTAAGGTGGCGATCCGGCGTCTGCGGAACCGACTGGCCAGTGAGCGAGTTGGTACTGTTCAGATTGCCGTTGGTCGTCTGCTGTGGGAGGTCGGTCAACGAGTCGGTACTGTTCAGATTAAGGTTGGTAATCTGCTGTTGGAGGTCCGTCAGCTCTACGCCTCCACTATCGGAATCCTGGCCGTTCATGGGTGCGATGGAAGCACGAGGCGTGACGTGCCGGTCTCGGTGCTCTGCGTTCGCTGGCACACTCAAGTCACCGTTTTCAGGCTCGTCGTCACCATGCCAGTCTTCGAATTCCCCAGTATCTTCGACGTCTTCTTCTAGATCCGCGACGGCCCTACAATTTGGGCAAAGGAAGTTGGGCCACGTTGCTCCGTTCAAAATGGGGCGGATGCACTTGTAGTGCCAGACGTGGGAGCAGGGTGCCACGAACAACGACTGGCAAGGCTGCACACGACCGTTAGCACTGTCGACCATGGGTCTGCACGTGCACTTACGGCGATTGACATCAAACATATTGCGCACTCTGAGGTGTGTGTGGATGCAGTATCGCCTGACACATCCTTCTTCTTGGCGAGATTCCGCAGTCTCTGATGTGTTTGTTTGCTGTAGTCGTTAGTGGTCGCCTTGTTACATGGGTCTCCACAGCGTACTTGAACGTATTCAGCCCCTGCTGCCAGCCGCGGTTGCACTCGACGCGAATTTTTACACAGCGGAAGATCATCTCTTCGCCTCCACGGAAATCGATGCCCAGCTGGATGATGTCGCCATCCTTTATTCGGAATGGTTTTGATTCGACGTTGGGCTGGCTGAGACGGATATGGTTCAAGAAGGTACCCGACGAGCTCTTCACGTCCTTGATATACCAGCTGCCGTCCTTGCACCACAGCTCGCAGTGCTTCCTGCTGACCACCTTGGACTTGAAGCCGACCGCGGCAGCAGACGGGCCGTTGGTGGCTATTTCCGGCGAGTTGTCGCGCTCCGAATATCGTCCTACTCGGATGACGGCACTCTCGTCAGGTAGCGTGCGGTTGACGGTCGGGAATACCAGCGACGGTCTGCCGGCTCGAGGATCCTGATGCGGGATGAAGCGAATCGAGGGGAGGTGCTTGACGGCACCGGCAGCGGTAGCCTCGGCTCCATTCTCCATCGATTGTACGTTGCTGGGGCCGGGGGTTGACGTGGGCGTCGGCCCGGTGTTGTTGCGCACCTGGAGCTGCGGCTGGGCCGTCTCGGAGCGGGTTCTCGTCATGCTTTTGGTTGGGGATGCGGGCGGCGAGTCGGTCGGTTGAGGTTGGGGCGGCGGCGGCTGGGCGTCGGCTGTCTGTCTCCTCGATAGGGAGTTGGGACGAGCGACAGGAAGCTGTTGAGGGGAGGGCCCGAAGGCGGGTGAGGCGGGCGGCGTGTGGGTTGAGGCGCGTGGTCGGGTGCGCGCTCGGGAGTGCGCTCTGGCGTCCTCACGTGGAGCGTCTTGTTGGGTGCTGGCGTGGAGGTGCAAGTTGCGCAGAAAGCTGATGCCTCGGTGTACGCCAGTCGGTCGCGACGAGGACGAGGCTGAGGGCGAGGGCGAGGGCGAGCTGGTCGGTATAGTCGCGGCAACGGTTGGGGCAGCTGGGGCTGTGGTGGTGAACATACCCGCCCCTGTTAGCGGCGCCGGTGAGGGTATACCTGGAGCCTGAGGCCCGCTGTGAGTGCCTCTGGGAATGCGCGAGTTTCGAGCACGTTTGACAGCCGACACAAACAGCCGTTCACCAGACCGTGTGTGTGTGCGTGTGCGTGTGTATGTCTGGGGCAGATGATGCAAATGCTCCGGCGGAGAGAGCGATCAGGACGGCCGCGCTGGTGATGCGGGCCAAGCAAACGAGGCGACGAGCAAGCCACACCGGCAGCGCTCTAGACTCGTGATGCGTTATGGGCGTTTACGCAGCACGCAGAACAGAGACCATTTCGCGTGCAATAGAAGAGCAAGGCTATGGCGATCGTACCGTACTTGAGTCTTGTTGACAGGGCTGGGTATACTAGAACGGGTGGACAGTGGGCAACTGCGAGTCGTACCACCCTCGCATAGGTTTCGAGACGGCCCCCGAATATGTACCTGCCAGACCGCTGAGACATGCACGACGGTGATGGCGTTTTAGACCTTGCTTGCACTTCTTCCTGCTGCGGCCGCAGCCGTCGTACCCTTTATGTAAGCTGCCCCAAACTTTGGATTGACACAATCAACAACTTGATGCGAGTGGGAGTGCATTATTTGGGTGGGGCTCGTACATGGTGGATACCCGCTGCACTGGGACCCCAGCACGTGACAACATGTCATCCCGGCCTCCGGGAATTTTTGCAGAGGCGCGACCACAGCAGCCTCCACCCCGCAGCTATGTTACGGCCACACACGTACCGGCCACTATCCCGAGCAATATTACAGGCCTCTTCATCTCTCACAAAAGCTGCATCATGTGCTGGTAGAAGAGGTCTAGCGACGGCGGTCGCGGAAGAGCGGGTTAGTATTCAAGACTTGAATGGCAAGCGAAACCATTCCTAACCACCATATAGGACCCCGCCGAACTCGACGAGATCACCACACTCCCCAATGGCATTCGAGTCGCGACGGAAGCCCTCCCAGGCCACTTTTCCGGAATCGGAGTCTACGTCGATGCCGGGTCGCGGTATGAGAACGATGCGCTCCGGGGCGTGAGCCATATCATCGACCGACTGGCCTTCAAATCCACACGCTCGACCACGGGCGATCAG
The DNA here is from genome assembly GCA_010015605.1 of Decorospora gaudefroyi. NCBI lineage: Eukaryota > Fungi > Ascomycota > Dothideomycetes > Pleosporales > Pleosporaceae > Decorospora > Decorospora gaudefroyi. The sequence goes on from ML975258.1 coordinate 17,997, forward strand.
ATGATGGAGAAGATTGAGACATTAGGGGGGAACATACAATGCGCCTCGTCCCGTGAATCGTTAATGTACCAGTCCGCAACCTTCAACTCCGCCGTACCCGCCACCGTCGGCGTCCTCGCAGAGACGATACGCGATCCCCTGATCACAGAAGACGAGGTGCAACAACAACTGGAGACGGCCGATTACGAGATTGGCGAGATATGGAGCAAGCCAGAGCTGATCCTACCAGAGCTGGTGCACATGGCAGCCTACAAAGACAACACGCTGGGCAACCCGCTCTTGTGCCCCAAGGAGCGCCTGCCCTTCATGAACCGCAACGTGGTCGAAGCCTACCGCAAAGAGTTCTACAAGCCGGAACGAATAGTCGTCGCCTTCGCGGGCGTAAACCACAACGAAGCCGTGCGCCTCACCGAACAATATTTCGGTGACATGGCAGCCGGCACAGGTCCATCCCTCATCCCCGATAACATAACGTCGAACTCCCAACCCAACCAACAAATCTTCACAGCCAACCACCCCACTCCCACAGGAGCGCCCCCGCAAACCTCCCCCCTCCTCTCCAAAATCCCCTTCCTGAAAAACTTGACCACATCCGCTACCTCGAACGCGTCCGTAAACACAGCCATAGACCTAAACTTCCCACCAATAGACACCAGCCTCCCATCACAATACACAGGCGGATTCCTAACCTTACCACCCATCCCACCACCCTCGAACCCAATGCTCCCCCGCCTCTCCCACATCCACCTCGCCTTCGAAGCCCTGCCCATCTCGCACCCGGACATCTACGCCCTCGCAACCCTACAAACCCTTCTCGGCGGCGGGGGTTCCTTTTCCGCGGGCGGACCCGGAAAGGGCATGTATTCCCGCCTCTACACCAACGTACTCAACCAACACGGATGGGTAGAAAGCTGCGTAGCTTTCAACCACTCCTACACCGACTCCGGCCTCTTCGGCATCGCCGCATCGTGCTCGCCGGGCGACGTGGCGCAAATGCTCGAAGTCATGTGTCGGGAACTGAAGTCTTTGGGCAATGAAACGGGCTATGCGGCGCTCAACGATGTCGAAGTTTCGCGTGCCAAGAATCAGCTGCGTTCGTCGCTCTTGATGAATCTGGAGTCTCGGATGGTGGAGCTGGAGGACCTGGGTCGCCAGGTTCAGGTTCATGGCCGCAAAGTTGGCGTCAAGGAAATGTGTCGTAGTATTGAGAATGTCACTGTCAAAGACTTGAGGAGGGTCGCGCGGATGGTGTTTGCGGGTGAGGTGGCGAACCCCGGTGGTGGTTCTGGGGCGCCCACTGTCGTCTTGCAGGAGGGTGAGGTGGAGGGCGTGAGGAGCAAGCCGTTTGAGTGGTCGGATATTCAGACGAGGATTGCGAGGTGGAAGTTGGGCAAAAGGTAGGGGAGATGGTGTCTGTGTCTGTGTATGATAGTGGTGTATGCCCATGTGAAAATATATCTTAAGTAGCAACAAAGCTTTGAACAGAAATGTTAAGCTTTACAACATCTGTCATCTGTCTACTTATTCTTTGTCTTTTTTTCATATCGGAGATATATTTCGTCTTTCTATTTCTACTTCTACCCTCTCGCTCTCTCTCTTCAACATTTCAATATTCTCTTTTCTTAAACAATAACGTTATTGATAACTATTTATTTATATATAGTTATATATTTTTTCTCCTTTGCGCATAACATTAGGTACGTAGGTACGTAGGGGGTTGTTCATTACCTGAAGTAGTATCAAGAAAAGCTAGCTACGTGTGTTCACGTCCCCCCCCCCCCCCCTCCCCCGACACACCAAGCAAGCAAGCACGCTTCTGGGCCTACTGTGAAGGCCTGGTCGTTCAATACTTGCTCAAAAAGAAAGAAAAGAGAAAAAAAAGGTCAAACTTCTAACAGGCTCCCGGAATTCGGGCTAGGATGACTAGAGGTGCAAGATTTACGTTGCCCCTTGTGCAAGATATCGATGCACGTGTCTAGTGACTCGGTATAATACCAGAGTCCCCAGCTGTCCTGTCGGTCCAACGCCTTGCATTGTCATTGTTCGGACGGCCTCCCTTCAAACACGCACCCAAAAACCAAGGAAGGCCCATGTTTCGTATCCCCGGCCTCAAACCTGGGCCATGATACTCTGCAAGCCAATATCCGCCTCCGTTGCATCCTGAGCACCAACTTGGTCGTCGGGACCAACAACACCACCGTTCAGATTCTGCACTCCAACAAGCTCAATAGCGACAATATCCGGCGTCCTCGTCTCGGCCGCCTCCTCGGTAAGCTCAACACCACTAATTTCAATCTCGCGCCCATCCTGCGTCGCAAACGAATAGACTGAGAACTCCGATGATTCGTCTGAGCTACTGGCGCCCCCCTCCGAAGACGGCGCAGACGAGCGCACGTTTTCAAACCCGGCCATGCACGTCCCGTTCTTGAATTCGTTGCGTTCTTTCTGTTGGCGGACGCGGCGTAGGGCCCCGATGTCAAAGTCGCGCACGGGTTGCGTGTCCGAGACGGAGCGCGCGGTGCCGGTGCGGGGCAGAGGGAGGGTGATGTTGGAGCCTTCGGAGCTTGATTCTCGACCCGGACGGAATATGCCTTGGACGGCGGACTTGAGACCTTGGGGTGTGAGGAGCGAGGGCACGCGCGAGAGGTCGCGGGCTATGTCTCCCGAGGAACGACGACCCATTTTGTAGAATCGCCGGCGTGGGCGGCGCTGGGCTGAGATTTCGTCCATGTCCGTTTGTGTGGTTTTGAATGTTAGTTCGCTGGAGTGGGAGGACGCCGTGTGGGGGGCCGAGGTGCAGGTTGCGAACGAGTTGGAAGTTGGGAGTGTGGATGGCGATGTGTCGAGCGTCATGGAGGAAGGCAGCGGTTGGGCTTTGAGACCGATTGTGCGCATGATCTGTACGGACTTGGTGGGCAGCTGCTCCATGTCATCTCGTTTCATGGGCGGGAAGCCTCCGGCGAGGACAGCTTCAAAGGAGATGTAGAGGCGGTCCCGGTAGTATGGGCGGCAGGTATGACAGACTTTATAAGAGCATCCAGGTGGTTTCTGCAGGAGATTAGTAGCTTGTTGATGAGGGAAGCTCGCCTAGTCTGTTCGAGGCTGATAGCGTTATCCGAGACCACGTACTGTATCCCTCGTAGGCGTGCTGTTGCAGGTGCCGTCGGTGCTGCATGGCGCCTTTGCCAGAGCTACCAACCTACGCATAGTCTCATTGGCCTGGCTAGCCTCTCGCGCGTCCGAGATGGTCTGCCGGACCTCGAGCTTCAACTCCATGAGTTTTGCGAGTTGTGCCTCCGTGTAATGCCCGCTCTCCGCGGTAAGAATGATGCTCTCACTCATTCCGATCCTCTCCAACTCTTGACGCAAGTCCGACTTGACTGGCTCGATCTTGTCCACATGTTGTGACAGCAGGTGGTCGTGGAGTGACTCAGCGTCGCTATCCTGCCTACACTCATACAGGAACCCAATAGAAGGCGTGCGCCGGCAATTCTCGCAGTACTGGTCGCGCCCGAAGACGCGATCCACGACCACATGGGTGCAGTTGGGTGCCCGCATACGTTTTCCCATGACGGGGCGGTGCCTGATCTGGTCAAAGAGGTTGGCGACGTTGAGGTTGGCGGTACCTACTCGCATGCTACGAGCACGCGACGGGGGAAGACCAAAAGGCGCAGATGGAAAAGCAGAGGAAGAGTCGCGGTTGCTGTGCTGAGAATGTAGTAGGCAGGTGCATGCGTCCAAAAGCCAGATTGCGCACAAAGTGAAGGAGCAAAGAAGTGAAGGAGTGAAGGCGCACACGGAAGGTGGTACCAGTTATCGGGAAACAGTGACTGGGAAAAGACTGGAGAAAGACTGTGGGTCAGCTACAGGCAGCCTCAGGGCCTTCAGCCACGTGCGCTCATATCAAATCCAAAGTGAGTGACGGGAGACGTTGACGAAGAAAATGGTCAAGTCCGGGCAGGCTTTGAACGGAGTGGGTTCGCAGACAAGCAATTGCCCACCAACAGTCAAATGAGAACTGATCCGCTTCTCACACGAGTCGACTGAGTTCTTTGATGTGAAGCCGACAAAGTCCTGCTGTTTCCAGTAATGCAAGCCGTGAAGAATTGCGCGTTTGCTTCAGCGGTTTGTCATTGGCGCGAGATGCAAACGCTCGAAATAGCCAGCGAACGCACTTGCAGTCCATATGTTTCTTCGAGACAAACGGAAAGAACAGATAGCGATAATATGAGTAGGAGAAAGAGCATCTTAGACAAAAGAGGTTCACGCAACAAGAACGTACACGTTCGTCTCCACGCGCACTAGGTACATGTGTCCAATCTCGCACGCGCGAAACGCGAGGAATCGACATGGCATCCTCGATTCTGTGTTACTCGTGTTGCTCAATAGGTGCACGCTTCATCAGTAGAGTAGAGATGGACATACGGAGTCCGGGATGAAAGCGTCATCCGCGATGCGAACGAATATCGATGCGGCGCTGCAAACATGACGGCGCGGCGACTTCCGACGCTGATAGCCGTTGGCATCTAGAAAAAGCATCACGGCGGTCGATTCAGGGTGGCGTCTTATCTTGTCTGAAGACTACCCAAGACCCAGGGCAAAATACTGCGACATAACAAAGCATCACGAAAAACGGAGGATTTCATCCATATCCAGGGCCGTGACCGAGGTGTGTTGTGTCAGATCACGACACCTCCACTGATATCGCAGGGCGTCGGCGCTAGCACGGACTCGATCCGAGGCTGTTTACCTTCATCCCCCAGCCATCGCCAGGTCAGCTTGTCAACACCCACCCTCGCTCCCCAACACGCCACGACCGCTGCATCTTCTCCCTCCACGCGCCCATCTGCTTTCTGCCGCTGTCGCAGAGCATTGAGGCGCCATGTCGGTCAAATTCGAGAAGGAGACGACCCGGACGACGGCCGCGGTTGCCGACGCGGCCGGCAAAGGAAAGGACGACCTGATGCACGAGATCGGCCAGGCCATCACCAAGGGCGGCGGTCCCAATGGCTACCTCGCAGTGAGTGATGCGTGAGGCGCAAGAAGCAAGAAGAGGCGTCTATGACATGGCAGCACGCTGACGGGTCGCGCGACAGGCCTACCTCAAGCAGCTGCAGAGCAACCCGCTGCGCACTAAGATGCTCACCTCGGGCACCCTCTCTGGCCTGCAGGAGTTCCTCGCCTCGTGGATTGCGCATGACCGGAGCAAGTCGGGCCACTACTTCACCTCGCGCGTGCCCAAGATGGCCATATACGGGGCCTTGATCAGCGCGCCCCTGGGCCACATCTTGATTAGCGCTCTGCAGAAGGTGTTCCAGGGCCGCAAGAGCTTGAAGGCCAAGATCATGCAGATTCTCGTCAGCAATCTGGTGGTGAGTGCCCTGCGACACCGATACGCCAGCAGTGTGCTAACAGTCGCAGATCGCGCCCATCCAGAACAGCGTCTACCTCGTCTCCATGGCGCTAATCGCGGGTGCCCGCACCGTACATCAGGTCAAGGCCACCGTCAAGGCCGGCTTCTGGCCCGTCATGAAGGTCAGCTGGATCGTCTCGCCCATTTCCCTGGCATTCGCCCAGCAGTTCCTGCCCGAGAGCACATGGGTGCCCTTTTTCAACATCATCGGATTCATCATCGGCACGTACATCAACGCGCACACCAAGAAGAAGAGGTTAGCTGCCCTCCGACGAAAGCACTACGGCGACGGCGGCAGTGGAAGGAGCCAAGGCCCGGGGCCGGTTGGTGGAAGGCCTGGCGATGACTATGGTCGTCCCGACGACCGTCCGCGCTACTAAATCCCGGGCCTGGCAAGCACGGCGCCACTGTGTCCGGCTTCTGGTCGCTGTACAGAATGAGGCTTCACCCGTCTGCTCACGAGTTACGACAAACTCAGCGAAACAGAGTCCATTACCATCGGCGCGCTCCAGCACCTAGTGCGCTTTCTTTCTCGGTCTTTTTGCGTGATTTGTATATCCCATCTGTGTTCTTGTTCGATGATTTGTCCCGCACTGGCGTTTGTTGCCGGCTTTGCTAAATATACATTACTACCCTCCATTTGTCTCACTCCGAACCACACGCTCCTCTTACGCAGCACAGATGAAATACCTCCCTAATCGTACTGATACTTGTCAGGCCCAGCACTAACCGGCGCCCTAGACCGTCCACCTACCGACGTGCTTGCATCGTTCCCAGCAACCGGTCCTGTGCCGCCTTGTGTTCTGTTCGTCGGCCAGTACTACACGGCTGATACGCTAATCCTGTCATATCGCGACATTGACGAGCCTGCCACTGCTTTCTCATAGGCTTCCCCATGGTTGTTCAACATCGGGTCCAGGCGTTTGGATAGTCCATAACAAACAATACGTAGTAGCGCTTGCGTCACCCTCGTTCCTATGACCACTTGACAGTGGAGGTTGAGGAGACGAAGCCTGGCGAACGCTGTTCTGGGCTGTGCACAACCATCAGAAATCATTAGCCTCCCGCTTCGTCGAACTATATAACAGCGAAGAACTAGCATCGTGGGGCGCTTACCGACTTTCTTACCTTTGTCGGATTGACTGGCGCTCCTCTACCCCCTCATGACTTTCGGCTCAGCTGACCAGCTTGCGTTGCTACCGTACGGTGACGGCTTCCTTGGAGGAACTGCGCTTGCCCGCTCTCCATCTTACCCATCGGATTCAGAGCCACACCTGTATCTCCCTTTCCAGCCGAAAGAATATCGGCGGCCCTTGCCGAGCATCATCGTGCGGCTTCAGGACCCGGCTTCCAGATGTGATCGAGATTTGGAATGGAACATCGACTGGGCTGTCGCGTTCATCGTCGATCGCCTGGAACAGAACTGGGCCGACGCCGCCGAAACCTTCAGAAACATCCGAATACGAGCCGCAACTTTTGGAAGAGAAGGTCTGAGCCATGAAATTCCGTACCGCATCTTCAACAAACTCGATGCAGCCCTCTTCGCCGGACACCTCAAGAACGCAGTCTACCTCGACATCAGCAGTCTGGGCTCAGGTGTGTCTGGCGCCACCTACACGCATAGACTGGGGCCCAACCCTGACGTCAAACGCATCTCAATCATCCTCAACAGCGATGCGCTAGAACACGCCCAGGCGAAAGACATTCTCGGCATTCTGATTCATCACATGATCCACGCCTACTTCCTAGTCGCCTGCGGACCACAGAAAGAAGATGAAATCGGCTATGGACGCCTAGAACACGGCGTTCAATTCGGTAAAATCATACTCGCCATCAGGAAACTTTCCGCTGTTCACGGCAGAGAGCTCACATCCCTCAACTACGGCCACAGCTCAGCCGAGATCCGCCACCTCGCAGAGGAGTACTATCGGCCCCGCCACCGGGACACCGTTGAACGCGAAGACAGAGAGAGATGGCACTGCAGCCACTGCCACATCAACACAGAGGGCCCGTCTGAAACTGAGGTGGAGAAATACTATAGCAAAATCTGCACTCCACTCTTCGACCAACCGAAATCCGTCCGGAAACTCTCTGTCCAAGCGTACAACACGCGGCATCACGAACTCGAAACGCGGCGCCGCAGCCTCTTGGCCCCATCTCAGAAGACAGTAGAATTCATGTTCAAAGACCAACCCATTCTTGTCGAAGTGAAAAAGACTGCTGAGTACGTGGGCGTAATGCGCGCCTTTGATAAAGCCAGTAGTCGATTCTTAAAACTACACAAAGAAGTCTCCAAGGACACATTCTTACGATTCCTCGAGTTCTTGCATACTGGTTCCTACCGTCCCGAGCCACGCCACGGTGTTGGTCAAGGTGTGGAAAGACGAGGCCCTCCCATCATCAAACCCCAAAGCATGACCACGCAAGCGCCTCTGCTGGACGATGTTCGTTTCGTCAAGATGGCTACACTAATGGACTTTGATGAATGTAAGAGCTATGCGCTTGATCGCATGGACGCATATGGTATCTTATACGAAGATCCAGTAGCGGTGCTAAAAGAGATATACAGCGGGTACGAGCCAGACTCAGATCTCAAGACATGGGCTCGCAAGTTTCTCGTTCGTGCTCCCTCTACTTCATCACCCGAGTACTATAACACGGTGCCGACCATGGAACCACCCAACCTGATCAAGTTAGAAAGCGAGCAAGGCGCCTACCGCGCCCGTTTTCTAGACGCCATCGACGCGAGCGGCGCTCTAGAAAACGACGTAAATAAAGCACGCGCCGAACTTAAGGTCCAGGGATGGTATACATGGTCTAGCTCCTCGCCCCTTCCTTCACCTTCATCCTACTTACAACAACGATTCCTTCTACCCAGCCACCATGCCCTACCCCTCAACCTCGGCCTCAACCAGTCTCCACTGCGTATTGGCCCCTCCTCCTCTTTCACCCCTTCCTACCACGACATTCCCACGCACCACTTCTCCAACCCAGAGTTTTCTCTCGATCGCCACCTTTCCTCTCTCAATGTCCGCGACCAATCGCCATATGAGCGTAGCGACATGGAGCGACGCCGCTTATTGGGGTTGCAATACGAGAAGGAGAAGGAGTTGCAGAGGGAGAAGGAGAAGTTGAAACGGTTGGAACGTCAGAAGGAGAAGGTGATGGAAGCGCAGGGCCAGATGCGGGCTGCGGCTATGTTGGACGCTCTTCATCCAAGGGGTTGGATTGAGGAGTATTGATGAATGTGGGTGCCGGGGGAGGGAGAGGGAGATATGGAGAGGGAGATGAGGTGATGGATGGATATGATGGCGAAAGAAGGGTTGCTGGATAGGTTAGCACGGTGGTGGATTAGGTAGAAACGGTTAATCCCCATATACTTACGGATATCAAAGAGCCCGCATCCTCCAAATCTTTAATCTCTCCATCTCCTCATGCTATATATCTTTCAATATCATCATCATCATCATCATTATACATGGCCTCTTACCTACTCAAATCTTCCCAGCTCGTCTGAAAGTACCTCGAGTACCAAATGTAGCCAGGTAGGTAGAACAAGTTTCATTAATCCAGACGACGGGATATCCATATATATCGGGGTATGTGTCTAGCGCCATCTATAAGACGAATCTTTAAAAGACCATCATGACCATAACACTATGCTTATCAATACCAAAGTACCGGTATTCAGACGAGTATGTAGGCAGGTAAATATGTACCTAGGTTACCGTACCTACCCGTCCACATCCACACTACCGATACCCCGCAACCCCGCCATCCCATACCATCCCATCAGCCATCCCACATTTCATACCAGTACATACACGTACGCTACCTCCAACAAACAAACCCCCTCAATTCCAAGCCAACCCCTACCAATCCCAAACCCATCATCCAGAAAAATGTCCTCAAGCCAAGAAATCAACAACACTCGGTTCAACGCCGAAGCCCAAGAATGGGACTCGAATATAAAGCACGTGGAATCGACAGCCAAAGCTGTGGAAGCTATTAAGCGGTATGTCCCGGGGTTTAAGGCGGGGACGAATAAAGGTACGTTTTAAACAAAAATTACATTGGGGATACCTGCACCACTATCACCACTGTCCCCCCGGCCCTCCCCCTCCACCCACCACCACCACCACGATGATGATTCCACAAGAAGAGAAAAAAAAAAGAGCATAGTTATACCTAATAAAACCCCTCCATCTAACAAAAAAAACCACTTCCCCAGATCTCAACATTCTAGAACTAGGCTGCGGAACAGGTCTCCTCTCCTTCGCACTCGCGCCATCCGTCCACAGCCTTCTCGGCATCGACACAGCAGACGGCATGCTCCACGCCTTCGACACAAAACTCTCTGACCACCCAAAAAACACCGCATCACCACCCAACCTCAGTGCAATAAACCACTACCTAACCACGCCCGACGTGCCCGAAGTCCAAGCCGCGGCCACCAAATTGCACAATGCACCTCCATCAACACCGAAGCTGCGTTTCGACGTCATCGTATCCCATCTAACGCTCCACCATATCGCGTCGCTGAGCGATATGTTGAGAACGCTGCATGCGTGTTTGAAGCCGGGGGGCTGTGTAGCGTTGACGGATTATGAGGATTTTGGGGCAGGGGCGATCCCGTTTCATCCAGTGAGTAAGCGGGCGGGGGTGGAACGGCATGGGATTCGGAGGCAGGAGATGGAGGAATTGTTGGTTGCGACGGGGTTTGGTGGGGTGAGGGTTGAGGAGGCGTTTGTGTTGAGGAAGGAGGTTGAGGCTGAAGATGGGATGCCGGTGAGGGAGCTTGATTTCCCGTTTTTGATGTGTTTTGGGGTACGGGATTGAGAGGGGAAAGGGGGGGGGGGGGGGTTGTTGTTTAGACATCTTTTAGTAGGTCGGTGACGGCTTTGGATGCGAAGCGTTTGCGTTCTTCTGATTGCATGCCCTCGCCCATCTCTTTGATAGCGATCATCTTCCGCATCATGACTTCCAGTTCCTCGACTTCTCGATTTCCTGACGCAGCTTCATCATCATTGGCGTCGTCGTCAAACCCAGCCAATGCACCCTTGATTCCGAAAAGCTCCCTATTCATTTCCGCCTCTTCGGCCTCAAAACTGCTTTCGAATCCCTCGTCCTCCTCGCCAAAGTCTAGGTCCGCGCTGCTCTCCCACTCGGCCGCCTCAAGCGCTTCCCTGACCCGTTGGACGCCCAATGCTTCACCGAACTCGTTTTTGCCCTTCGCCTCAGAGTCGACGTATTCGAATCCGTATTCCATGGCCAACTCTTCCCACTCTTCACTACTCTTCTCCAGATACGGCGTCGTTGACTGCGGCATGGCAACTGCGAGACAGATCATGTCGCCGCCATAGCCACATGCACGCTCTATCGCATCGGCCACCGCCTGCATCGTCTCTTTTATCGTCGCCACATCTTTTGCTTCGACGGGCTTCTTGAAGCAGTATATCCACGCTCCGAGCACGTTGACGACTTCGCGGGCTTCGGGTTTGGTGAATTCGGCGCGCCACTCAGCGACGTTGGGAAGCTCATCCAGCCATATGGGGAGGGTAGCGGTGTAGTACTTGGTTTCGAGTTGCCATTCGTGCGTGAGGCCGGCCGTGGTTTCCGACGATGGCTCTGGGGCGGAACCTGTAAGTTCTGGAGGGGCCAATTAGCGGATGGTCGGAGGAAGGAAACTCTGTAGTAAAACACCTTTGAGTAGTGGCAAAATGCCCGAATCTGGTGCTCCTATGGCGAGAATGCGCCGTGGGTTCTTGATCTCCATTTTGTGGTTGTGGTGGGAAAGTTGTCGAGTTGCGGAGTTTCTCGGGGGTGAGCTTGGCCTGTCACTGTGGGGTCTGCCGCCTCGACTCAACGGCACAACTTGCGAAAGATTGGCAAGGGTCTCATACGATATATCTGAACTAGCAGGCACTTGTCGCAAAATATTGTAAAAGTATGCATTCAATCGTAACCAAGGTATCATCAGTTTTGGAGCGCATTGCTATCTCGATTTTCAGCGTATTACCAGCAAGAGCAGTCTGGTCTCATACCTGTCCATCCATGCATGCATCCGACATATAGCTCTTGAAGCACCCAGCGCAACGCGTAGGCTCATCGTAGTTGCGCCGCGAGCGGTCGTGGCCGTATCGTCTACCAACCGTAGCTCTCCTAAATCCTTCAACCACGGCCGCCGCCACGGGTGCTAGCCCTTGCCCTGTTGACAGTTGCCCTACCACGCGCAAGGCCAACACCGCGACCCCTGATACCCCTCGACCGGAACATAGGCGCATTACTGATCTTCGTTAGCATTTCCTCACAACTAGTGAGGCAAACGGCCGTACCGCAACATGTCTGGGACAATGAAGTACCGCACATGGCTTCCCCGGATGTAGACTTGTTCGAGATGCGACACGCGACCGTCGCGGGCGGTTACAGTGATGTCCTTCAGCTGCACGTTCATGTTGTCCTCGGCTGTAGCTCGTTAGTAGGCTGTCTTGTATGTTGGGCTGGGGATGTAAAGAGCGTATGCGCACCTTCGATCAGCTTTCCACGATAGACTTCGCCGTTTGAGAGCTCGAGCGTGACGATGTGACCCTACACCATGTTAGCAAAAGCGCGGCGTGGTGTGGTAGGCGGTGAACATACAGCTGCCTCGTTGAGGAGCTTGATCGGAATACCAATAGTACTTGTCATCTTGTCTGCTAAACCTCCGGGACCGATGGGTACGCTTTTTGTAGGTTTACTTGCACGCGCTCGAGGCCGTTAGAAAGATGAGTCTAGGTCGCGATAACTGGGGAGGTCGTGAACGTGGGATGCGGTTGTCGCGCGGGCAAATTTTTGTCGGCGTCGTACTAAGTAACTAATAAATGGCGGGGGGAAAGACCTATTAAGTTTTGGAGGCAGCGCAAGTAGCAGGATTGAGCACTGTCGCGCGCGTACCAATATCGATACCGACGACAGAAAGTTGAGGGAGCTTGGACCGTCCGCTTAGTCATCACTTACCCTTCTCCACCAATTGCTCTTCATGGCAACCATTCTCACTCTGCGATGAACATTTCCGGAACTTTAAACGTTCTCCGGCTATTGAGGGACCCGACTTTGTGTCTTCCCCAGCATACTGTGTCAACCTTCAACCACCTGCCGATCCCCTTATCCAAAGCATTTGCACGCAAGGATGGAACAAATGGGCAGAAAGAGGTGGACATTCAAGCTGTAGTATTGGATAAGGATAATTGCTTTGCAGTTCCGCATGCTAATGACATTCACAAGCCATATCGAGTAGGCCATCCACGTACTTGGCACATACTCCAACTGACCACCCCTACAGGATCACTTTCAGCGTCTTCGACATGCCTATCCTGGCACCAAGCTCCTCATAGTATCCAATACAGCAGGAACGGACTCTGACAAGGGCCAGAAAGAGGCTGCTATCTTAGAGGCCAATACTGGGATCAAAGTCCTGCGACACTCAACAAAGAAACCGGGCTGCAAGGAGGAGGTTATGGCTTACTTCAAAGCCCATCCAGACTCTGGAGTCATCAGACCCGATCAAATAGCAGTGATCGGAGATCGCCTTTCGACGGATATCATGATGGCGAACATGATGGGAAGCTATGGTCTCTGGGTGCGGGATGGGGTGACGGGACGTGGCTTTGTAAGTGCTATTATCCCCCAACGAGACCTGAAAGGATATCTCATCGGACTCGTGGTTTGTAAGCAATGTGTTAACAAGCAAGCAGTTTGCGAGAATGGAGGATCGGCTGCAGGGCTTCCTATTCAGAAGAGGGTATGCTGCGCCTGACCCGAGCCGAAATCAGTTCGAATAACGTGTCCCCCGACGAGACATTTAAAAGACCAGATGGTCGTGCGTAGGCCAATTGTCTAGTTCGACAATGAAGTGCCGTTGGAACAATCTAGTTGTTGTTCCTCAACCCATGAATCTGTTTGCGGTGTGACGGTGCTGCACCGCTTTCTTTGTCCTCCGCCCCAAACATGATATTCATTGTATGTAGTCAGGAACTAAAACCTTTCATATTTGAGACTCTTCTCTTTGCATATATCTAACCCGGGTCTCACATTTCGTTTCTCGGGCAAAATTGGACGACTGGTTGCTTCAAGTATTGCAACACGTGTAATGCGCACCGCACTCGACCGCGATTTTAACAACTACAAACCTCTCAGCCAAAGCGCTCCGAAGCTACGTCTAGCGGCCCTTCAGAAAAGATCCCGAAAAGGAACGGAAATACCCATAGCAGCTATGGACGAGATTCACGAGACGAAGAGAGTTATAAAGCCAGAGTTGAACTTGTTAAAGGTACTTGACTTTGCATCGCATCACACTCTGAGACAATCGCGCGCTGATACTAGCCCCAGCAATACCTCGCATGGCTCATGACTACAACACCACTATACGTCACATCACAGTTTTCCAGAGCCCACGATCTTTCCGATCCTGAAGACGTAGGCGCGTTTTTGATGCTGAGCACCCTCGTCTTTGGACTCCTCCTTCTATACCAATTCCTGTTCCGATCCGGTACCGAAGACACACTGCTCAAGCCCGGTTCGTCATCCTAAACCCCCCTTGCATCCGATTTCATAACCACAGCGCTGATTCGGTAGCGCCTGTTCAAGTCACACCCGGTGTCTCAACACCCGACTACAACCCCATATCACCCTCTGCCATAGCGATCCTCCGATCGCTCTCAACAGCATCGGCCATCTACCTCGTTTGTCTCGTGCTAGCCAATCTCGAGATCCTGGTGCTATTCCCGTTTGTAGTCAAGCAGCGGGCTTATTCGTACATCTACCAAGAACTTGCTACTCCGATGGTCGGACCTGTCTTTATGACGCAGATGAGTGAGTCTGTTTGAGTGTGTGAATTTGAGAGAGTGAATATCTGCTGATGCTTTTTAGAGCAATTTGGTATCTTGATGCTGGATGGGTTTCTTGCGCCTTGGACTTGGTTTGGCGGTGCGGTTGGAACGCGGATTGGGAATTTGATTCGTTGAGTGGTCAGTTAGCTGTTCGCGAAGAGAACAGGTGTAATTAGTCAGCGATTTCGTGAGTGGTGCTACCTGTCTGTGGCGTCGCAGCATCGCGACTGCACTGCCACGACTGTCTGTAACTTAGCTGCGGATTGTGTAATTATGCATGCATATGCAACCTGCGGGAAACTGCTACCTAGCTGTTGACCGGCACCGGCAGATTACACAGCTCCCTGCAGGTGTTTGGACAGCATGATGTTGCCTGATGCTGCCCCGCTCGTTCCTTCCCTCACCCATGCCAACGTGGCGCAATTACCGGTTTTGTGACTGCTCCGCCACCTTTCCACATTTCATAACAAACAATCGGCGCCCAACGCGACAAGAACGATGGGTGCCCGACCAATAACAATCCGGTAAACTCATCAGGCGGTGCATGGGCGCCCGCCCCTCACTGGGGCTGAGCGTCAGGGCACCGGCTTAGCTGTCCTGTCCTCAACTCTTCTTAACTTACCGCGCAGTGCAAGGCATTCATCGATTTGACCTGCAACTTCCTCTCGAGAATCAGCCTTAGTCGACTTTCTCTACATCCTTCCGAACCTCAACACGTAAAGTACGATGGGTGTACGTTGTTCGCCAGCGGCCTAGCTGCCCCTCCATGTCCCTGCTTGCGTCATCGCTGGGCTGACCAAAATCTAGCTAGCAAGTAAAATGGCGGCCGCGAATGCCGCGTCTGGATTTGCTCCTCAAGGTGGACAAGGAGGCTATGTGAGTGCACGCGTGAATGAAATATGGGTAACCATTCACTAATATGCCATAGCCTGGACAGTCACAGTACCAAGCGTACCCAGGTGCCCAGGGTGCCGTTGCTCCCGGTGTAAGCCAAAAGCTCTTTCTTTCTTGCTCTGCATCGTCATAACCCTTCACTACCCGCCTCCCAAGACGCTTGTCTCCACCTGGCTTTTGGCTTTTGGCTCCTGCTCCCAATAAGGAACACCCCGCCACTTAAAACACTCATTCCTGGACCTAGCCACAAATGCCTCTGTCGAGCAAAATGTCATCCAACTATAACGCCTACCCGCCACCGGGCGGGCAAGCGCCAAATTCTTATGCACAACAACAGCCGGGCCCTCCTATGCCACCACGTCCCGGTTCCTATGCGCCGCCACAGTCGCCCTTCACACAACCACCAAACCCGAGCGCGCATGGCACACCATCACCATATCCTCAAGGGCAGCCGGGGTATAATAGACCTCCTCCGCCCCCACCGGGCCAGCTGTCGCAGTCTCCGTATCCTCAGTCACCGGTTCCACAAGCGCCGTACCTAGGACAAGCACCACAGGCTCAGTGGGGTCAGCAACAGGCACCGCCATTCTACGGACAGCAGCAATTCCAACAACCCTACCCACAGCAGGGTCAGTGGGGTCAGGCACAGCAACCCCCTTATGGACAACCACCACAGCAGTATGGCCAGCCCTTCGGTCAGGGACCATCCTTTGCGCCAAATGTTCGTACTCAGATCAACTTTTTCGATCTCTCATCACCCAGCATGCCTGTCATTCCTTAGCCTCCTCCGGGAATATTGATACTCTCCTGCATGCGCTGCGCGAGTGGGATGGTTTCCGCCATGACCTGTCGTGGCTTTTCGACAATCAAATTTCCTTGTTGTCAGATTCCTGGAAATACGTTCGACTGAAAATGCAGAGCTAGCACTTGAGATCAGTAGTTGTTGGGATGCACGCTAACGATCCTGATAGGGTCCCCCACCAGGACAACCTCCGCAGGGCCAGTATGGAGCTCCCCCACCTCAGGGAGGCTATGGCGGCGGTCCTCCTCCCCTACAGCAGGTCCAGGGCAGTCCTGCTGAAATACAAGGTTACAAGCAGCTTCTGCAAGCCTGTGTTCAAGAAAAAGGCCTCCAGAACTTCGCAATCTGTCGAAACATTGAGCAGATTGCTCAACAAGCTCCCCAAAAGATCAACCAGATCATCCAGCGCTGGCGTATCCAAAAGGAGATTGCCAACGATATCGTCAAGCTAGCCTTGTATGACATCGTCTTGTACATCGGTAAATTCACCAATCCGAATCCATTTGACAGAGCTAATTCGGAAAAGACGACAGCGGTTCCATGCAATTTGAAGAGGAAGGCAGCCGCATCAAGGACTTGCGCCTTATTCTGGAGCGAGTCTCTTTTGCTGCTACGCTCTTTGACGCCGATGGAATTTCTGTCCGCTTTATGAACACCGATCTCAGTGGCGCGCGCGACCAGCAGGGTCGACCTCTTCAGGATGGTGTCGCAACCGAGGCCCAGATCGAGCATCTTATGCGTGGCGTTCAGTTCAAAGGTCTCACACCCATGGGTACTGCTCTCAAGCAGAAAGTCCTCGATCCCATAGTGATTCAGAAGGCTCGAAGCGGACAAATGCAGAAGCCCGTCTTGGTCATCGCCATTACCGATGGTCAGCCGGCCGGTGAGCCTCAGAATGCTGTCTTCGATGCTATCCGCAACACGTTTTCGGAGCTCGAACAGACACCGTACCGTCGTGGGGCTGTTGCCTTCGAGTTTGCTCAAGTTGGAAACGACGAGATGGCCAAGAAATTCCTCGGTAAACTCGATGAAGACCCAGGAGTTGGACCTTTCGTCGACTGCACTTCCAGTAAGCTTCACCCATCTACGACAAGAATCTTTGCTAATGAAACTTCAAGACTTCGAGAACGAGCAGGACGAAATGTCCCGTGCCAACCCCCCTGTCGAACTCACGCCCGATCTTTGGATCGTCAAGCTCCTTCTTGGCGCTATTGACAGCAGCTACGACAAGAAGGACGAGAAGACCAACCCGGCACCTGGTGGCTATGGGGCTCCTCCCGGTCAATACGGTGGTCCTCAGCAAGGTTACGGACAGCAACCGCCGCCAGGTTATGGTGGCCCGCCCCCAGGCCAATATGGCGCTCCTCCACAAGGTCAATACCCACCTCAAGGACAGGGTCAATATGGTGGAGCGCCGCCACCTCAAGGACAATATCCTCCTCAAGGCCAAGGTCAGTACGGTGCACCACCTCCAGGTCAGTATGGCCAGCAGCGTCCGCCGCAGGGTGGTCCCGGTGGATACCCAGGCCAGCAGCAATATGGCCAACCGCCTCCGGGCGGCAGGTACTAGGAGTGGAACCATATGTTTTTTTGGAATGGTCTGGGTCCAGGTTCCGAGGATGGTCTGAATTGGGACTGGAATAATCCATGAGGATGTGACTAGATACATTATTGGGTCAGCTGTTAGCCCTTACCAAGAATACCAATCACGACTCAACTTCATTTTGTTCCCATTGAGATTGATAAAGGTGAATTGTAAACTGTTGTAGACCAAGATGTCAAACATTTCACAAAACCGAAACCCACCCTGGTACGGTAGGTATGTATAACTTGACGCCAACGCAAACCCGTCATCCAGACTCCAAATAATCCAGCCTGTCATCTTTCAGCGCACTTAGCCACCTCCCATGCCATGTGCAAACCATTTTTAGCATCCTCCACGCCCACGCATGCCTATCGCCATTTCATGGCCCCGCCCTCCCGGTGGCCTTCCTCCATAGCCCTCTTGAGGGCATCATCCTCATACAAAACCCTCACCTCCCATGTAGCGGACGCATTCATCGCCATCAAGGCCCCACCGCCCTTGCCCCCTTGCCCCCAGGTCTCAATCCTCAGCACATTCTTCTGATCATGCAACAGCTCCGCCATGATACGCTTGGCCATCTGCTGCGCCGCAACACGCTCAATGCAACATCCGTGAATCGTAGTCAAGCGTGCGTATCCAACGAGCTTAGCCGGAGCCTGAGCGGCCATCCCTCGCCCACCCTTGGAAGCCGTCTCGGACGAAGAAGATGACGACGCCCTGTAATTCTTCCGCGGCGCACACTCCGGGTTCATCAACGGGCCGATAGCAACAATGGTATACACAGGTGCCGGCAACGCCGCAAAGACCTCAGCATCGACCTCCCTCCTCACCTCCAGCACAACAAAGCGTCCGCGCTGGCCCTCGACAACAAAGCGCTCAAACCCATCTCGAAAGAATTCCTCATCTTTCTCCCGTTTGCCGTCCCATAGATTCTGGATGGATTTGAGGGCGTCGAGCTTGTCGATGGCGGGCGGGGAGTTGCTGACGATTTCTTCGATTTTGGGGAGGAGGTGTGTGAAGGCTTTTACGGGGCCGTGGA
Source organism: Decorospora gaudefroyi (assembly GCA_010015605.1). Classification (NCBI taxonomy): domain Eukaryota; kingdom Fungi; phylum Ascomycota; class Dothideomycetes; order Pleosporales; family Pleosporaceae; genus Decorospora; species Decorospora gaudefroyi. The sequence goes on from ML975258.1 coordinate 36,597, forward strand.
TCTCGTGGCTGTCCGTGTGGGGCTTGATGATGGAGAGGTAGAAGATGGTGTCTGGCTCCACGGGGGGCACGTTGAGGATGTCGAGCGGCTTTGAGTAGCCGTTGAAGGTTGAAATGGTGGAGTAGGGTGTGGGGAGGGGGTCGGAGGGGAAGTAGACTCTGTCGAACATGATGGGGGCTGGAGGTCTTCGGTGGGAAGGTGGGTGGTTGGGTGGGTGTTGGTGGTGGAGAAGAGGGTGTCGACGCGGGTGATGAGCTGGTATATAAAGTGAGAGAAGTGCGGACTATGTATACGTTGGTCTGGGGGCGTGGGCGCTGGTGCCTGCGGCCGTTTGCGCAGTAGCCTTTTTGGGATTGTATGATTGTTTCCATGTGAGGGGGGCGGTCACTGCAAGTACCCACGCTGAGGTGAAGGACCGCTTCTCTACCGCTAACAATGGTGCCGGAGACCTCCACGGCCTCCGGTGATAAGTGAAGGTGGGGTGTCGAAGTGGTATGTAGCCGCCTGGCTCATCTGTCATCAGCGAAGCGGTAAGACTAAGACGGTATCGAGGTGCAAGAGATATCTGAGATGCTCGGTCGAGTATGCATTGGTATCTCTCAAAAGCAATAGGACAGCTGGTCTTCTGAAATACGCGGCCTTTTATGTCCACCCTACCTAATCGCCAGAGCGCCATGCGGATGCAGAACATAATCCCTCGTGGTCACAGCCACCTGTCACACTCTCTCATTGCCTAATGCATTTTCGCTCTCCTATCTTTACCAGGCCGTTTGCTTGCAGCGCCACTGGGCTTACCCTTCATTTTCCTCGACGAGAAGCCGCGTCCGTCTGCGCTAGATTGCGCATCGTTGCTCTTTCCGTGCCGCTTCTTACCGCCGAATCCGTACTTCTGGTCCTTCTTCTGGCGTTTGCCGTTGAACGACTTGCCGTCAGAGCTGCGGGCAGACTTGGAGTCATCAGCGGTGGCAGCAACGTCGAAGAGATCCTCCTCGTTTGTAGCCGTGATGTCTGCGCCTTGTCGCTCTGTGATAAGATTAGTACACTGTATGTCCCACCCTCGTGCACAGAAGCTACCTACTCCTCTTCAGTGTGTTGATCTTCTCAATCGTATCCCTCTTCTCCTTCGCACGCTCCTGCAGCTTCGCAACCTGAACCTGCTTGCCAAACTTCTTCAAGTCTCTCTGCTTCCGTGCCTCGGCCGCCGCTTTCTTGCCTGCCGCGGCGTCGATCAGCTTTTGCTTTATCTTGCCCATGTGCTCATCGCTCTTGACCATCTCGGCAAAGTAATCCGCCGGCCGTGAGAATGACACACCCTCCTTCTTAAGCTTGCCGCGAGCATCTTTGACTGAGGACAGACACTGCTTGTAGAACGCGAGCTCACGGTTGAGGTCGTCTTCGACATCGGCGATTTCGACAGGCTCGTCGGTAGTAACGGACTGATATTCTGAAAAGGCGAGTTTGGAGTAGGGGAGTTGTATGCGGTGTAGAGCTGCGGTGAGTGCGGCAGTGTTGTTGATCGTGAGACGCTGGTGGGGGATGATGTCGCCCTTGTCCTCCGACGCCACAGAGTCGAGATCCGATAGCGCGATATCGTCCTCGTCTTCGTCCTCGTCCTCATCCTCATCCTCATCCACGTTGTCGTCATCCTTCGCTTCTTGGCCCGCTTCTTCGTCTTCTTCAGCTTGCATTTCTTCTTCATCCGAGCTAATGTCGCTTTCGCTGTCTTCGAGATGCGCAAGACCTAGCGCGGATCGCTCGGGCATGTCATCGTGGTCGCTGGCATATTCGTCCTCGTCCTCACTGCCTTCCGTCTCCCACTCAGGTTCCTTGAGTACGGGCGCTGGTTTCGCTGGCTTGACACCATTTTTCTTCGACTTCTTCGACTTGCCATTGACCTTGACCTCTACCTCATCCAGCGGTACCGCAACACCGCCCTCTCCTTCATCCTGAATAGCATCGGCCGACTCCGCTCCCGCAGCGCGCTTCTCCTTCCGTTTCTGCACTTCCTTTTCGTGCTTGCGCTGCTTCTCGAGCTTGACGTTTCGTCCCTTGTGATTGTCAAGCGCAGTCTTGAGTTTCGCGGCCCTACCCATTTTCGAAAAATTCTCGTGAGAGCTGAAATGTATAGACGTGGAGAAAAAGAATTCGGTTTGTCGAGCGCGGTTGTGCGAATATCAGACTGTCCAAGCTTTTGCGAAGTTACGAACTTTTTGGTGCACGGACATTGCAGAGAACACGCTAGCGACTAGCCGCCTCCACATCGGGCAGGAAGCCGCAGCGAACATCCACTGTGCCACCGTACCACGTGCTTTCCAAGACATTAGTGTTCACTCAAAGATATATGTATTCCTTCTAATAATATCTAGTCTCTTAAAACAACATAATCGCTCGCATACCGCTACACATATACTACAAATCATCCTCCACCCCACCCCCCGCACACCAAAATGGCAACACCGCAACCCCTAGACAACCGCGCCCAAAGCGACTCAGCAGTACCTCGCCCTTTCCCTCTTTCTCCCTCTCTCTCTTACTAACACCGTCCTCAGTCCATCGTCTCCAACAACACCGAAGGCTCAGGCCAACTCACAGCCGTGGTCGACGATTTACTGAACCAGCTGAACAGCAAGTTCAGCACCATCAGTAGCGAGCTACTTGCCAAGAGTGAGTTTGGACGCTCGTAATCGCTATTGTTTCTGTTAATTGATGGGTACCAAGTGGACGATATGTCGCGCCGGCTCGATAATCTTGAAGCCACGATTCAAGGTGGGGATGGAAGTAAAGGAGCTGAAGCGGGCAAGTGAGGGGCTGCTGTCGAATGGCACAGGGGCGATTGTGGAACGAATGGAGTGTTTCATGAATGGTGGTAGTTGCAGCATAGATACACGGGAGTTTGGCGTCGATGATGATGCGTTTATATAGAGTGCATTGTAATGGGGGTATCGGATCGTTTCTTATCATATTTGCTCAACCTATTAACGCTCCTGACATCATACGTGGCGTTCTCGCACCAAGTCATCCCAATCCCAGCCTCTCCCAGGCATCGTAATCATATGCGTATTTTGATAGCAAGAGCGGCATCGATCCCGGCGCCACTCAATACAAACAGCACCCCTACAACTCCTGCTTCTCCTCTGGATCACCAGCCATAAACTTCCTCAGGATGTTGCTCCTGCTAACCAAGTCATCCATCTTCTCGGGTGCCAGGTTGCCCTTAGCAATCAAGCCCTGCAACCTTTTGAGCTCCTTGGCAGCATAGTCCTTGTTCGCAGCAAGCTTGTCAAACACCTTGACATAGTACTGCGCATACTTGTCCTGCAGTGTCTCGGCAATGCTCTTAGCCTCCTTGGCACCCTCGCCATATGAGCCCTGGAACTTCTCGAGGATGGCGTTGAAGGCCTCGATGGTGCCACCCATGGCGTTAAGACCGCCGCCAACCGCACGGTGTGTGCCGGCGTTTGTGTTGATAAATTCGACAAAGTCCTTCTCACCGCGAGCGCCTTCATATGGGAGAGCCTCGGTGGAGCCCTTGGGGAAGTACTTGATGGTGGGGTAGGATTGTACGCCTTGCTCTTGAGCGAGGGCCTTGGAGTTCTCGGCTTCGGCGTCGACTTTGGCGATCAGGACGCCGGACTCGGTAGCGAAATCGGTTGCGAGGGTTTCCCAGATGGGAGCGAGGGTCTTGCAGTCTGTACGAGGTCAGTATTGTGTTCTGGGTATAAGGATCCTTTGGAAGACATACGTCCGCACCACGGCGCGGTGAAGGCAACAAGCACATCCTGCTCCTTTCCAACCTTCTCAGTGAAGCTCTTGTCATCCAAATAGACAACCTGGCTGGGCAGCTTGGCCTTGACCTTAGGCTTGATGCTCGTCTGCTCAGTGATGAATTTGCTCAAGCTCTCGAGATCGCGTCCTCCGCTGTAATCAGTTGGCTTATCGCTCTTGCCATCGAACCACTTGATGGTGGGGAAGCCCGAGACGCCGAAGCGCTTGCCCAACGATTTGTGATTGTCCGCATCGACTGAGGCGACGCTGACCTTGTCTCCAGCGTGCTGGAAGACGGTGGCGAGCTCCTCGTAAACCGGCGCGAGGTTCTTGCAGTGGCCGCACCAGGGAGCAAAGAACTCTACGAGTGCGGGCTTGCCGGACTTAAGGACCACGTCGTCGAAATTTGAGGGCTCCAGCTCGAGGACTGCGGCTGCGGAACCCAGGGCGGGAAGCAGCGCAATGGCTGCGGGTATCAGGTTCTTGAACAGCATTGTGAGATGTATGCTGAAGCTCAAGAATTGGATTACGGTTTCAACTTTATGTTGAACGGTGGCAGAAATATGGAGTGAGCTACGGTAGAGCGGCTATCAGGGTCCGCCGGGTGGCGATCGCTTAGCGTGAAAGGTGTCCTCTTTTTGGACTGACAACCTTTCAGAATGTCACGAATCCAACACCACCTGGGCAAACTAAATGACGGCATGCGCTCAATCATTTCTGGAAATTCATTCGGTGGCAATTCGATCGCGGAAATGTGAAGCTAACTAGGTGGACTCCGCTGCGGGCTGTTACACGCGACGGAAAACCACAGGGTGGGTATCAAAAATCACGTTGGTGTTCCTGCCAAAAATCCTGTACCTATGACCTTTTCGCCACGCGATAAAACACAAGGTCAAGTTCCATGACGGAGTATACACTCTCCAGTTCCAACCCAGCGAGCCAACTAATGCAGCGACATCTTCCAATGATTCCCACCAGTCATCCCATAACTCCCACTAACCGTCTTCTCCTCTCCACCGGTCCCAGCTGATGGCTTCTCTTCGCGCTTTCCCTCCACCTTTTCTTCCCCCTTCGCAGCCTTCTCTTTCAACTCCCCACCTACCCTCTCCACCACGCCCCTCAACACCCTAATATCCGCCCCCCTAACCACCTCCACTTTCTTCCCCTCCCTGAACAGCATAAACGTCGGCATAGCCGTGACCCCATACTGACCCGCCAACTCCCGTTGCTCATCCACGTTAACTTTCACAAACACAAACTTCCCGCGCGCCGAGTTTGTGGTGGACAGTTGGTTGTAGATGGGTGCGATTTGCTTGCAGGGAGGGCACCATGTTGCGTAGAAGTCTGCGATGAGGTACGTGTGTGTTTTTAGCAGGGTGTGGAAGTGGAGTGGTGCTGTGATTTCTGTTGGTGTTGCCATGTTTGGCTGGTATTGAGCTTTCGTTTTGTGTGGCTTTGGTTCTGGTTGCTGTGTGTATGGATGTGGAATGTGTGGGATGCAGTTAGTATTAAAGATCCCTATTGTTGCTGTGGTATGATACCACATCACAGAGTCATGCGATGTTTTATAGTACCTGGGACGAAGCGTTGCGTGATGTTGTGGAAGCTTCTACCTATCATTTATTACCAAATGATGGCCTGCTGCGAGGTTCGGAGATTTTTCGCATTTGTCATCTGCCGCCCCGCCACGTGCCTGTGCACTTGCTGTATGCGGTAGTCGGTGATAGTAACTGCCACCTTGCTATAGATGTCCATCGTCACCTGTCTGGCACATGAATAAGGTTTCCTTGATGAGGAGACATAGTACTGAAAGACTATCTGGTCGTAGATCAGACACACTCGCTACAATAAAGATATAAAGTTTCTGTGGCACCTTGTCGTGCCTTGTAGATGCCGAAGAAATGCAGACACGCCCTAACGCCTTGCTATGCTCGCATTCGTGTAGAGAAGCTCTCACAAACTCCACTCACTCAATCAACCCCCACCCCTTCCAAGTATCTCCTCTCTCTCCAGTACCTCTGGCTTGAATTTAATCAAGAAGACGGTTTTCCCCGGCCACATTCCCTTCCCGTCCTTGCCCTCATCCTGCTCCCCAACACTATGCGCCGTAACGCCCTCAGTGGGAAACCCAGCTCCATCACAAACGCCCTCAATAATGCCCGCCACAAATGCCGCACAATTTAGACTCGACAGCTCTTTCGGTAAACTTATGTACTGGTTCACCATGGGCTCGTTGTCAAAGAGCATGTACTGTCCTGGATCGGTACCAGATTTTTCTAGCGCGTCGGCAGGACGCCCGAAGAGGTAGCGGTATAGTTGTTGTGCGATGAATTGGAGGAGTGGGAGGATGCGTGTGGGGCGGATGGAAGCGAGGGGGTTGGCGGTGCGGGAGAGGAGAAGGTCGAGGAGGCGGAGGCCAATGGGGTAGCCTTGGGTGTTTAATCTGGGGATCTGTTAGTCGGTATTTCATTGTAGCGAAACTAGACGATTTGCGCATGTGAGGCTGGAGTACTGCAATCTACATGACATACCTTTGTTCTAGATCTCCTACATCCTTTGCTCCCTTCTGCGCATATGCGATCATCTCGATGAAGAGGTATGCGAATGCGGCCCGACTTAGTTCCGCATTCTTACTCCGGTTCAGATTCCTATCGTATATGGTCTTCTTGTTTGACGGATACCGCAGTCCGGGCCCTTGACTTGGGTTCCCGCTCATTGCTACGCTCTGCCCTCGTGCTAGCGATTGCGGTTGCAGACGGATCTTGGATGCAGATGAAGTTGTGGACGGGGTTTGTACCGAGGTTACGGAGCGCGCGAGGGAAGGTTGGCGCGGGGGGCAATGCGAGTGGTGTAGAGGCAGTAGATTGGACATGTTCGGTCGCTCACCTCGTCGGTGCTGTTTGGCGGAACCATGTGGGTCCAAGGGTCGTGCGTCGTGCGTCAGACTCGGACGCTTTTGAGGCTGAAGACGCCAAGGATAGGAACGACGTCTCCTTAACCTCACCCGCGGCTCGAAGCTTCCATGCCGACAGATGTATTGTTGCTTTGCTTTTGCGTCCATCTTTATCAGATCGATGCGACTGATGTAATTTAATCTTGGAGAATGGAGAGTAGGAGTGCAAGGTTCACACATTTATCACTCTGCAAGCCTTCCTTTACAGAAGATCTCTTTCTCTGTGGCTAAGAGTGGACTACACTGTAACAACGTGAGTATACAAGGAGCCCAAGCGCTATGAGCGCTTAACCTTCGCCGTTGTAACGGGCTTCAGCCTGGCGACAGACGCCGACTAGGGCACGCTTCGAGCGCCAACCATCATGCTCTGCACCCGTCTCCATACACGAGTCTGGCATGTCTATCATATCCTCATATATCTTGGCTTCCTTCTTGTCTTTCTTCTTTTTCTCGTCGTTCAAGTAATCAGCACCGACTACCTTACGTACCTCATCCACAGGCTTCTTCCACTCATCGTACCAGGTTGTGAAATTCTCAGTAATCTTCATACGATTCACCTCAAGAATCGTCATGATGGGCTGGAAGTCTTCCCGTCGGATCTCGAACTCGATAGGAAGGACAGCGACGGTGTTGTTCGAATCCATGACCGCATCGCGCATATGCGACGTTCCTAATTGCTCCACCTCCAGTTCCGCACGCAGGTCTGCGCTGATTTTCTTCTGCTCTTGCAGCGCAGCCAGAGCATCATTTCGTTCCTTTTTCATCTTCCGCTCAGAGGCGAGATGACGCTGCTTGTCACCCATAGCGTCTTTGGCCTTTTCCTCTTCCTTGTCAGCGACCTCCTTGGCGTTCTTGACCTTTTTGGTCGCGCCCTTGAGCTTTCTAGCTTTTCCTTCAATTTGGTTGCCCAGGCTCACGTTCTCGCACTCGGTAGCTCGAAGATTCTCCTTCAGTTGGTTGTTCTCGCACCGCAGGCGTGCGATCTCGCTCTCGAGTCGGTTGAGGTGGCGGATGATGTCGTCTGGAAGGCCAGAGTGGGCAACCTCTTTCGAAATGTGCCTATCCAAATCTGCAATCACTTTGGCTTGGGCTTTGGCCTGTGCCTCCCATGCATCACGCTCTCGGGTCAACGCCGCGATCATGCCTCGCAGACCTGCTTCTTCCCGATCCTTAGCTATCACCTCTTCAGAGTCCGCTTCTGCCATCCAAAGCTCTCCAGAAAGCATGTTCTTGACTGCGTCTTCTCGGGTAACCCTGTATGGCACATGCTCGTGGCCCACCTCAACCGGCTCGCAGTACAGTGCGTCCAAATTGAAGCTCATCTATCGATCATTAGTAGAAGCCCATCATTATTTCGCAAGCAGGGCATACCCTGCATGTATGGCGATGCAGATAGAACAGTTGTCACAGGCGCGAGAGCAAGAAAAGTCGCGTTGTTATCGCGCCAAGTTTTTACGTGAGGTTAGGATGAGATGTAACGGGCAGGCACGCTAACAGATCATGTGCGCTGAAGACACGATACGCAATGGCATATACAAAAACAATATCTCCCCTCCTCCACTCTCCCCTCCTCCACCGCCTTGAGTGGTATCCAGAGCTTTCTAACGACTGCAAGGCATAATTTGCGATCCCCAACCTAAAGTACACTACTCCCGGGTAGACAGTCCTGACAGAAGCTCCAACGTAATCTTGGTAGGATTTTAGGCCGACCTTATCCGCATCAAGCATGAAGCCAAGACGAAGATGGCGAAGTGATGCTCAGGTGCTCATTGGATACCACAACCATCTAACAGGGCTTAGCGCTGCCAAGGATGCGTAGAGCAAGCACTGCCCCAACGTACACCAGAGCTCAGCCTCAAGGCAAATAGACATAGCACCCTCCGAACGTCTTATCTTCGTTGACTTTCTCTTACATATCGTAAAACCCACTCGCTGATCTGTCGGATATCACTTTGTACAGCCTCTTTATAAGAGGCCGTCTTCGCCAACGTCATCACCAAATATCTCCGCTTTAAACTCAGCGATACAGCTCCGGCTCGGGCCCGAAGAAAAAAGGACGTCGTCCTCTCTCGCGTGATGATCCTCCCGACTGACAAGATGCCCATCGATCATGGACCTGGATCTGAACGGCCCTCCCAATCTGACGGAGTGACTTCTCCCTCTTCTCTCAAGGACTCTACTCCGGAGCCAATATCACCTCATACGGTCTACCAATACGAGCCTCTAAACACTGCCAAAAAGCAAATTCGCCTCCTCAGACTGCAGTCGTCAGGCCCATCGTCCGATCCACACTGCGAAATTTCCATCTTCGACCTCAGCGCCCTACCACCATACATCGCCTTGTCATACGCATGGGATGAAGACTCGAAGCCCAAGAGCACGGTTATGCTAGACAACAAGAAATGCAGTGCGGGCCAGACGCTGTGTGCCTTCTTTTTTCACTTCCAGGAAATTTGTGGAAAGGGAGATCATCCATGGATTTGGATAGATCAACTGTGCATCGACCAAGAAAATGTGCAGGAAAAGAACCATCAGATCCCGCTCATGTCCACCATCTACTCCCAATGTTCGCACGTCATTGCATGGCTTGGCCCCAACTTCACTACTTTTCAAGACCTGCTCCAAAATCGGTACTTTACGCGCCTGTGGATCGTGCAGGAGATTCTGCTCGCGCCCGCCGTATCCATACACTGCGGGAGTCGCCGATTTGTCTGGACAGATATTTGCAATCGGCTTCAGTCACACGTCGTAGACCTCTCTTCAAAGCTAGTCATGTACGGTATCGCCTCCCTCGCTCTAGCTCAAGAACACATTAAATCCTTCTCCATATGCTATTACATCCTCTGCTTCAGCTATAATGCGTGTAGAGATACACGGGATAAGCTCTACGGCTTGCTAGGCCTTCTACCGGAAAAGCAAAGACCAGATGTGGACTACGTATAGTCCGTCACCGACGTCTACGTCGACGCAGTTGAGCTAATGTACAATGAGTACAAATACCAAAACAAAAATATTGTCACATTAGAGTCGTTGGAGCATGCATGCTTGACCTTGTTCGCTTCCATGAACATTCGTCAGGAGAATCCGGGTGGCGCGTTAGAAACCGCGCTCGTGCATACCTTGGCACGACTCCGCAGGGAACCTCTTGCACATGCTTCTTTCCCATGGGTTGATCATCATCCGCCCATCCAGATAGAAGATCCGCATCTGGTGGAAGAGATAGAGAAAATCAGGGTGACGCTCGATGACTTCTGGGCGGAATAACTTTTATGAAATCGACTAGTATGTGAGATATGTGTAGTAGCGATACGGAAAATCTCGGGAGCAATCCTGGATAGATATCGCAGGAGCAACATGGCGATACATACTACCCCATTAGGCTTAGTCCTCATAGTATACGAGGGGCATTCCCCTCACATTCCAATCGGTATCTCTTACACCAACTTCTCTGGTTTCAACAAACATGCTAGAGGAAGAGTGGGGAAATTAGAGAAACGCGAGCAGTGACGTCGTACTTCTCGTAAGCTAGCGGGGACACGGTGCGAATGTTGCGCCTGCAGTGGGCAGACGCTACCTATACACATTGTAGGTGGAAGAAGAAGAAGAAGAAGAAGAAGAAGAAGAAGAAGAAGAAGCTTACTTTTTTCTCTGGAGACGTCCCTCACCATACCTATCCACTATATAAAAAGGAAAAACAGACAAACAAAGAAATGCTATGCCAAGGCACAACAGATCAATAAAAATCCAAAATCAACGCTAACCATGCGGCTAGAGAGAAATTATATCGCAACATATAGCATCATATTCTTCTCCACGCACATAAACGAGAAGCCAGAATCCCACTCAAGATTCTCACGACTCCTCCTTTCCCTTCCCACAACCCTCGTTGGAATCACACTAAACCGCATAAAAAGCACTCTTTGCTATGCGATACATAGCAACATTCAAACCCATTCTCCATTTACGAAGTGTTCCCAGGCGGCCCACCCATGTTTAACAATATATCCAGCATATCCATACCGCCAATATCAGGCCCCATAGCCGTCTGGTTGATTTCCGCACCCCACTGGTCGATGAGCGGATCGAGGGGCAGAGCAAGCCAATCCTGGTCTTGTCCTGCGCCCCAGCTGGCACCGCTGTTGGCCCAGTGACTCCAGTTGGTGCCGTTGCCGTTCGAGCTTGCAGAATTGGTACCATTGTTGCTGTTGTTGTTGAAGTCAGAGTAGTTGCCTGGTGGGGGCATGATGGAGATGCTGTTGGAGTTTGGGTCGTATGGCTCGGCTGAGATACCCCACAGAGGAGTTGCGCGACCGCTTGTGCTAAGACCTATGTTGGGCGAGCCGGGGATGCTGGAGTTGGCGGCTTGGAAATTGGATTGAGACCCCATGTACGGCGGGGCAAGATGATTAGGGTGACCGAGCGGAGCGGGAGGTGGCATAAGTGGCGCTTGGATTGGACTTCTACTGCCTGCGCGCGAGATACCGGTTGAGCCGTTGGCGGTGAGGCGCACGAAGCGTGAACGGATGCGGTGGGTGAGCGTCTCGACTAGATCGGCAAAGCGGTTTCCGACGTGAACATCGTCGACTATGCTGGTTCGCAACGCGTCGACAGAATCGCTGAGAAGGTTGAGGCTGACGGCCACGTCTTCCTCCGTGGCACCTAATGCGAATGTCTTGAGTAGGATGATGGCTACACTGACGATACGGAAGAATGTCCGTACCGGGGCATGTCGCAGATAACCTCCAGGATGCAAACCCTCGACCACAACTTTTAGTACATTGCGGGAAGCGTCAATGACTTCGTTGATGTAGTGCCGATCGTTGGCGTACCACTTGACAAGCGTGCTGAAGGGAATGGCACCGCCGTCATCATGTCCGTTGGTACGACGTCCATTGGGGCCGTTAGGCTGAGCGTGCGTCTGGAGAGGGGTGCTGTGTGTGCAGCGTTCTACGACCGCCTGCAAAGCGAGCGAGTTGAGATAGACGCGCGTGTACTCGAATTCGATGATGAGAACATGGCGTAGTTGCGTTGGGACTAGATATTGTCAGCGATGGCATGGGCAAACAGTCTAGACCACCTTACCTTGAGGAGCTCGGTCAAAGCACTTCCTCCACTCTGTCAACGGACCCTGAAAGAACTTAAGCATCTCCTCGTACGTTCCGGATTTCAGCAGCTCCCGTGTCTTTCGCCGATTCGAAAACAACTTCAAGTTACCCAACTCCATGATCTTTGCGATGCGCTTCCAGAAGTCGAGCACAAGGTCTTGGACCGCATGGCGCTCCTGCGTGGCGATAGACTCAAGTGGAAGGCGCTGTCCATCTGACCGCATGCCAAACTGAGCCGGAGGAGCCTTGATGCGACCGATGCGCTCTTTGTACAGCTCGAGCGGCGAAGAAGCGTTGATCAGGGTTTCGTCACGTTCAATCTTGGGGAGCATCGAAGTTAGACCCAATCTTCCGCTGGTCTGTGTCACGTAGATGATAAGGAGATCCCTGAGATGGTTCTTCCGCCGGTAGTACGCCTTCACAGTCGCGTGGGAGAGATGCTGATTCGCCTCCTCGAACTCAGTCTCGTTCGTCTCATCGAAAACACCGATCTCGAAGGCAAGCGTCATGGCGTTCCCAAGCAGCATCCAGCACATGCGGTCACTACGCCAACACGGTTCCAGCCAGCTGTCAATACGCTTGTCGCCTACGCCTTTGTACATATCAGCCCTAGGTCCCGGCTCATAGGGATCATCGGGGAGCACGAGCTCGTCGTCATCGTCCCCGGGCGGGAAATGCAGAGCGCGCGGATGCCATTCAGTAAGTAGCATCAGACTCTCGACCGTACCAAGCGTACGAAGCCCCTTTCGCGACAGCGGATTGACGTCGGATCCAGGTTGTTGGCCAGCACCACAGAAGCCACCACCAAACTGCTCCTGTCCGAAAATCATGCGATCGATCATGCCCTGGAGGTACTTCCACAGCTTCTCATGGATCAGGTACGACCGGGAAGTGGCGCCAACACCGCTCGATCCGCTGGGTTGGGAATATCTCGCTGAGATGGTCAAGAGGGTAATCACCAGCATCGGCTCCTCCTTGAGCAGCTTCGCATGGAACGCGTGATCGCGATAATCCGGGACCACGATCGGGGTGAGCGGCGACAAGAAGGCATAGAAGTAGTCGATGTACGCAATCGCTTCCTTGGCGGTGAGCCATCCGGCGCGCACAAAGCGAAACTTGGACCATGCCCTCACCGCATCGGCGAAGGCAGCCTCGTTCGGCGGCTCTGGTAGCATAGGCTGCTGGATGGCCGGGTCTACCGATGGCTCTACCGTGTTCCGCGAGTTGGCCCGGACGTGCGCGTGCGAGTGCGAGACATTCGCTTGAGGGCTGGCGAAATTCGTCTGTGAGCCTGGCGTGCTGGCTATCGTCGGCCGCTGGTGGCTGGAGCTGCTTCCGGTCCGCTGGTGGGCATTCATACCAGCTGCTTCGAACAGCAGATTGAGCGCATCGTGTCCGCTATAGACCTCGCCTGCCTGCAGTGCCGCGACCGTCTCGTTATTCACCTTCTGGTCCTCCTCCTGCTGCTCCTCGTTGGACTGGGACTGGCGGCCGCCAGACGTATTCGGTCGTCGCAGCGGTTCGTATCGTCCGACTGAGCCGCCAGGCGTCAAGGGCTGGGAGATGTACGCCGCATTGCTCGCCGTGGTTATCAGCGGCTCCGATACTGGTCCTAGGCCGTCGGAGCGCTGTCTCTTCCTGCCATTGCGCACCTCGTAGTCGTCCACCTCGTCATAGTCCTCCTCGCCCTCGGCCTTCCTCTTGCGGCGCGTGGCGGAGAAGAAGCACTCTTTGCTCTCTCTTCTGCACCTGACGCAGGGAGGGTCGTGTGGATTATCTACCGGCCCAAGATCTGGAGGCGGACGCAACAAGGTCAGTACGATCCTTATCAGCACTCGGACACGTGTGGCATACCGCACCGCACCTTGCGCCGGCGACAGGGAATGCAGGCCTGATATGTACGCGTGTGCTGGCCATTGTTCTGTGTCCGCGGCGGTGGAGACGCATTGGAGCCCGCGGTTGACATGGTGGTGGTGGATTACCTACGGTCGGCTTGCGACGGCTCTTGAGAGACGGCCGACTTTGGCTCAGATAAGGGCTGGAATGCCGCCGAGGCCGATCAACTCCACACAGCCGGGACCTGCATGCGCTATGCGAGCTTCTGGGTAACGGTAACGGCTACAGGAAGGTGTTCGTGTATGACTCCGCGCAATGCTGTTATTTGTTGTCATCAATTCTGGCTGGCGGTGTTGAAAGCCCGTGGGTGCGCGGCTGGCGGCTGATCACGAGCGCGGGGCTTGGGCAGTTGGGGAAGGCGCTACCGGTACCAACTCCACCTATCTCGACCTCAGGCCACGAAAAATACGCCTTGACGTACTTGGTAACGCCCGCGATGCGAGAATGTGGCGGTGCCGATGCTCTCGTTGGTCGTTGGTTGGAATTTGGCTGCTTACGTCAGGCGTCATGTGCCTGCTGCTCATGCCATGTGACGCCCTCGTGCACCAATGTGGCCAATGGTAGCTCAGCAGCGACGTTTGAGGAAAACCATGTGTCGCCAAGTACTTGATGACTAAAGATGTCCATAAACGGTAAGCCTAAGAGAACCACAGGGAACCACACCACACGGAAGACAAGAAAGACTTGACATTCATTGAAGAGATGCTTTCAGAGTGCATTGTCCATAAAGCGCAAAGTCTCTAGATTATCATGATCCATATCCCAGGCCCATCTTCACCTCGCCCAGAATCTCTACCTTCTACCGACACCATGATAAACACCACGCCAAGCCAGCACCACAGCAGTAGCAGCAGCAGGCTAGCCCAGCCCACCTAACACCGAAACAAACAAGTCATACCACTCAACCTGGGATGCTCACTCACACTCTCATCACACTTCCCCTGCGGCCTCGTCCAAGCCCCCCACTCACACAACCCCATAATACCCTCCGCATCCTTAGTGCCCGTACTCCACCATCCCCCCACCTTATCAAACGCAAAAAACACTTCTTCAACCTTAGTATCGTACCCAATGCGCAATTCACCAATCCCTGTTAACGCAACAGCCCGGTCGTCGATGCGGCCCGCGCCTTCGGGGTAGGTAGCCACTGTTTCACGGTTGTTGTCTTGGATGCTGTGGATCATGCCGAGAGTTTGGGTGTGCCAGCCCGCTGTAGGCGTGTGTAGACATTGGCTGAAGAGCTGGAGGTGGAAGGAGCAGTGGCCTGGGGCGTAGGGGAGGGACGAGCCTGTTGTGGAGCCCGTGGCTGGTAAGGTCGGCGGAGAGGGGTTGGAGAGGATGGGTGGGAGAGCGATGGCGTCGTTTTCGGCGCGTTTGATTCGCTGGTTTGCGACCACGCAGTCGAATTCACAGTGCATTTGTTGTGACTGTGTTTATGTTAGCACCTAGCTGGATGACCATGGTTGGAGACTTGGACGTACCCGCTTCCTCTCGTCCTTTTTGGCGCAGTCAGGCTCTTCGTCTGTCCAATTCTCAGTCGTGCACGTCACTTCCTTGTTCTGGTATGTGACTAAAATCACCGTCAGTCAACCCTATCCATGTATATATGTATCAATATTTCTTACACTGCACCCCGTCGGTCTCAAAACTAATGCGCATATCTTGCTCGGCGACAACAGCCTCGAGCGTCTGGCCACGGCTTAGATCGATGTAGGCGGTGCCCGCCATGAAGTCTTTGCCCGCGTCATCATAGAGGGGAGAGACGAAAAGGAGGGGTACAAGGGTGTTGCCGTCGCAGAACTGGTAGACGGAGGCGTCGAATTTGCAGCGGCCGGATTGGAAGTCTGGAGCGACGCTCTGCGCGTGCATGAGTGTGGGGAAGAGGGCCGCTGTCGCGAGGGTAGAGAGGATGTTGAGAAACATTTCTTGTTGTTGATGCTGTTATGACTTGGAAGGGTGGTTAAGTGGTTGAGAGTTTAGTTGATGTGTAAGGTAAGGAAAGAGAGCAGAGAGAGCGAGACAATATTATATAGTTAGAGAACTGGAACAGCGCGATTGCGCTTGGACAGTGAGAGGAAGTCGGTATGTAGCCTATGAGGTCATGACGCTAAGGCCAAAGCTTCCTTTTCTGAACTAGATATAAACAGCAGCGCCTCTGGCTAGCCCTACAGAGGAGATGAGCGTGACCTCGATAAGGATTTGATTGGTTCGGTCGCAGCGACTGCTTACCGTATATTGCTGGATCATTCTTGAGCTTGGATGCGTTTGCCGTCATCTGTGACTTTGAGAGTGAGTGTGTCTTGCTGGAAGGTTGGTGCTTGATGTGTGAATCAACCGTAGCGCTTGGGAGCGAGGGCTAGCAAACGATGACTCTTGGTCAGTGTGAGAAATGTTGGAAATGGGCCATGAGGGTCGTGATAGTACCACCCATTGCGGTGTTTGCTCGCGTCGTAAAAAATAGTAAAGGTGTAAAGTTAAGGTTCCCTTCCTTACTCAACTTCTACTTTTTCGAAAACATCAACCTAGATTCCTCAGTCTCATTAGCATTCCACGTCTTTCAGGTACCTTGTACCTTGGCTAATGTTCAAGATTCCAATAGTCTTTTCCTATCTGGTTATCTAGAAGGAATCGAATCCAGCTTGATTTCCCCAGCTCCGGTGGTTCGATGCAGTGCGGCGTGGAAGGCGCAAGGCTGAAACCTCGACGTTACACGGCAGCCTATCTAGCCATTCATATAAGAACACGACATGAGGGGAAGGTCCACTCAGCCTCGCCCATATTCATATTGCGTCTCTTCTGATCCTGTACCTCAGTCGACCCCTCTGATTTCTCATAACAGCTCGAATACCAGCCTTCCCAGACATAATCAACGACCATGGGCATCGACGCTGGATTTGACATGGTGCCACGCCTATCGAAAAGCGCACTAGATAGATTCAACTGGGATTCTTTCATCAGGCGGGTGAAAGAAGAGTACAAAGACGACGACCGGGTCGAGATCAAGCCCAATTACATCGAGTTCAATGTCGGTGAACATCCTCTACTGCCGTTCGAAGGACACAAGTTCTTGCGCTTCAGCTCTAAGATATCGGGAAGCCTTTGTGGAGACGCACAGGAGTATGTTAGCACCGTCTCTTTGATCGCGGAAGTGTCGTTCGGCTCACGCGCTCTCTGCTGGAGCGAAATTTACGATCAGTACGGACACTATGGTTGGAAAGAAGTGCACGAGTCTATCAGAACTTACGAACAGGTATGTGGTCAGCCTCCTACTGCTGTCAGGTATCACGTGTGGAAGAGCGCGCCTGGACAGGCTCTGTCTCTTCGTGAGGATTCAATACTGATACCATGTTAGCGAGACCCACAGGAGCGCCCAACGAGTATAGCTCAACTCATCACCGGTACAGATCCGATAGCTGATATGGGTCTATCTCTCTACGAAATCCGATCGATACCAGGGAAGGGAAAAGGTCTTGTTGCGCGTTTCAACATCAGCAAAGGCGCGCGAATCATCGTGGAGAAGCCCCTGTTCACCATTACTCCAGCAGCAGCCTCGATCGAGAGCAATGTTATTGCAAAAGTAAGAGCGCTTTCAAAGGACCAACAACGTCAATTCTTGTCGCTCCACAACAACTTTCAAGGGAAATCCATCTTCGGAGGTATCTGCAAGACCAACGCGCTACCCTGTGGCGTTGATGCGATAGTCGGTGGTGTATATCCCACTATCTGCCTTATCAATCACTGCTGTGTTCCAAATGCGCATCATAGCTGGAATAGCAAGACGAACAGCGAAACTGTCCATGCGCTTCGCTATATTCAAGCCGGAGAGGAGATCATGATCGCTTATGATTACGATAAAGCTTCCGCTCCACGTCGTGCAAATCTGAAGAATTCCTTTGGATTTGATTGCAGCTGTCGTCTCTGTTCGCTTCCACGTTCTGAGCTCCAGAAGAGCGATGAGCGTCGTCTTCGTATCAAGCAGCTTGATGAGGCAATTGGCGATTCATCTCGCGTCATGAATACACCAGGTATGTTTACACGACCACTTTCCACGAGGCGATCCAGCTGACATTGCATAGTACGTTTGCAAAGATTTCCGCGGATGCCCGCAGCACCCTAGGTTTACAACTCGTCCTGACCTCATACACTGACTGTTTGTTCTAGGTGAAAGTCTTGGCCGACTGTCAAGAGATGCTTCGTCTTCTGGATGAGGAGTACGATGGCGGTTCCAGTCCTCCAGATGCCAGGCTCTACTACGACGCGTTCCAGATCGCTATCACGCACAGCGATCAAGCTCGTGCAAGCGTATTCGGGGAGAGAATGTACAAGGCACGAGTCGTATGTGAAGGTGAAGATAGCCCCGCGACAGTCTGCGCGAAGAATTTCATGCAACATCCTGCACAGCATCTGAACTTTGGTGCGTCCAAGAGATGGCGGACTACAAAGACGGCGGTCCCCAAGGGCCTGAATGGAGAGCAGTTCGAGAAGTGGCTCTGGCGGTCGCAGTCCGGCTAATACATGACGGGTTGTCTGAGTGAGTAGATATGTAAAAAAATGTCCAACCTCTGTACTTCCTGGACACCGAAACATGCTTCTTTTGTGGCAGTCTATCACGATCAATGCTGTATTTTTTGTCTTTGTGAAATTGTGAGCCTTTGGACTCGAACTTCGGACCTATTGGTCCCTTCAGACGAGCTTCATTGGCTCGTCTGTTTGACAGTCTGACCGCCATCCCGTTTACCGAGGTAGGATGAATTGATGGAAGAATGAGGAATTAATTGATACATATAGAGGAGTTTCAAAGATTGACACATACCTAGGTGGAAATGCTGAGTGGACAGCGAAAGGCTTGAGGCTCTGGTTCAGTGCATGAAGGTCTAGCGGCTCTTCGGTTTTTCTCATGCTTGCGGTCGCTTGTACGCGCTGGACTGGGTATATGATCTCTTTGAACCGTGCTGGACGTCATATTATATGGCGGCTAAGGCGATAAACTGTTTTTCCCGAATCTCGTGATCATGAGAGATTATGTGGCACCGCGCGTATACACAGTACTCTTGAAGAGGTGGTTAGTGACAAGTGTGAAGTTGCGGAGATGCCTACGGTACCGGTAGTGCAGTTCTCGGCCGCACCAGCCCAATGCCGGCGATGAGGTCAGCAAGCTTCTACATACATATCTACTGACTCCGCGAGCTGCATCCCTTTTGACCTCAACCTCCACCCATCTGACCTATTTTCATTCATGGAGCTTGTTGCGGCATATACCAGGAAGCAAGCTTTGGTTCTCGATTGCGATGACTCACATCGTGCACTGCAACCCGTGGTTCTATGGATATCAACCACGCAAAACCAGAGCAACCACCTACCTCACCGCTCACGAATGTATCCCAAACAATTCGCTACGAGGCTTCTGACTCCGAGCAGATTGCACGTACCAAGCAAAAGATGTGGCAAACGCTGAAGTTCGACTCGTAGTGAGTGAGAGAACGTCACGTTGAAACCAGAGTAACCTTAGATGATGTAGAACTTTTCTAATCCTACTCAGCAGGTAATGTCTTTGAACGTAATCGATATTATCTGCTTCCGAATATTGGGGTCTCCCTAGCCCAATTTCGGCAGACACGCTATGCAATAGCTCTCTGTAATCTTTTGAAATTCCGAAACAACTAGTCCCAATAACAAAAGCAGACTGCTTTAACAGAAGAAGAGCATCGCACATCCGCTGTCACATTTTCACTCTACGGAGCTGGAAACACAGTATAGGTTCTCAAAACTTGTAGTTTTCAACCTATTCAAGAGTCTTCACGGGAAACACATGCACACTAGGGATTCGCGTTTTTGACAAACGCAATTCAAGTCTCACGGTGTAAGAGAACGCGTAACATGCTGTCTCCCAAGCCGCTTCTTAAATACGTCGCTCAATTCGTAAGAGCCAAATACGTTTTGATACGGAGAAAAAGGACATGTTGTAAAGTGGCAACCACATTTCAAGCTGCTTTTTGGGGATATAACTCCCTTCATAAGAGCCAGATGCGTTTACAGAGGGTGACAAAGGGCGTATTTCAAGGTGATGAATATGTTCACGGAGAGTGGAGGCATTAGAACACAACCCCTACCATGGGGTCGCTATGTGACTCGTGAGTTCAGCCATGGTTAGCATAGCTACCACACACACGGGACCACAGTTTCCGTTTCTCGAGATCCAGACGTAGTCCCAGCTCCTATAAAAACATAGCCTCTCCCCTTCCTCCTCCCTTCTATTCCAAACCGTGAAACTACGATTCTAAAATCCCACACAACCCTCGAGTTCGAAACTTCCAAACCAAAACCCGAAAAACCAAAACAACTCACATCATGTCCCCAGTTAGCAAACAACTCCAAGATCAAAGCGTTGCAGATGCAAGCAGCCAGGCCCCTTCTCACATCGAGAAGATAATGCTAGCCATCCAACGAGAGGAAAACCTAAGTCCCAAAGCCACCCTAAACCGCTTCCTCTCTCTCCACTTCGTCATCTCCCCGTCTCCCTCCTGCCCACAACAACAAACCCCCGCAATACCAACCCAGCCGCCGTTCCGCCCCATCGGCGCAGGAACCTGCGGCAGAATATACTCGACCCCAGACCCAACCACCATCTACAAAGTATCAAACCACCCCGGCCAAGAGACAGACCAGCTCTGGAACGACTACCTGATCCACACCAAGGTATCCAGCATCTGGGACGTCTGGGGCCGCGACAACATCCCCATCCGCGTGCCAGTACAAAAGTACTATGTCAGCGCGACGGACCAAGTTTGGTGGGACGCGAATCTAGCCCATTTTCCACGGCGCCTGCTGGATACGCTGTCGAACCTGCTGGCCGCCGAGCGAATCCCGGCGGTGGGGAAACCGATCCGGGAAGCGCTCATCGACATGTATTGTCCGGCGCCACAACGAGACTTCTTCAAAGCCGACGTGTCGAATCAGGACTGTTTGATACGGCTGTACTTGGGCAAGAGAAGAGAAGCGTCACGGTCCAGATTCCGAGGCTTTCAGCTCCGCAATTACACACTGTGTGTAGACCAGATGGAGAAGCTGGAGCTAGATGCGTCGGCGTTTGCGGCGGGGATTGCCGAGGCGTTGGCGATTGTGCATTGGGCGTGTCATGTGGATGGCAACGATGTGGAATTCGTGCTTGGATCGGGGGCACCCGAGTACGTTTCTCTGAACAAGGGCTTCTCCTTCGAGGAACTGGAAACGATGAAGCCGAATTCGTCGACTTGGAATGCGTACCGAGGGGGGTTTCGGGAGAGGAGTACGCACGTGTGGATGCTCGACTTCAACCGTTGTGCCATGTTTGAGCCGACGCACGATGGCTTGAAGCAGCTAGTGAATTCCTTCTTCCGCAACGATCCTTACTTCCCAAGGCCGCATGCAACGTTGCCTCAGGACCGAGAGTTGTGGAACGTCTTCCGGGAAACGTATTTGTCAACCAGTGAGATATGCATAAAGAAAGGCAAGATGGCTAAGGAGTTCGAGGCGGCGCCTAAGCTTTTCCTGGACATGGTTGATGTGGAACAGAAGAAGAGGTTGGAAGGGCGCAAAGCGCAGGCTGAGAGGTCGTCTATGGTCTGATCGAAGCTCTGGAGTAGTAGTCGTGGTAAAATTGTTTCATGTTTCCCTTTGTTAATAACTACAATTTGTATCCTCCCGAGGGCATAGGCGTTAAGCTGTGTAGTAACAATAGACGCTATGTATCTCTATTCGTCTCCTACCAATGACAAGCGCTACCAGCCACAAACTAGAAAAGAAGACGAGAGCGTGCTACAAGCGCAAAATTGTATGTATACGAACAAGGTTGAAAAGAAAAGGAAAGGAAACACGCCGGTGTAAAACGAGCGCGCAAGAAGGGGGTATTAGAGACATTGGCGCGAATAATATTCCCCAAGAAGAGCAAAATGATGCGCTGCCAGAGGTCCAAGTGCACGAGAAGCAGAGAATAAACGAGTTAAAAAAGAGAAAAGGGTAAAGTCCCTACCCCAGACCAACTAAAAGAATCCCCAAGATGTCATCCCACATAAAGCATCTCTGCAATCCCAGAATAACGCCCGTTCAAGAAAAAAAACGAAACGGCCCGAGGGTATACTAACAGAGAAAAGAACAGGGAACACATTTACGTCCCCACCACCTATTACCTGCCATCTAAAACCTCGAGCCTACGCGCAAACTCCCATTCGCGCTTGTACTTCTTCCCGCACTACTCTTACTAGCCCCTGATCCCGCCCGATTCATCCTCTTCTCCATAAGCCCATGCAGTAAACGATCCAACTCGCCACTCAATCCCTGCATAGTCTTCGTCTCCTCAGCAAGATAATTCCTCATGAGCGGATGCTCAGGTCCCACAGGAACCACACCCGTGGTATCGTTGACAACGAGCAACATATCGCGGATGTCGCTGCCGTCGTCGAGGTAGGCGCGGAGAGAGGCATCGGACCATGCAGGGAGCACTGAGCTTTCTGATGAGATGGACGGTGAGGACTCTGGCTCTTTGGGCGCGGGGCGAGAGGGTGGGGGGATAGCGGTTGAGGAGGTGAGATTAGTAGGCGAGGAAGTGTTTTCCGAGCGGAAGGTGGAGATGGTGGTATTTTCTGGAATGGGTTTCATGGGGCTGTCGTC
This sequence comes from Decorospora gaudefroyi, assembly GCA_010015605.1. Lineage (NCBI taxonomy): Eukaryota > Fungi > Ascomycota > Dothideomycetes > Pleosporales > Pleosporaceae > Decorospora > Decorospora gaudefroyi. The sequence goes on from ML975258.1 coordinate 58,962, forward strand.
CGGTGTCGGTGTCGATATGAACGAACCTGTTTCTTGGCTTGAGCTGTCCATACTTAGTGCCGGAGGTTGTTGCAGATCGGGCTCTTTGTCTCTTTCTGCAGCGTGCTCTTTATGCGATGGTTGCGCATCGGCTGCGGAGACGTGAACCGGTGATTCCGACAGGCGTCCTACGGGGTCAGATAGCTCGGTCTCCACGCGCTTACTCTGAGCATCGGGGTCGCCAAATGGATCGCTGCCTTCGTCCGACTCAAACTCGTCAAGCTGTGCACGCTGCTTCGCGGTTGTGAGCTTCTCGCGCTTGACTTCCGCGTCTTGCTGGGACTTCATCGCGGCAGTGGACGGGTTTCTGGAGCTCACAACGTGGGATGTTGAGCCGGAGAATGTTGCCCTTTCTTCCACGGACGGCCTGCTTGCGTTATTCCGTTCTGGTGACACCAAACGCATTGTTGGCGCAGATTGTTGTTCAGTGGGTTTGTTTTCGGCCGCATCTGGCTGTGTGTCTGTTTCCATCGTTGTTCCCGTAGGACTGTCAGTCTTGAGAATACCTTTAGTCTTCTGAGGTGAGTCGTCTCGAGTCCGCAAGTTCTTTTGCAGTTTGCCCTTGCTTGACTGTCTCAGCGGTGCCGGTGCTGGCGCCTGCTCCGCAGATGGACGTTCTGCAAGCTCTTCGGAGGGTTTCGACTGCGGTGAGCTGCGATCGACCTCGTCTGGCTTTTCGACATCACTATCGACCGAATCGGGAGCGCCCTTTTTCTTTTCTTTGCGCTTGAAGAGCCCACTAAGCATGCCCGACTTCTTCTCTTTTTTCTTCTTGTCGTCCTTGACCTTGTCTGCAAATCCATTCTTCTCTAGACTTTCCAGACTCGGTCCGCGTTCGCGAGAGCCTGTGGTTGAGGTACTTGAATCGTCACGAAGCAGGTTCGGCGTAAGCGTTATTTTGCGTGTTTCGGTGTTCTCATCCTTGAAAAAGGAGTCGGTGTTGCGAAGCGTGCCGTTCCGAGATACCTTGGGGTCCAACGGCCGCTCAACCGTATCTTCGCTTGCTCTCTGCCGGTCTTCCTCCCGCTTGGCGGACTCTTCGCTTGAAGTTCGTGCCTCACCATCCGGTTGGCCGTTTGCGTCTTTCTTTGAGCCATTCAGCTTCAGTGGTTGCACCTGTAAGTTTTCCTCTTGCGTAGTCTCTACGTTTTGCGTAGCTGCTTGTTGTTGTTGCTGCTGCTGCTGCACTTGCTTCGGCTCTGGGCCACCAAAGAGCTCGCCGTCGCCCTCATCGGATGAGTAGTCGTAGTCCGAGGCTTCGACGTATGTAGGAGGCGCGAATTGTACGGTCTTGGCATTTCTTCTTCGCATAGCCTTCTTGAGTGGGTTCTTCGACTTCTCCGCGGTGTCGCCAAGCATTGTTGCGGAAAGGTCAATGTTTCTATGCTTGTTGAGACGCGCCAGTCGTTCCGTAGGCGTCTCAATGTGTTCCGCGGGTAGGTAACCTAGATCAGTGTTAGCAGACGTGCAGTGCGCTGGACTTGGGACACCCACCAATGCTACTGTCCTTAACAACCCGTACTAGCCACCAGTAACTATTGCTGTCGTCAAGCAACACCATCGTGTCACCTTTTGTTGCGTTTGCCTGACCCTCGACGGTCGCGACGAATGTGTGCAGAGCGTAGACGAACTCGAAGTCGATATCTTCTGTTTCTCGTAAGCATTCGCCTCCCCAACCTGAGTCGATGAATCGTGGATCTTCAGAAAAAGAGACGTCATTGGATGCATCATCATTGTCCTGGTCCAAATCTTCGTCCCAAGAATCGGCATCACTGTCGGTCGTCCAAGAATCGTCCTCGTCTTCGGGCTGCCTGGGATAGGGAGGAGGGGTGCCATTCGCTCTCCGAGGAGGACTTGCGGTGGTCCCCACAAACGGATCGTCCGGTATCGCAAGGAGAGAGCGACTAATCGGTTGTAGCATGCTCTTGACCTGTTGCTCATCGAATTCGGAGGCTAGTGACCCTTGCGAGTCTTCCCGCATAGCCAGTATCCGGCGTTCGACCACCTTGAGGTGCTTGGTTGTCGGGCTCATACCCATCTCCTCATCACTGTCGTTTGATCCTTCGGCGGTCCTTGGCCCGGTATACTCACCATGATGATGATGCTCCGTTGACCGTGATTGCTTGTGCGGGGTGGATCGGAATGAGATAGGGATTGATGTGGGTCTATCCCTGGACATAGGAGAGAGGTCGCACGCTGGGACGCTGAGTGGTCTTCGAGCGTTGGCGACGGAAATAGGAAAGTGAATAGGCGTATTCGTGAAGGGGGAAGAAGATGCGACTGTCGAATGCATGGGCGAAGATTGCGGAGTCAGGGACTCGTGTCTTGCCGGCCAGACCGCGGGGTAAGAAGGTAAAGAATACCCACCATCGTCTATCGAGGGCGAACTCGAAATCTTGTCCATCATGTCGTCGTCCATGTCGTCGTCGTCGACATGGGCGTCTTGCATGTCCATGTCGTCGCCGTGGCCCGATGTGCTACCGTTCAGGCTGACAGCCTGCTCATCGTGTTGCCCGTTGTTGTGGCCATTGACGCTGTTTACAAGCGTGCGGTCGTCGTCGGAACCCGGGTCCTCTCGCAGCGCGTTTCCGGCATCGCTCCAGGCATCTTGCAGACGCGCCTCCTCCGAGTTCCGCTCCTGTTCGACTTGCCGTATCGCCGCCTGCTGGTGGGGTGCGGCTGGGCCGATTCCGAGGGGCGCGGGGTGCTCGGGCTGCTGAGAATGGTCCTGGGCGGTCGGCGATGTTTTGTTCTGCAGGTCAATCGTATCTGCCCAGTCTGGATTAGCCTGCGCACCTCCCGACTGCGCATCCGCTGCCCGTGTCCGTACCTGCTCTGATGATATGTGGTCTCGTCATCCTAGCGCATCCCTCTCCCCCCCGTCAATATCGAGCAAGTCCTGGCCGTCGAGCGATGGTCGGGCAGAACGGGCGCAGTCGATGCCCGGGTCGACTTGCGCAGGGACGAGGCACGGGCGATCCGAGTTGCCGTAGCGATAGAATAGATAAGACAGCTCGAGTCCGTCGGGCGCCGCGAGTACTACGAGCGTCGCATGCAACGTTGGGTCGGGTCTCGAGCGAGGCGCGGCTGCAGCACCTGGGGCGGTGCGGAGGTCGGGCGTGGGTGTGTTGATGACATGCGCGTCACGGTCGCACGGCAGAGGAGCGAGACGATGGTGTGAATAGCAATGTGCCCGGCCCTGGCGGTGAGAGAGCACGTCGTCAGAATGCGAGGGCGTTCAAGGCTGGGCAGGAGTGTGGAGTTGGAGTGGGAATTATTTTAGGGTCCATGGTCGCTCCTTCCCCCGAACGCCATGCCCCTGCCCTGTTCTGAAACACCTCACATTACACCAGCGCTAGCCTGTTCCTGGCCTCCCTCAGTGCAAAAGGGGATGCGGCTCCGTCCTTTTACATGGCCGCTTTCACGACCGCATATCACCGCTTCTTCATTGTACCTCACGCACTTTCGTTGGCGTCTTCAACGCTTCGTGACGCCGTGATGCGCCTCGACAGACATGGGTGTTCCTGCGGCATCTCCGGCTCCCCCGCAAGCGATGAAACGCAAACTTGGAACACCACCAAACGTCATCGACTTGGACAACGCCGACAGCAAGGCAGGTGGCCTCGCACCAGGTTCCAACTGTCTCATGCTGAAGACGTCCCTTTGATTCATCTCACGGGCTGTTGATTTTGATTCACCTACGTCTTCGAATTTACACGAACATCGTCTCCTCAACCACCCTAATGCAATTGATTCTGATTCACTCACATCTTCCAAACTCGCACAAACCTCGTCTCAAGCACCCTAATGCAAACACCCACCCGTATACATTCACCGCACAATTCGTCAAGGTTCCATGGACTGAAGATTCCAGCGTCCGTCAGGCAGAAGGGGGGGTTTTTTTTGGCAGCGCCGATTCGGTCAATCTTCGAAGCAAAATCTCGCGGTATAGCTGGTGTTGACGAAATCGCTTATCTGGACGTCGGTCATGTCGCTGGGGGGATATGCCTTGGTATGTAGGCAGTTGAGACATATCCCGCTAGGGTCAGGGTGCGGAAGTTGATTCAACTTCCAAGCCAGGACCAGAAGCTCTTCAGGCCGCCACCAGAGCTTAGGCTTTGGGCTCAGGCTATCTCCAATTCCTTCGTGACCTGCCAAGTCTATGATTAACGATGGTCCTACTAGAGTATATCGACCTCCCTACAAAGCCATATCCAGGACACCATGTGAGACTAAATAGAACGTCTTGAGAACTCCTGCTTCTTCAGGATATACCGTCGCAGAGAAACGGGATGAGTTAGAGACTACCGTAGGGATAGTCACGTTCTCTTTCCAAAGATACCCTGCTTCTTGGTTTGATACAGCGTCGGAACTCCAACCCTGCTCTCGCAATCCCAACCTTGACCGGCAAATGACCTACCAAACTAGCTCAGTGCATTAGTGCTCAAGGCTCTTGCCCTCAAGACATTTCCTAGAGATCTGATGCGACCACGATGCGGTGATGATATAGTCCCACTCTAAACTCTCCGAGATTAAAAGCAGTCTTCGGGTTCTATGCGCTATATCCCGGCCAAACCTCATCGTGGTAGCCCATTCCCAGGCCCAGCACTTGTGTTGCTCTCCAAACCCACATTCCCACCCCTCAGACCCGGACCCCTCGGTCCCGGCTGCCTCGCCAACGCCAACCTCACAGGCTCTTCACTCCTATCCCCGCCCAGCACACCACCGTTACCACCGTTACCACCAGCACCTCGGCTCCCCGGCCCCCGTCTCAGCAGCTCGCCGAGCCCCAAATCCCGCCACGTGGGCTCCTTCTTCGTCTGTGTCGCGCGCTGGATGCCAAACGCCGCGTGTTGGTCTGGCACCACGTCGTCTTCGTCTTCGGGGTTAACGGGCTGGAGGTGCGGCGGGATGTATATGTCTTCTGGGGCGAGTTGCGAGGACGTGAGGTTTGTGAATTGTTCGAGGAGGTCGGCGTGATGGGAGTGGTGCATGTGTAGGTAGGTTGCTGTTGAGTCGCGCGTCTGGAATCGGTTAGTCCTGTGACATGTAGGGCATCTTGCGGTGAAGGTACCATTTTCGCAGTGTTTCTTGGGTGAGAGAGTTGAGCTAGGTATGATCGTGCAGAGTTGCCGGGTGGTGTATTGCAATCGATCGCAAACATTCATGGATTCATCACGTGCAGTGCGGAATTGGGCCGCACTATACCTAGACGGACGCGCTAGCTGGATACGAATAGTACTCATCTCCAGGGCTCTTTTCTCAAGCCCAACATTATTTGAACTCCGCATTAACTACATCCTGAGCTATCCTTCATTCTTACTTCCAACTCTTGTCTTCCTGCATATTCTTCAACCACTTTAGGTCAGAACCGTGGCTCGACAGCACTGTCACCTTTCCGATAGCCCAAAGGTTTTTGCATTGACCTACAAACAGCAGCGACATTGACTCCTTCTTTCTAGACGTCTCTACCTATTCGTGTTATTTTGGGCTAGCTATCAGGGATCAAGCCAACTACGTGCATGGGCGCGCAGAACCTGCCGTCGGCTCCATTACCTATCTACAATTTCGAGAAGTCATTAGCCACCACGAGGACTGCGACAAAAAGCTCGAGAGCTTTACAGCCCACGGTGCAAATAGCGGAAATACCATGAGGCTTTAGCCTGTGAGTAGTTTTACATGGCGTGACATCTGCCTCACACCCGCTCATTTTTGCTACAATATCGAGGGTAAAATCCAGTACAGTCGCTTAGGTAGGCATACGGTATCTCCTGAGCATCAATGCGTCCCAATATCCCCATTTTGTGTAGACTTGAGTACTATACTAAGCATTCGGAAAATGACAAATAGTGGACAGGGGAAGAGGCATGGTGAAGTTGAAGCAATTGCTAATGTGAACTCAGTCGAGGTCTAGAATCCTACTACGGTAAACCACAATGTCCAACACCAGACGCGACTCATTACACATTTTCGACCATACTGCAAGGCCAAATTGACCCCGCTTTATGGTTGCATCGCAGAATATATGAATACGAACCTCGCATCGCACAAGTGCACGTCCTGTGTACCTTTTGCCTCGCGCAGAATACGAGGATGCGAAGAAAGCATCACGTCGAGCCTAGACCGACAGACCCCACGGACCAATTGTATGGTATGGACTGGTATACCTATGTGTAATGGCTCTTGGTCGCCGAACAACTGCATGCCGTGCCATCTTTCGATACTCTGGGCGCGGAGTCCGAGAATGCTGCAATATACACTCGCATCGAATACGAGCAAGCCTATGTGGGCATCAAGAAGAGAACATCTATATAAACACTGTCCAGTTCCGGTCCCAATTCTGCTCATCAATCATCAGTTCCGCATTCCAGCCACCACCGAACCCAAGCTCCGAAAAACCAAAAACCAAACTCTCCACGCAAAACTACACACAATGCGTCTCTCCCTCTCTCTCCTCACGGTTCTCCTCCCCGTCCTCACCCTCGCCGTCGGCGAAGACTGCGGCAGATCCGGCTTCTGCTACAACCCTACCTCATGCATCAGAGCAGGCGGGTCCGTCTCCTTGAACCTCTGCCCCGGCGGAGCCGATAACCGCTGCTGCACGTATCCCGACGGACAGTGCGGAACGAATGGAAAGGGCGTGTGCAAGTATACGAGTGGTGGATGTAGGGGAACGTGGCAGACGGGCTTGTGCCCTGGGGGGAGCAACTACAAATGTTGTGTGCCGTAGGGGCTGAGCGAGGGAACGGCAGGGAATAGAAGAGATTATGTTCAGTGATGTGCTGGAGGACGCGGTGTTCAGAACCTCAGGCGGAGGCTATCAGGCTAAAACGCAACGCAAAAGTGTTGGGAAAGTGGTGTCGGTGTATGCAACGAAAAAGTAATTTGCTCATGAAATGTCAACGAAGCGGTGTCGGTTGTACGCGACGAAACAAACAGTTTGCTTGAAAAATGTAAACAGAGAACGTAATCTTGTCTCAACTTTCCTTCTTACGCCCAACCCCTCCCGTAGTTATCATCATACTTCTCACATATCTCAGCAACAATATCCTCCACCCTAACTCTCAGCCCATCCAGCGCTTCACTCCTCGTCGCACATGCATACCCCTCAACAACATGGCCCCTGTCAAAAAAATACATTGTCCATCTTGGCCCTGTCCGCGCTAGTGCGAGGTACAAGGATTTGGGCTCGAAATCTTTGGCTTTGTGTCCTTTGCGGATGAGCAGACAGAGGTTGTCTAGGGATTTTGTTAGAGGTGCAGTAGCGATAGGGAGGTGAGTGTCAGGGGGATGCGACGCACTTGCTAACTGGTTTCTTTCGCCGGTCGTGAGTGTGGATTCGATGTTTAGGAGTTGGCTGAGGCGGATGTTTAGAGGGTCGTGGGGTTTGACGTCCGAGAGGCCGAGAGACATGGTGTGGTGGACTGAGGAAGGAAAGAGGTTGACGGCAGGGAAAGAGGGTAAGGACTCAATTAGGAGAGAGAAGATGGAGAAAGGAAGTCGTTCTCGTTTTGTTGTTGCAGGGTGGCGCAGGTGCTTCAGAATGCTTACCTGTAGGTAGGACACCGTTGCGATGATTGTTGGGGGCTGGATTGTGAGCCCCAGAAGGGCCTGCGCTTGGAAACTGAAAGTTGCAGGGAGGTGCGAAGTAGATGTGGTAAGTAAATGCAATACTGCGACTGCGCTTATCACTCCATGGCCATGATCTTCAGAGAATACCGGTCACAAACACCATATTTAGGGGTACATCCGCGGATGCGCTATATCGGCGGACGCGAAATGCAAGGAGACATGATAGCATTGCTTCAGGCTCCGACTTTGTCTAAGAGCAGGTCTCCATGCGCTAAAAGCATTGCAGTGAAAACTTAAACGCAAATGTGAGTGGTGGTAGTGGGACGGTGTCAACATTTGAAGGTTGTTTTCACAGCGCACGTTCGCCACTAACGTACCTAAAACCGGACTTTACCTATGCATCCCCGCACATCACCCGTTCTACCGGCGCTTCTTCATCCACAACATCAACCGCCAGTGGATATCCCAACTGTCAATGCAATATAAAATGCCCGTCTATGCCAAGCTTCAAGCATATTCAGCAGGGATTAAATTGGACTTCATGCCTATTGTGAAACGTGGCTTCCGCGCGAAGTCTAGAGTCAAAATGCGAATTACCTACCGCTCTTTCTTTTCATTGTCGTCCCTCAGTAAAACACAATTGGAAGAAGTAAAACGCTGCAAGAGATAGCAAAGGATATTCGCATCCAAAGTCGCTAGGATGCTCTTGCCAACCAGATGGCCGCGGCGTCGGCATCTCACCACCATCATCCTCCCCACCCTCCTATTCTCCATTCAGACGTCCGCAGAAGACATCCTCTTCAGCACAGCCTCATCCCAGCGGGTCCAAGACCCGTTTCTTAATCCACCACCTTCGACTTGTCCCGTTGTCCAAGATGGCTCCACATACGACACATTTCCCTGGACATACAACCCTCCTTGCGTTAACGCCGTTATACCTAATAAAAACGGCCTCGGCATCCACCAAACCTTTTGCGCATATACAAACACGTACTACAACAACGGCCGCGGTATCAGTTTTGTCGTAAGTCCTGAAGTTGCGGCCAGCATCACGAGCGAGACCTTTTCACTAGGTGTGGGCGGCCTGGAAGGCATGGTCGGCGAAGAGATGGGCATGTGGGAGATTGACAAGGCCGGAAGTGGGAAAGGGAAGGGCTTATTCGCAACAAACGATGTTGCGGGTATCTTTGCGGGGGAGAAGGTGATTGTGCAGACGCCGGCGCTTTTTGTGGATAAGGCGTTGATGGGGACGCCGAGTACGGCGAGGAGGCAGTTTGTGCTTGCCAAGGCTGTGGAGCAATTACCGGAGACGACGCGCAAGATGGTTAGGATTTTGCATGCGAATCGGGATGGGAGTGTGGAAGACGTGGTTACGACGAATGGTGTTAGTGTGGAGTGGCCGTGGGTTGACGAAAACCCGAAGCTTTTTGCTCTCATCCCGGAGGTTGCTGTAAGTTTTGGCGTATCAAGAACATGAAAGTATTCATCATACTAACCTACACGCAGCGTATCAACCACGCATGTCGCCCAAACACATCGTGGCGTTTCGACGACTACACCCTGTCTTTTGAAATCTTTGCTCTCCGGGACATAAAGCCCGGCGAGGAGATTACCCGAAGCTGTAAGATCCACCTGCTGTCCTCCTCTCCAAACACTTTACTTACCGAAACACCCGCAGACGGCTTCGAGCGCCAACCGCACGCCCAACGCCTCGAGTCGCTCCGTGAAAACCACGGCTTCACATGCGCCTGCCGCCTCTGCACCGCCAACGCCACCACCATCGAAGCGTCCAACAGGCGCCTCACCCAGATCGCCGATCTGAAAGCCGTGTTGCCTACTTCTCAATCCGATATCCCGCAACTCATTGGCCTGCTCCCCGACCTAATCTCCCTCCTGGAAGAAGAAGAGCTCGTAGACGAACTCCAGCTGTACGAAGAGATCCTCGCTTATACTTGGAGTAGTTTTGGCATTGAGGATCGAGCCAGGTATTGGGCGGGGAGGGCGAGCCAGCATTGGGCTGTTATGGCGGGGCGGGAGAGCTGGGAGGCGAAAAGGTGTGCGGATATGGAGAAGGATGTTAAGGGGCATAGTACGTGGATGTCGTGGGACGGGGAGGATCCGTGGGAGGGGGTTGGGGAGGGCCATCCTTGGGATGAGAAGGATCATGCGCATGAGCATGATCATGAGCATTGAGGCGTGCTCGGTGTTTATGAGAAGACTGGAGGTGGGGTTGATGTATCAATTGGCGTTATTTTGTGAATGTAAACCTTACCACCTTGCCCCCTCGTTCTTACAAAAGATTTACTAACCAAACCCCATCAAACCCCACAACCACAATTTCCTTTTTACTCATCAAAGAATTTGCCTTCCCCATGCACAGCATCCAACCTCCAAACCAAAACCTCCTTCTCCCACTCGCAACCCCCATCCACCACATCCTTCGCCGGCATCTCAGCGAACTCATGAACAGCAAGCCACGTCGACGGCTCCTTTGTGGCATCTTCCTCTACAGCATTCGTGGCAGGTGGTAACCCCTTGAACGCCCTCGACTGGGCATTTGTGCGCGCGAACAGGAGTTTGAAACGCAGACTACGTATATAGTCTTGATTTGTGGCAAGTGCGGTGATTTGCTGAGTTAAAAAAATGATTTAGTACACGGAACGTGGAGACACGAGAGATGGGGTAACTATGGGTAACGAACCTTGTCAAAGAAATCCTCAATCTTCTCCTCGGTAACATCAGTCCCCGGTCTAATCCCCACACTCAGTATGAACTTGGGCTTCGCTGCGCCTAGTTATTATCACAAATTAGCCCGGTATCCTATCCTCCGTCCATCCATGCATCTATGCGCCGGTCCCTGAACCCCCTTCCTTCAACATACCATGTTTCTTCTCCGTCTTCCCAACAATACCCCCCTTCCAAACCTCCAATTCCACAAAATCATACACTGCGCCACCGCCCGGAAAAACATCGCTCTTGACACTGATCCCACGGAACTCGTCGCCATTAGTAAACGCCAAATCTTGCATTGGATACATGGCCAGGTACGGCTTCGTGTTCGTTTTCGGTGCCACCTTTTCCGCATCGGCGCCATCGATGGCAGTGTCTATGAAGCGGAACGCGGACTTGATGCCGGAGGTGGATACTACGTCTGGGATGTGGATCTTGTCGTACCAGTGGAGGAGTGTGGAGGGGGAAAGTATGTCTTTGTTGGCGGGGGCGATGCGGGAACGGACGAAGAGGATACCTGGGCCTTTGACGGCTTCTTGGTTGGGGGGTGGTGCGGACATGGTGGAGGTTGGTGGATGATGCTCTTCTTCTTGTGGATGGATGGGTGGAGAGGTTTGAGATGGGAATGGGTTGTTCGCTGAAGATTCAGTGGGATGGTACAGTAAGTAGTTAAGGCCGGGAAATAAGTGCTAGTGTTGGCTGACTACTGGCATGTATGGTGTTTATATAGGTAGGCTGTGAGGGTAAGACTTGCCTACCCCGCTAAGAATAAACTCTCGCCCTTTCAGCTGAGCACAGAGCTTCTCACTGCATTGCGGTATCTGCTGCATAGATACGCACGCCAAGGTAGTCAACGATTAACTGCGTGTTACGGTTAGTTCATACGTATACAACTTTTTCCTTGTCGTGGTTTTGGCGTTGTTGATTGGAGAGAGGGATTTAAGCTCAACAGCAAGCAGCTTAAGCGCGCCTCAGCGCAAGCTTAGGGTACCGCATTGATGCATTAAGCGACCTACCTATGTGGAGTCACACCATGGCGCTTCTACCTGCATACTCTCCTCTCCAGCTCTTACGCAGCGCCTCACAGCTTCGATGTAGCCACCAACAACTGCTCTAGACCAGTCTTCAATTCTACGCTCATCCCACTCTTTCCAGGTCGCCGGCTGTCACGGTCGACAAAGACGTGGATGAATTCGCCCACTGCCTTGACTTCTTCCTGTCCGCTTTCGAAGACACCAATCTCGTAAGTCACCGAGCTCTTGCCAAGCTTGGTCACCCTCAAGGCGAGATCAACGACGGCGGGGAACTCGATTGGGGCGAGATAGTCGCAGTGTGAATGCACAACGAGGCCGATGTGTGATGATGTGGGTGGGTGCAGTGAGCAGTGCTGCATGAGGTACGTGTTGACTACCGAATCGAACCTGAGCTGCGTCAGGAGTTGCGTGACTTGGAAGAAGGCGAGGGAATATATACAGATAATAGTAGACGCTGTTGTTTAGGTGGTGGTACATGTCATTGTCGCTCCTTCCCGCTGTGAGCTGGCGCATGGTGAGATGAGGCAGGAGCGTACCATCTAGTCCTGTATTCGAGCTGGAACTTGTAGTCGCTTCGTCGACGCGCCTTTAGCCCTTCCAGCGCCATGGTAAGATGCAACTTGGAGGTGTAAATGACAATATGAAGATGTGCGTCGACGACGTTCACTCCAGCCAACTACGGCACCGGTTGTAGGTACAGCACCCTGCATGCCGTCCAACCTCGGCTTCCTTTTTTTCCACTCACACGTCCAAGCCCTCCACCCCGCGATTCTGGCGCCCTCACCGCGCATCCTCGCCTATCTCGCCTCCAAGGGCCGTCTGCCCGTTCCGAAGACATCCATGGCCCTGGTGCCTTCTTCGCCGCGCGACAGATATCCGCCCCTGCCCGACGACTCGTTTCCGTGGAAAGAGCCGCCGCCCGTCGTAATCACGCCCTGCGATCCTTGGCCGCCGCCATACTACCTGCAGGATGGCTTGCGCAAGGTGACCCCGTATCATTTCACATACAACACCTATTGCAAGCAAAGATGGCGGGGAAGGCCGATCCTCGACATCTTCGCCAGCGAGTTTCGCGACCGACCGGCCGAGTACTACGAGAAGGCGATTATCGAGGGACGCGTAGTGCTCAATGGACAGCCAGTCCCCAGCACCAAAACGATCGTGAACAATGGCGACATGATCTCACACACGCTGCATCGACACGAACCACCGTGCACCGCGCAACCGATCGGCATCGTCCACGAGGATGACAACATGATTGTCATTAACAAGCCCGCGGGCATGCCAGTGCATCCCGCCGGGCGCTACAACTTCAATTCCATCATTGAGATCATGAGGGCAGACCGGGGCTATGGCTGGAACCCACTGCCATGTAACCGACTGGACAGGCTCACCAGCGGCATCATGTTCATCGGGAAGCACAAGCAGGCCGCCGAGGAGCTGAGCGCACAGATAAGAGGACGGACAGTCAAGAAGGAGTACGTCACACGCGTCGTGGGAGAGTTCCCCGAAGGCGAAATCCTGTGCGAAAAGCCGATCCTACAAATCAGCCCAAAGCTCGGCCTCAACCGCGTGCGCGCGAACGGCAAAGAAGCAAAAACCGTCTTCAAACGACTAGCCTACTACCCACCAAAAGAGGACGGGACCACACCGGACGGCGACACAAGCCCCGCCGGCCAGCCGTGGAAAAAACTTCGCGGCTACTCCATCGTTCGTTGCTTCCCGGTAACGGGCCGCACCCATCAACTACGCGTGCACCTCCAGTTCCTCGGCCACCCTATCTCCAACGACCCCATCTACGCCAACCAGCGCGTCTTTGGGCCCGCTCTCGGCCGCGGCCAATCTGAGGATGAGGATGACGAAGACATCATGTCGCGGCTATCACGCATGGGTAAAGAAGAAGTCGCCGATGCCGTCGCCTACCACGACGAGATGGTCGATGCGTATAACAAGAAGAAGGCCGAGCGTATGACGGGTGAGAAGTGTGAGATTTGCGACACAGACCTGTATAGTGATCCAGGCGTGCACGAGTTGGGGATTTACCTTCACGCGAGGCGGTATCGGTGCGAGGACGGGAAATGGGACTATGAGACTGGATTGCCGGAATGGGCACTGCCACCACCTGGATACGAGGGTCCGACCGTGAGTACAGAGGAGACGGATCCTCTGGCTGTTGATTTGAAAAAGCTGGGTATCGAGGACGATGGAGGTGGGCCGGAGGCGTCGGAACAGATGAATGGCTCAAACGTTTCTGTAAATGAAGAACGGATTGCTGCTACTACATTGGGTTGAAAAGCACGCATTTTACATTTGGCTATATTGCTATAGACTTTGTTCCAAGATAGATACTTTGAGATACCCAGGTAAATATACTATTCCCTCCGAATCATACCACCAACCGACCATCAACCTAGCCACCCTCTCCATCACTACTTCTACACAACCGACCTTTTTCCACATCTTCCTCATCACTGCTACCCGCAACTCCGCCTTCACGCATGCCATCTCCTTCCTCTTCCTCCTCCCCATCCCTCTCATCTTCCCAAGAACGAGCACCATCCGCACCTTGCCGCTCCTCGAGCTGCATCCTCAACCCATCAAGTATACACCCCAGCCTCTCCCTCAACTCCACATTCCAAACCTTATCCATCTGGCCCTCCAACTCATGAATCTTAGCACGTAACTCCTGTGCTTCCACATCTTCTTCCCCCCTTTCCTCCCCCTCTTCATCTCCGTCACGTTGAGTGTGTGCTAGATTCGGGCCGCTCTCAACCTCAAACGCACCAGCACCAAACGCGTGAGCAAAAGTAGACGCAAGTCCCCGATCAGGAATAGCGAAAACAATCTCTCGGACATGCGTCAACACTTCCCTACCCTCCACCATCACATCATCATCATCATCATCATCAAGGGACAAAGAACAAGACAAAAGCACCGCCCTAAATGCGTCCGCAACATCTCTAGCCGGATTCCCATACGCGCCGCACCCCCACGCGCCCAACACCAACTTGCGCACTCGCTTCTGATCCGCGATTCGCAGTACGGCGAGGATCTTGCGCTGCGCTGTTTGTTGGTCGCGTTTGGATAAGTGCTTCTCGTCGTCGGCGGCGGTTTCGAGTTCAGGGAAGCGGAGCATTGCGGCGGAAATCACGTCGATGTACCATTTTTCTGGGGGCGGTGGGGCTGGGGTTGGTTTGCGGCTCGTCGGTGTAGTAGCTGATGATGTGGGTGTGGGGTTCCAGAAGACGAGGACGTCAGAGGTGTAGATGCCGCCTAGTTCGGAGAGGCGGTAGTAGGATTCTTTGAGCGAGGGGAGGAGCGTGGTGCGGGTGCAGAGCGTTTCTTCTTGCGAGGTTGCGCCGGTTAGGACGCCGCCGCCGGGACGCAGCGGAGAGGCCATGTTTAGTATGCAGGGGTTTGGTACGGGTTTAGTGGTGGGTTTGGGGGGTTGGGAGGTTGATGTGTAGTTTTGGGGGAAGGCGAGCATGTGGGCTGCTGTGAGGGTGTCGGTGGTTATGATGCGGATTTTGAGAGGTGGGCTTGGTGTTTTTGTTGTTGCTGTTGTGGTTTTTTGGGCTGCTGGGTTGGATGGGCTGTTGCTGCTGGGAGTATCATCGTGGGGTTTGCTCGTCCTTTTGCTTCTGTTTCCATTTCTTCCTTCTCTTTCATGACTTCCCACAACCTCATATGCATCATTGACACTACCTCCTCTTAATTTCCGCCGTCCTTGCCCCTTCCTCTTCACATACGCTGTCTCGACACCATATAGTGTTTCATGATCAACACTGCTCTTACCCCTGTTCTGCTCTTGCTCTGTGCTAGGCCCAGGGTTTACGATGAGTCCACTTCCCTCCACACCTCTCCTAGCTCTTGGATTTGAGGCCAGAAGCGCAGGAACCACTTTATTAATAATGTGCCGTGCTTGTTTCGCTCGCATGTCTTTGCGGACTGCGGGTGGAGCTAAGCCTTGGGATTTTTCTGCGCGACCCATGGTGCTTGTGGGGTTCTTTGGAGATAAGAATATTTTTTGGGTGAAGGTAAGAATTGTTCCGGGGCGGTGGATGGGGTTGGAGTTTGGGAGTACTATGTTGGTGGGTATGGTGGGCGGGTGGGTGCAGGCAAGTTTAGCCGAGTGGCGTCACTCCCATTTGTGGCAGTCTCTTCATTGTTTCCTACGTTACTCGGTCGGCCTTGGAATATGCACTATTGTAGCAGCTTCCAGACCTCGCTTTTCAACCCACCACTTCGGCATTGCATCTGTAAAGATTCTGATGGTACCTATCTGATCCACTTGTGCGTCCGATCGCGCTCCAAGTCGCGGCCTCAGCCAACCAACGTGCCAGGGAAACCGTTCGGAAGCCCACTCGCTTCTCTGGATCTCAAGGCTGCGCTCAATATATCACGGAGCTCTTACATAAAGGGCCACACGATTCACGAACCTAGACACACATCCACCAATACGCTGCAGTGGCGATACAAGAACCACCAGCGTCCTATCCCATTGTTCAGTGTTCTCCACCTCTTTGTATACGCCAGCTGTAGCAGTACCATTCAATCCCTGGAATCTCCTGGTAACGAAGTCATCACCCAAATTACCGCAGCAATCGTGGGTCTAGATGAATGTCCGATTCCCACAACGGACGTAAAATCGCGATGGTTGTCTCAGAGAATCTTGGAATGAGATCTCACTAAGCAGACGCAACGTTAGAGCTTGATGTGATTCATCCATATGTTGATACACTGTTCCTACACATCACACGCTTGACAGCTCAGGGTTCAAAAGGCCATGGCAAGACTGGCTAACTGCTGACATTATGCGTCGTCGTATAGGTATCCTGAGCTCCACAAGCACCCACCAGGTAGGTAAGAATCCCAGACGGCAAGATAACACAGTCTAGGTCTTTCCATTTGCCAGCGACTCACGTCATTCGTGATATCATGGGTTCCTGCTAACCAAAAACTCCATATAAAATATATTCCATCCCGTTCCCATTTTATCACTTCGTTCCTCAGCTCTCCCATCATCACACACACCTCCTCCTCCGTCAAGACTTCTGACAACTAGGCAACATGCCTTCCTTGTTCATCTCTATTTTCGCTATGGCAGCAGCTACCTCAGCCTATGCTGCCCCCTTTGCCCCCGGTGAGCTTCCGGCTTGCTCACCTCTCCCACTGGGAAGCGGCCCCGTTCCATCGCCAGATACGCCTGAGCAATTTCAGTCGTATGCACCATTCAGCGCCGCCGCAACATCCGCCATTACACCTGGTGACTACGTGCAGTCCTACTCTAACCTGCTAGTCACTTTCAACGAGCCCCGCCAGTTCGTTGGCTACTCGTCGTTGAGCTCGTACAACGTCTCAGAATGTAAGTAACCCCCATAGAACATCATGCTGTCTCCCATTCCACCTCCCCTCCTTCCATGAAATACAAAACTTCCATCTTCGAACAAGCTATCCTCACCCTAGCCTTTCAAGTCATGTTCTGACCGTCACTAGGTGCCGCCAAATGCGATGAACACTCCGGCTGCAACGCATTTTCCATCTTCTACGAGCGCCTCCCTACCATCGAACCCGGCACCGGCTGCATGGACCCTGCCTCCACCACCATGATCAAATGCGACCTGTGGAACGGTACCATCCTCCCCAGCATTACCCTCAACAGCGGCCAGATGCGCGGCGACTTCAAAGTCGTCATGGCCGGCTCAAACGCATACGTCAAGGACATCCCCGGCAGCTTTGCCACCGACAACACGCTGCCACCCGTCCCCGCTGGCTACACCATCGAGCAGTATGCCAACGGTGGCGCTATTATTGCGCCCACTGACTGCAATGGCTCTGAGACGTACATGGGTATGAGGTATTGGGCTGATGGCCAGCTCGATATCACAAGATGCCTGGCGGCGTGCCACGCGGCTGGCGAGGGCGATATCTATGGCCGCCAGTGTCGCTTCATTAATACGTACATCCAGCGCCGTAACGGTGTACCCACCTCGCAGCACTGCTCCATGTACTCCAACTACTGGCCTTCCACGTACGTAACCCCCTCTCCCTCTACCGAAAAAAAAACACATCGTCCCGTCTTACTAACTACAATCCCAGCTACGCCACCAATTTGGGCCAATCGCGCGGTTCCGACCTAGTCACCATCTCCGCAACAGACTCCTACGGGTAAGTTTGCAACTCCACCTCCCCCACCCTTCCTCCCTACATCCCCACCAAATCCAGAAGAAAAAAAAAAGATTACTAACCCCACATACCCCAGTATCCGCGACATGTCCGACGACTACCACGCCTGCCTGCCCCCCTCCGTCTCGCAGGCCAGCAGCTCCACCACCACGGCCTTCCAATATGACATCGTCGCGCCCGAGACTTTCACCGACTGGGACCCCGTCTCCGAAACTACCACTTATTCTACCCCTACCACTACTGCCGAGTTCCAGACCCCTTATGTCGCGCCTAACACTTTCACCGATTGGAGCCCCATCTCGCTTACGACTACGTATGCTGTCTAGGCTCTTTTTTTCTGGCATCGCGGGTGAGGAGGGCATGGGGGGGGGGGGGGGGGGGGGGGGGGGAGGCACGACGGCTAGCTGTTGTTGTGTGGTATGGGCATAAAGGGGGTATTTTTTTGGGCTCGTGCTCAGATCCTGTGCCTGGTGTTTAACGGCGTTTTTTGTGGGGGAATAAAAGTAGTTTTGTTTTTGGTCTTTGGTTGTTGTTTCTTCTTTTGATTTTGTTGGGAGTGGGTTGGGGAAGTGGGGTTATGTGTTGTTTCTTTTCTTTGGAAAAAAAATTGGGAAAAATGGAGATGTTTTTATAGTTTAGGCTGAAAATGCTTAGATTTGAATATCTCTAATTTGGCTTGCTATGTGTTTTTGTTTACTTGTTGCCCTCGTGCTTGATACGCGTGAGACTATCTTGTGTTGTGGACGTTACGTATAAAACTGTGCTATACTCCCTACTGTACCTGTCGTTGTTACATATTATATATCTGCTTCTCTTTAAAGAGAAACATATATAGTCTAACACTCTACTCAGTAATAAAATTACTGTAGCATACTAGATTAACGTCTCAAAAGAAGAAGGATTGGTATGACAGGCCTAGAAAAATAGCAGCGAGACCTTGTGTCCATGGGGTGGTTGCTCGCTGCAGTGCTCTCAGACGCGCCACAGAGCATGAAAACACCACAAAAAAGCTCGATGTCATGTTTCGTGTTGATTCAATATTTGCGCTTTACCAGCCGCTTAACAATTCCTTTTCTCCGATACCTCTCTTTCGCACTATGCATACCCGTTCGCTACGGAAAAAACACTACAGGAACTTGCGCCCTTTTGAAAGCTTAACAAGATTGATTGACTAGTCGGGCCCGCTTCCTCTTGTACAATCAGGTAAAGTACTTCCCCCAACCCATTTCCTCATACCTCAAGTATTTCATGTGGGGGTCTTCGTATGCCTCGAGCTCCGCTGGCGTTAATCTAGACTGATGTTGAGGCTCCCATCGTTTACGCTCATGTTCACGGTTATGTTTACGCTCATCTGCAGGCGGTCGCACCTAGCGATCCCGCTCTTTGAGCTCATCCGCAACCACCTTGAGGCCCTGATGATGCTCCTTTGAAATCTGGTCCCAGTATTGATTCCAGGCACGCGACTGCGCATCGTCGCGACCCATAGCGACCTCGGTACCCAGCTGTTTGTTGAGCTGCGTAGATACTTTGAGCACACCCTTGGCGCCTTCTTGGATCTTTTCGATTTCTTGCTTGACGGCGTTCTCTTTGGCCTTGACGGCGAGAACGATGCGGAAGTTTTCGGCGAGAGATTCGAGGCGTGAGTGGACTTGATCGGGTGCGATGACCATGAGTTTGGTGAGCATGAGGTTGCAGAGAATCCGGATGTCGTGCTCGTCGGTGATACCAGCGACGATACGGTCAAAGAAATCGGATACTTCGATGGGTGACAATCGCGCGAAGGCCTTCTCGAGGAGAGCGTATAGGGTCTCGTATGCGCTCTTGCGAATTTCGAGGCCGTCGTCGACCTTGTGCTTGAAAGGGCCCATCATCACTTCGCGGATGAGCTCGGGTTTGATGACGGTCTCCTTCATGGCCAGAGGGAGCAGGTGATCGAGCGCGGGCAGGATGATGTCGGGCTTGTTGTGCATGGCCGAGTTGAAGGTCATGAGTGCCAGACGACGGTTCTCGAGATCGGGCTCGTTGAGCATCTGGACGAGCATGGGAACAACAATGGGTCTGAGGTACTCGTCGTAGGCTTCGTCTGTATCGGTGAAGGTGTATCGTAAAGCAGAGATAACCATGGCACGTACACTTCCCTTGCGGTCGTTCAGGAACGCCTATATCAATTAGCTATTGAATTTATGGATGTTTGGGAGAGCTTGCCTGGAGCTGAGGAAGGTACGTCTTCGGGTCAATAATGGTAAGTCTGCCGATACACTCCGCGCCGATCGCCTTGTTGTCTTCGAGTTGAGAGGCAGCAACAAGGTTTTGCCACAAAGTTGATGCGTACGGGATGATCTCCGATTCTGTATCATCGTGCTGAAGGATCTCCTTAATGGAGTGCAGGAAGAGATACTGAGAAGCCTTAGGCTGACCCATGGTTGAAAGAATGACAGGGAGGTATTTGCTGACGCTTCCCGCACCCGCTCGTCCCAGTGCAACAGCAGCTGCAAGTGGCACCTGTTCAGAGCTCGCGGAGAAGTATTTGATGAAGAGCTTGGGGTCGACGGTTGACTGGGCGCCCAGTCGAAGTGTAGACTCTCCAAGTACGACAAGGGCAAGGCATTGGCGCTTGTCATCCTTCGCGGTCTCGAGCTCGATAACGAATTGATCAAGTTTGACGCCAACACTATTGCCGCCATACACGAGAAGGTTTCCTATAACCTTACCTACGACCTCTGCATGTCCAGATACACCAACATCTTGTAGTAGAGCTTGCATCAACGCCTGGCCAGCACGTTGCTCACCAATTGTGCGCATAAGCTTTAGTAGTGCATCTAATGGTGCTCCGCTTATGGAGCCTTGAGCGACTTGGCACAGCGCAGCGTTCAGTTCAGGCGTCATAATAGTTTGCGCGTCGTCCTTGACAAAGGTGGCTAGAATTACGAGAGCGGGCCCAAGGAGATGAAGATCCGTCGCGTTCAGTAGGGGTAACAGCATCTCGACAACATGCGCCTTGGTCTGGCCATCGAGCTGAGCTCGCGATTGCGGGTTGAGTGAGAGAGTCCGGAGAGCGCTCAAGCTAGCACCACGTAGTGCACGGCTGGCTTTTCGCAGTTGCGCACCAAGTTCGAGGGCAACGTCGCGAACCCACGTGGCCGATAGCTCATTTTGTGCCTTAGTATGGGCCGCGATCGAGTCGACAGCGCGGACAGAAGCAAGACGTGTCAGCTCATTCTTCAGACGATCACCCAGCAGTTCAAGCCCGGCAGTCCGCTTTTGCGAGGATAGCAGGCCCTGGGTGCCAGAGCTCCTACCAAGCAGCAGTCCGAGAACGTGGATAGCACCCCGCCGTACTTCCACATCAGCGTCATTTGCTGAGATCCGGTTGACCAGTGCTTCGTACAATTGCTCTAGATGCTGCTGATTCTCGGTTCCTGAAGCGGCAGATCGCGGTGGTGTAAGCGCCTTGATGACCTGTTCTGTTGCTGCCAGGGCTTCGATCGACAACTTGCTGTATCTGTCCTTGACTCCACGGAGGAGCGCGTCAACAATAGATGCCACATAGGGCTGGACAGACTTGGATGAGTGGGTGTCCGCGATGGCTCCTATCAGCTGTAAAGCTTGCGTGCGCAAGCTATACGCCGTGGCGGAGGCACTGCTAGATGATCCACCGGTTGTGTTAGCTGCTTCCACGACAGGTTGAATTAGCTGATTTAGATAGCCGTCGAGGCCGCCACGCTGAGTGATTACAATATCCTTGATCAGGCTAATAGCAGCTTGCTTGGTGCTTGGGGGACATGATGACTGTTTGAGGAGTTGCACAACGCCCTTGACGATGTCGGGACTGAGCTTCGCCAAGCTAGCCCGAGGACCCACTGGGGGCGTACCAGCCGGTGCAGGCGAAGAATAGCCCATGGACAAGGACGAGCTGGCCTGAAGGTCGAACATGCTGGCATCGCTACCGCCACGACGACGCTTCTTGCTCGGGGGAGGCATCATCATACCGCCCTGGGGGATCTCATCGGAGAACTTGACTGGCGAGGGACCGTCGCCGGACTTCTTGACTAGATTGGAAAGCGTCGCCAGGATCTCGAGGCGAACGTTGTCTTCCCGCTCCTTGAACCTGGCAATGAGTGCGGGAGCGACCCGGTCGTAGAGTGTCCCGTCGTCTAGAAGGTCGCCATTACTCCGCGTCGAGATGAGCGTGTACAGAACCTTGGCCGCACACCTACGGACCTTCCAGCTCGCGTCCTCATCATCGTCGTAGCCCGTCTCTTCCTCAAAATCCTCGCCCTCGAGCGCATCTTCCTCATCGCTCGGCATATCGTCATCGTCACCGTCGTCGTCGTCTTGAGCAAGGTTTGGATCATACTTGAGATAGCGCGTCGCGGCCTCGAGGGTCTCGTCGGTGTACATGCGCATATCTTGCTGGCACGAGGCAAGGAAGCCTTCTAGCGCAATCAAAGCAGCTTCCAAAACCTCGTCAATCTCCGGGTCCCGCTCGCCCTCATCGTCTGAGTCGTCCATCTTTTCATCCTGCTCCTGTGTACTGAGTGCGCTCAGAACAAAGGGCGCCAATGTCTTCAGGTAAGGACCGAACTTGCGGGGGATAGATCGCGCCATGGAACCTAGAATGGTGATGTACAGCTTGCGCTTGCTGCGTGTCAAATGAGGGTCGCGCAGGAGCTCAATGACTTTTGAGAGAAAGCTGCTCAGTAGCGGGTCGGAAAAGTAGCCGGCCAATGTCGAGATGGCTGTCACAGATTTCTTCTTCATCATCGAGCTGGCCCGGTCGTTCTCGAGGATTGCGAATGTGACCTGCTGCAGGGCCTGGATCTCGACATCCTGCAGCATAGAGCCAAAGCAGCGCGCGACCTCGGTCAGGACGTCGATGGCGTTGCTATCTGAGCCTTTCTGTAGATCCTCCTGCAGCATACCTCTCGGCGGCTGGCTGAGGCCGTGTTGTGCTGGCGGGATGACATTGTATCCAACGAGGCGCGGAATCAGCACCCTGCTAATGGCGCTGTAGGCGTCTACTACGGCTTTGTTGCGCGCGGCACCGGCGACGGGACGCGGGAGCGATACCACGACTTCCCGGAGCGCGAGGGCGGGTATTGACTGGTCGACCGTGTTGCCTGTTGGGAGCGTAGAGAGCTTGTCGATCATGACCGGCAGCGTCTTGTCGCTGATTTTGTTGACGAAAGGGCCGAGACACTTGACGGCCTGGTTCTGCACCTCGCCGTTGGTGTCGACGAGCGTCGTGAGCAGGCCTTCGACCGTCTTCGCGGCAATGATATCGTCATGGAGAAGCAGGCCAGGGTGAGCGGCGACGAGTATGTCGTGGAGGTCACTCAGGGCCATGAAGCGGAAGTCGGGGTCATCGTCGCCGAAGCGTGGCAGCAGAGCGACGACATTCTGGGCCGTCGGGTTGGGCGGGACCGACGAGGGCGCCATGGTGGTGTTGTTGATCGAGGCCTCCTGCTGCTATAGAGCTGTGAGTAGCTACACTTGGTGAAGAGAACGTGCAGTGTGGCGGGGCACCTATGGCGGGGTCGATGTTGTATTGGAGTGGAGGCGGTTGCAGGTAGGGGAAAAGAAACGGGTCGGGAGGCTCTACCTACTCCTTTATGAAGTACGAGAGGAGACACCACCGGTGGTTGTACAGAGAGAGCCCTGGAGACTGCTATGGAAGGAAATGGACAATTGTTGCCTGCGCCTTACTTTCCACACCGAGAGCTCGACCTGCGCACGGCCGACGCAAACGCTGAGCACGACGGAACGACCAAGCGGATGCCCTACTCAGTGGCAGACGAGGTAGGAGGGGTGGGTCTGCGACAGTCAATCCGTTACTACCCGTGTAGACATGAGCAAGTGCAGGGCTGAAGCACGTGATGGAGAGCTACCGCCTCAGCCACCAAACGGCCCTAGTTCCCGCCGGTGACGTACGGATTATTCTCGGCAGCAGCGACATGACCTGACCTGACCTACCGTCTGGCGCGCATCACGACTCCAAGCCTGCTCTCAATTCCCTGTCATCGTATCCAATTGATACTCCTACAGTTTCATCATGTCTTTTATCAGGTCGACTACCCTGCGCGCCTCTTCGTTCGCCCGCGCTGCCCGTCCCACGAGGTACATCCGCGCTGCCGAGCTCCAGCCATGGCGGCAAGCTGTTCAGCGCCGAACATATGCCAGTGGCCACGGTGCTGGGGGTGATTCCAAGAGCAGCGACGTCCCATGGTATGTCATCATCTCCACGCGTAGACAAGATGTGGTTGTTTTACAGCTCGCGATTCACAAACTGTAGACTCGTGCAGCTATTGTATCAAGCGTTTAGCCTTCTAAACTAAGTGTTCTCTAGGATGGCCGCAGCTGCAGTCGGTACCACGGTCGGCCTATACATCGTCGTAACTCAGGATACGAGCCACGGCGCCGAACACCACCCCCTCGGCGACCCCCACGGTGAAGGAGGTGCGGCCAAACACGGCACAGAATCGAGCGTAGGCGATGAGGACAAGGAAGAGGATGCTGAGGAAGAGTCAAAGGAAGAGAAGACGAGTGACCAGCAGGACCCCGACGTCTCCACCAAGGAGAACAGCGACGAGAAGGACCACCAATCTCCGGACACTTCTGACAAGGTCAGTGCGGTCTTATTTTTGTACTTACACCACTTTTGACACTGACCTCTGCAGGCGGACCCCCGCAAGGAAGAGCCGAAGAGCTCAAACGAGACATCTGGCAAGCAAAAGGGACTGTCCAACGACGAAACCCACCACTCCTCTGAGATTTCTAAGCAATCGGAGAAATCCAAGAAGGGAGAAGGTGTCGCGGAGACCGCTAAGCTGCAGGGAACCGTGTCAACTGAGCGTCCGGGTGCCGAGAACAAGGAGGAGCGAGGAAAGTCCCAGATTGACAAGGACACATAAAGGAAATCCATGTCCCTATCCTCCCAACAACCTCGAATACTGTAGTATCCTCGCGGTGGCCGCACCTCCTACCGCTATGTATATTGTCCGGAATTGAATGATGTCGTCATCTGGTTACGCATGTTTGTAAATTGCACTACCTAGCACTCGAGGTGAAGTCGCCATAGTAAAGTGTTCTGAAGACTCAGGCCCATCTGATGTGGCTCGACGGCGTCGTTCCATGCTTACCATGACCTGCAGTGCCGACTGGTCCAGTGGTCCTGATCTCTGCCTCCACATATACTGACGTCGGTCTTGCTGAATCATGCTTCCTGCTTCCACTTCCACAAACATGACCCCACAATCCTCGCGCCACTGAGGCTGTGCTCGCTCGAGTCAACCCCTTGCATTAACATCAGAGTCTGGCCTCATGCAAAACAGCGTCTGCGTCAAAGCAGCCCAACAACGGTCATCGAAAGTGAGAAGTACATGAGGCGGCTTGCTGATTGGTCCACGCACCTGGGCGCGGACCACCCGCAAGCGCCCGTCAGCTTGCTCCACATCGCTGTCACACCTCAACTCCAACATCAATTGGCCACGTCCGCGCCTCACTGCACGTCTAAAATCGGAGTCCATCCTACGGCGGGAGCTCTGCGAATGCGCGTCCGTTGTGTCCCTCGCCTACGCCATGGAAAAGCCCAAGAGCCAACCGGAGCGAAAGGCGGCTCTGAGGCAGGGCTGGCTTTCTTTGCACCTCGTACTTGTGCATGTATGGAGTTGATATGCACACCTGTCGACCTGTTATCAGGCGGCCTCCTGGCCCCCGCCTGATCATCTTCCGTTATTCCAACTCACCTTTGAACAGCTATATACAACTGTGCCGTACCCTCGCTGACTCTTCGCTTTGACTTCAACCAGAACGCCACCCAGCTGCGGAACTAGATCTCTACCTGCTCGACATAGCAAGTCCTGAACAGCTCAAAGCCCATTGCACATCATGGATCCCAGACAACATGGACAAGACCAACATGTTCAGGCCCAGGCCGCCTCACGACCGCACAACAGATTCTCGTGGCAGCCTCCTCTCGAAGAGGAGGCACCAGCATATGAAGAACGACAGCAGCAACCTGCGCAACATATGGCTCAGGAGTACCCACAAACGCAGCAGTATCAGCAATCACAACAGCCTCAACAGCCTCAGCAACCTCCTGTCAGCACAGATGCCGCACGACACTTCTCATATGCGCAGACACCATCCGAGATGCGCGCATTCGTATACACCTCCTCGCCGAACGACCCTCCTCTCCCACAGTCTATGCGAATATCCCTTCTCCCAACATCGCCAGTGGCATATACGCCCATCGACCCACGCCCCCAATCGATGCTCGACCCACAGATGCCGATAGTCCCGCCCCAATCGCAAACAGCTTACGCCCCTCCGTCTCACCCCGAAGACGTCAAAGCTCCCATGTCGCCCATGTCGCCCCACGATACTTCACGATCACAACCCTTCTCGCCTGTCTCGCCCATACCCCAGCCTCAGCCCGTCCCACAGAGACCACAAATAGACACGCGACAGAGCAGACACGCACGACAAATGAGCAACCTTTCCCCGATCAACACAAACCTACGGAGCAACACCATGCCTCCCATCCCAGGCTCGCCTCGCTCAGGCACCCAACAAACCTCGCCGCTCCCCAACAAAAAACCCATGTCCGCTTCCTCAATAACCAAAAAAGACGTGTACCCACGGTCGGATGGCCCCATATCCCCCACAAACCCCATGCCGGACTATCCTTGCGAACCCTACTCTCCGCACAACTTCTCCACAAACCAAACCGCGAACCTCCACGCCATTTTCTCCCCCGACGCAGCACACGGCCCCAACGGTCTCGACTTCTCAGCCCACCAACCCGGGCAAATCACACACCCCAACATGGAGTCCGAAAAGTCCCACGGGTGGAAGAACGCACTATGCGCATGTAGCCCCGACCCATCGACATGCCTAACCGGGCTTTTTTGCCCCTGCGTGTTATACGGCCGAACCTCCTACCGGCTCTCGCAAAAATCTGCCAAAAAAGATCCGACGGACATGCTAGGCCATAGCAGCACAAACGGACACTGCATGCTCATGGGGCTAAGCTGTGGACTGTGGTGGGTATTCCCTATGCTTCAACGAACCCGAATACGCAGGAGCTACAAGCTTGCTGGTAGTTTTGCGGACGATTTGATCAAGGCGTGCTGTTGTTGCTGCTGTGTTGCCGTGCAGAATGAACGTGAGGTACGGACCAGGGAGGAGGAGTCTAGGCGGTGGGCTGGCCCGGCTAGTACGGATGTTTATGGGCGGACGGGTGGCATGGTATATAAACCGCAGCAGTGAGGGGGAAGGTGATTTTCTTATCTGATGTTGATACCCACGGTCCTTTTTTATATTTCCATAGTATGGAAGAGAAAGGTTAGATTGAATGATTTCTCATGTGGTGTTTGTTGGTTTTCCACACATGTCCCGCTAAATTGTTATCTTCCTTGTGAATCAATGGACTTCATCTTGGAGATTGGTTTCCGCTTATTTTGGGGGGTATGTGCAAGGGCGGAGGAAGGATAGACACATGATACCAGTCCAGTAGCCCTCATCCATCCTAACTTCCAGCGTAACTGTCTGCCTTAACGACGGTGAGCATTACAGGTGAAATGTGAAGATGCAAGCCGGACGCATCAACAAGAATTACTTTGCATCCACGAGGAAATCTAAAAGCCTTGGCAAATCGTCCCAGATAGGCAACTCAACAATCCGTCGATTGCCGCAACCTTCAACTCCACCGAACAGACCCCCTATCTTCAACTCCAGACTCCATATCAATAACTTATAAAATGTTGGGTAGAATCTGAAGTTGAAGTTGTATTACAACAACAGCAACCGAACAGAACCCTCATCTTCCCTACCGCAATCAGCACCAAAGTTTCCAAACCTACCCTTTTCGGCATTTCCCCAATTCAGTCGAAATTAGACAAGACTCCGCACCGCAATCGACACAAAAAGTTGCAAACCTACTCTTTTCGGCACTTCCCAATCCAGTCAAAATTGGCAACACTCCGCACTGCAATCGACACAAAAGTTGCAAACCTGCCCCATTCAGTAAAAAATTCGGAAATTGCCTAAATAGGTAGGCGCCGAGATATCTGTCGATTGCGGTAACTTTCACTGCGGTTCAACGCCCCGTCCAACCAGCTGTTGCTTCGAAGTGAATGGCCGATTCTAGCTTGCTGCATTCAACGGCTACTCGGAACTTGCCTAATCTGGTACTTCCTAAAGGAGTAGGTAGGCAGAAATATCTGTTGATTGCTGTGGGTTTCACTCGCCCTTCCACAGCCCCACCAGTCCTCAAAGTGGAAGTGTAGGTACCACGGCAGGACGGGTCACTGGCTTACTCCGGCCCTGTAATCAACAGCCTTTCCAAAACATACTCAATTAGGAAACTTCCCAATACAGCAGGTTTACAGTAGAGAAAAATTGTGGTTTATATCCTTTGCGATGCCAAGATTAGGTAGGTTCGACAAAGTACGCCCTACCTACCTTCCCGGGGTGGCAGGTTCCTGAGTATCTGTCGATTGTTGTTGTACGCACGTTTGTGGGCGTGAAGGGAGGGGAGGAAGCAGCGCACGTGATGCACTGTCCTTACCCAGCATTCTGTCTCTAGTGGAAGGGCCCTACACTAACGCGTTAGCGAACCTATTTCCTAACACAGGATCACAAAACGCACGCGCTGCACGTCCAACTACCCATTCTTCAAACGAAATCCATAACCAATCTGAGCATGTCACGTGAAAACATGTAGGCAGTTGAGAGTCCGACCTTGGCATGCAGGTGATGGAGACTGCAATCGACAGTTATCGCAATTACTTACCCAATTAGGAAATATCATGTAGGCGTTTGAGACCTTGGCATGTAGGGAGTTGAGACGGCAGTAATCGACACATAAAAAAAAAATTCTTACCCGTTTGGGAAGTACGTTCGACGGAGCCGACCAAACTTCGCGGCAGCCAACGCCGCAGTCATCGATACTTTTATCCGAAGTTTCCCGATTGGGGAATAAGCTTGCGGAACACAAACGCAGTACCGATGGTGAACGTCGTGCTGTCAGTGTCGTGATGCATATCTGGTCATGTCCTCCTCTGCCTGCTTAGTTTTTCAACCAAAGGTCACTGTAATCGATAGCTCTTCCATAGTTGCCCGATTGGGAAGGACGTCACGTGTGTCTGTGAGGAGGTGAAAGTGAGACGTAGTAGTGATGATGTGTGACAAGCGCTCCCGGTGCCTCTGCTTTTCATCCGCAGGTCGCAGTGATCAATACTAGAAATGTATTGCCTATTTAGGAAGTGCTCTATTGGCAAACTTTGGTGTTCCAAGATGGAAGGGTGTTGACACCGGGAGTGTATGATAGAACCAGAATCTTGTTTTCTTTTGCTCCATCTCTAGGGCATGTACATGAGACTCGCAGAGAGATATCTATTTCGTCACGTCGTGGACGCTGAACAAGCTAGGAAATCAGTTCGTGTGTGCTCTTTACGGCTGCGCGACCTCTTCCAGTCTGTTGTCCTCGCTTGGTTGGCTTGAGTCTGAGTTGCAATACGCGATAGCGATCTGCGTCAAGGCTTCTAGGAGTTCGTCTGGGGCCGTGATGCATGTACACCCGCCCGAAGCAGCAGTCCCTACTGTGAACGCCTCGGTGAAAGCGACGTAATGTTGTGATGGCGGCGTGGCAAGGAAACGTTCCATGGGGTGCATATCCGTTTGATGATCGCTTGTAGCTAGTAGTTGAAGTATCGGGTCATGGTATGGACATGGTGGTGGCGATGGTGGTTCTTTCGTCGGCATCGGATGTGCTGCTTGGTTAGCGTTGGGTCGCGGCCGGTATTAGGGGTTGACCATACATTTATCAAGGGAAAATAGAAGGCAGTCTAGCTGCTGGGTGACGTGGTCTGCCGAGCGTAATGAAGACTGAGACATCTTCTGCGTGACAGTGCAGTGGATTAGCGAAATGTGCTCGGTGTCTGATTTGCGATGAGGCGGCAAAGGGGCTGAACAAGTGGGTAAATAGGGTGATGTGTGCAAAGCGGAAGAAATTGGAACTCGGTGTAGAGAGAAGAGAGCTGTTGATATATGAAGCATGTGCATACGTGGGGTGGTAGACGCGGTCGGTAGCACAGGCGTGGGTCATCAAAAGGCAATCCCGGCCCTCTATAGCCACATAAAAATAGACTAGTGCTGCTGAGCCAATGCAAGATCCAAGCAATATGCAACGTCTGAAGAAAGCCTGGAGCTAGAGCGCGAGTGGCTTGGGTCACCAGAAGCCAGTGAAACTCACGGTAGCTAGGGGGAAAGATTTGCGAAGTATCGGGTCATGTTCCCGGTAGTACAGCTGAACGTGTAGTGTGAGGCGACGCATGATAACATTTGGAAGAAAGCATGATGATACTCGAGTGCTCCGATTGAAGTTCGATCGGTCAAAGCGAGAAGGAAAGTATGCCAAGCCGGCACGAATCAGGCAACAAGTGATGTGTTAAACCTGTCAGGGCCATTTTCGACAACGCCCCCGAGCGAAGCCTCTACCGAAAATGATCATACCATCATTTCCCAAGGAGTGGAAGGGGCATGGAATGAGTTGGCTAGCCATGGGCGAGCGCCATTTCTGACGACATTCATACACATCCCGCTTCTGGTTGCCCCGCGAATAAAACAGGCCGGTTTTCTGAGCTCCACTATTTCTCTTCTCTGGACCGTTGATCGGCCGCTGACTCTCCGATGCAAACCCCCACAGGTACCGGCAGCAGGGTACGAACCGGTACGAGAGTGAGTGACGGCTAGTTCCTTCGATTGGGACACTGGAGCCCAACATAGTGGACGATATGTCAGGGTTCATAATGTTCAGTGGGGCTGATCTGAAGTTTCACCACATTGACCATGAACAGGTAAGGCGCCATGGAAACGTTTTTCGAGATCATGCGTTTGATCTTCATCAACATATGATCTCTTTCGGATCGGGCTGATCCAGGGGATACGGACATCTTTGGTGTTAGTCAAGGTTTGCATGGCGTGTCCAATAGCCTTGAGAGGCCCATAATACCTTGGAATAGCTCGGGTCAGGCCGAGGCGGGACGAAGAAAAGGTGAGAGCCGGTTCAAAACTGCGGTGTGTTTCTGCTTGCCAAGCGCAGGGATGAGGCATCATGGAATACCCCACGCAGGAGATGCAGGCGTTCTGCAAGTGGTTACACACGTGCATCTTCCACGTCTCCTGTCGTTGAACCTGCATGTGAAAGCCAATACAATAACGGCGAGGAGCGCTTCATTGGCTGCCTCGTTCATGTTCCTTAGCCTTCCCGTGTCCAGGAAGGTATGTATCCCGAATGACTAGCATACTGCAAGGAAAACGCCTTGTCTTCGGTGGGGGTAAATCGGGCGGATCTGGTTTAAGCCGGGGCACGATTGAAGGATTCCGGTCTCCACAAAGTTCTCCGTCTGGAGGAGTGGGTACCCCCACGCACTAGTTCTGGTTGGGGTTGGGTAGACATCTGTCTAAGCTCGTGTTGACTTTGGCAACCCGAGGCGCATCGCATATGCATGAATCCATCCAGGAACACCAAACGCAAACGCCGTCCGGTCCAATTACCTGCAATGGAAAGAAAATGACACAGTGTGGGAAGTTGATAGAAGTAAAGAATATGACCGCAGTAAAACGGCTGTCGAATGAACGACGGAGGGTGTGAAGAAGCAGCTCGAGGTGCTGCACCTGCACCTGCAGGAAGGCTGAGCACAAACAAGGTTTCACCTTCCATGCGTCCCTGCACGTCTCAGCCTCGAGTACTTGATCGGGAGGCTGTGTTATCCAGTTGCGTGCAAAGAAGCCATCATTTGGGAATGGAACAAGGTGCGACTCCGGCCGCAGGCGCGGAGTGTCGTTGAGCAGTAGTCATCCGAGGCCGAGCCGGCGGCAGCGCGATAAGAGACCTCGATGTTAGGGCAAGATCTTCGGAGTTGGGGCGAAAATCATCTGTATGCAGAGATAGTGTATAGCATAGGTAGCGATAGTGGTCGAAGGACTCAGAGAGGGTTGAAGAGGTTCGAATCCTAGCATGGATCAAGATTGCCTAATTGAGTAAGTTACAATAGGTATCGATTGCGGTGACTTTTCACCTTGCATCTCAACGTCCTGTCGAGCCCCGCACCCGTCCGATCTACCCTAGACGGGCCTAGGTAAATAGTAGCTTGCCTAATTGAGAAGGTATTGGAATACCGTCGATTACAGCGTGTACTGCAAACTGCGAAGATGTCTTATGCTAGGCTGAATGGGGTATGAGCTGCGGTCCAGTCAAATTGATAAAAAAGTTCTGTACGGAGTAGTCCAATCGAAAGCAACGTGTACCTGGCCGGCAGGGTTGCATTATCATACGAGCATTACCTACGTAACTTGTTCCACCCAACAGCAAAGGCAGAAGCTAATAAAAATACGCGACTGAGCCTAGGCTTCGATTGTATACGTTGTATATCTTCGTCTTGTTTTATCGGGTATCTCATCATACAATATCTAACCCCATAACTCCACCCCAAAAACGCCATGCATAACTATCCCATCAAGATTTCCTTCTCAACGACCAACAGGCCCCGAATGCTGCCGTCTAAACCGCCCAATCAAGCGCCGTCATGCCTCTCAAATCGTCTCCATTCAAGTACCCAACCCCTTCTTCGACAAGCATCTTCCACACCTTATTCCGCAGTCCAACCGGCCACTTTGGCGCACTCCAGTACCGTGCCTTCAACCCCCTCGCCTGCGCACCCCGGATTTGAGACCGAATTTTGGTCAGTTGTGCATCGGAGATGTGACCAAACCACAACCAGCCGATGCTTCTGCCAAAGTTGACGGAGGCGTAATAGGAGTTTGTGGCGTCGAAGTGGGAGGTGGGCGTTGTGCCTACTGTGCCTTGGCCGCCGCGCTTGGCCATGTCATCCGAAGTTTTCTGGGAGGCGGAATCGGATAGTTGGTCTAGCGGTGCGTCGAAGAAGATGTCGCGGTACGTTGAGTTTGCTGTGATGAGGTCAAAGGGTGCGTTTCCCGTTGCTACGACGGTGATGGGCCCTTCTATCGTGGAGGTGCCGTCGAAGTAGGTCAAGTAATTCTTTTCGCGGAGAGCGGTGAGGTGCTGTGATACGATTGGGAAGATGGCTCGGCCGTCGTTTTTGAAATCAACAAGAAGGACTAGTGTTTGTGAGGGAGAGGTAGAGAAAACTCCTTTTGGAACCGGAGATGATGAAGGTGGGATGGCGGTGACGGCGTTTTTGTGGTCTATCATCTTGACCAGGGGGTCTATGTACATGTTTCTAAACGTGCCGTTTGGTGTAAGGGCGTTGGTGTTGTGGCCGACGTAGAGCTCTTCGTCGAAGAGCCAGACATCGGCTTCCACGCCGGTGCAGCCCCAGCGAAGTGCATCGTACAGTGGAACTCGGCGCCAATAATCGTTGTGCGAATGGCACGGGATGGGTGTTACATCGCGCGTGATGTCTAGTAAATGCGATGCGATGTTCGAGCTGGCCTCGTCGGATAGAGTCCAGTCAGATGCAGATTCGTCCAGAAAGGTAGGTACATAGCCAAGGAATACGTTGAGGAGATGAAGGATACCACTGAGAAAGTCAGTACATCCTCTACGCTTCCTCCATGATACGACAGGATGAAGGTGGTACGAATGCAGGGGCGCAATCTTGCAGCGGAAACGGCCGGACGCTAAGCACTTACAAGAAGATGACAACCAACAGCGGAACTATAACACAAGCCCTAGCGACGTGCCTCCTCTTCACCCTGTAACCTTTCTTACTCTTCTTCTCGTCTGGTAACCTCACGCTCTCAAATCCATCGTCGACCCGCACCTTCCCACCATTCCGTCTCCTTAGGCTCATTCTCAGCCGTCGCCAGAACCTAGGCGGCGGCCTTATCTCCTCATCATCAGAGTCATACACGGAGCTGTCGCCATCTTCGAGCGCGCGTAGCGACACTTGTACCGATTTTTTGGAAGAAAGAGATACAGGGGAGTCGGACGCGTATAAAAGAGGATGCGTGGAGGCGACCTCGGGTGTGTCGGAAACCATTCTTCAGGCACGAGCCAATCGCCGACGAGGATCTTGCACACCGCCGACCGGCCTGCTGGACCCTGAGAGGTGGGGCAAGCGCGAGGGAAAAGTCGATATCGATTGCGCGACAAACCTTCCTTGACAGTTCTTCGTCCAACAAGTCGCGATGAAGAGCGGAGAGGTTTGCGCAAAAGGATGCTACCTACACGGAAGCCCCCACCGTTGCTTTTTGTTCGCGTTATTTCCAAGAGTTCCAGACTTCTTTACGTTGGGGTGCGCTAAGTCTTCCTCCGCGGCTTGATTGACAGCTCCTACCATGCAGGGTCCAGATCTACACGATAGTCAAACGCGTGTCTCCGAATGTATGAGGTGGAGGAGGGGGATGTGATGGTGAAGGACGCGAATTCTTAAAAAAGGACCAGAGATCTGGATAATCTAGACTTCAACGTAACTGTTACTCCGAGCGGGAAGACATTTTGAGACCTTTCGTTGGCTAATAAGACACGTTTTTCGGGGATTTCGGTCGTTGAGGTTTCCCTTGAAACGAATAAGCCAGGCCCTGCGTGGAACTGGACGCTTTGTATCCGTAACAGTATGCATATTAATAGATATGCAAGCCCCTAGGGGGCCACGGCGTCCACCTATTTCTCCACGGGCTATGTGTTCGAGAACTTTGGGGCGCCGCCTGGGGAGCGAGATTCGGCACGCAACCCAGCCCGCCACTTTGATTGGTTCCAAAAGAGGCGAGCTGGCCACACCATAAAGCAAGACAGGCGGCCGTTGAAACAGATGACCATCATGGCTATACAGTTGAAGAGCACGTTCTTATGCTTGGGATATCAGTGGAGTGTTTTCAGTGCTGGTTGCGAGACCAGCCCAGCTTTGTCGCACCGGATTTGCAAGCCTGATGGCTTCAGCTGAGGTTGAGCTGGGTGGTGGAATAACACTGCCCAGTGCCACCAATTTCGAAACGAGAGACCAAATCCGCTCCTAGACGATGCCAGTTCGTATCGGGACCAGCTCCTGTCTTGTACTGTAGTGGTAGCGACGCGCGATTTAGGTGTTTTCTTCAATTCTACCGGTAGCCTGTTGATTACGTACTGGAGTAATATTAGTATCAACGAAGCTTTGCCTGACAGTAGACGAGACCGAAAACTAGCTTCTATTATTATCCCCACACCCCGGAGCCATTGTCCAGGTTCCAGGTTCATCAAGAGAGCTGAGTGCGACGGCCGCCAAGATTGGCGATCCTGCCCCCACCCGCCTGATCCCTGCATCAACTCGGCAACTTTTTTGCGACCTCATTATTCGCATCGCGTTGCGCCGCGCCACAAACTCGACTGAGCGGTACGATTACCAGCAACCATGCCTCACAAACACAAGCGCACAGAACAGGATGACTCCCAGTACGTGTTCCCGGCCAGGAGCTGTTCGAAAGACGAAGCCTAACCCCATGAGCAGGTTCAACCTCCCGCCCACAGTGCACGCCGCACCGCTCGCAGTCGGCAAAGCACGCACCTTCAACACAGCGCCCAAGGGCAAGAAGCGAAAGGTCACCCACATCGAAGGCTACGGCGTAGACGACACACCCAAAGCATTCCAGCGACTGATGGCCTTCTCAAAAGGCGAGATAAAGAAGCGCCCAGCCCTCGACGACGGCGCAACCAAGACGAAGAAACAAAAAAAGCAAGAAGCAGCCGAGTCCATCGAACAAGCCAACACCATCAAAAGCGAAGCCCAGACGCCATCAAAAACTCTCAAGATCCAGCCCGGCGAGTCCATGGCCGACTTCCGCGCCCGCGTCGACCAAGCACTGCCCTTGTCCGGCATCGCAAAGTCGGGCAAGAAAGTAGCTGGCGTAAGCGACCACCGCGTCACAAAGCACGAGCGGCGCCTCAAGCGACTGCAGAAAGGGTGGCGCGAAGAAGAAGCTCGGATCCGCGACAAGGAGATGGAAGAGCGGGAATTAGCCGAGGAAGAACAAGACGAACAGGACGCCATGTGGGAGGACAAGACGACGGAGCTCGCGAGCGCGCATACTGTGAATGGCAAGAAGAAGAAGGGTAAGAAGAAGAATAAACGGAAGTTACTCGTTGGCGAGGTGGATAATGGGAGTGAAGATGAGTGGGAGGCGCTTAAGAAGAAGAGGGAGGAGAGGAAAGGGTTGCATGATGTTGTTTCTGCGCCGCCGACTTTTACAAAGGTCCCGAGAGAGATTTTCAAGGTTAGGAATGGGGCGGGGGCCAAGGTGGGCAATGTGCCGAGTTCGGCGGGTAGTTTGAGGAGGAGGGAGATGTTGGGGGAGGAGCGGAAGACGGTTATTGATACGTATCGTGAGATTATGGCTGCAAAGAGAGGGATGTAGACCTTAGTAAGCCGTAAGAGATGGTGTTCTTCAACGAGGCTGTTGCACTGTTGTTGAACCGCTCCACGTGGCGAACGTATTTTCGTCTTTACGTTTCTCTCCGTCAATATTGGTGCTGTGCAGTTCTTGGTACATTTGTTTATGCTAAACTACTGCAAGTATTGAGACACATGTGATCCAACGTTCCGGGAACCAGGTCCTTTAAGTATTTCCCCTACGTATAAGTCCACATAAGTCAAGGTAAACCATTTGGTAAAATAAACGGCCTCCACACCTCAAACCTGAGATACCCATCCGCACTCTCTTCAAAGACCCCAGTCCCCATTATGCGCCTGTGTCATATGTCCATATACGGCACGGCCCGACTCAAAAACCCGCATGCATCGCCAACACATATGCGTGCCGCACGCCGCACACTCCACATGATTGCAACCGGCCGACTTCTCGATCGGCATGCTACAAGAAGGACAGTCACGGGCGTCATTCTCCCGTTTCCACTTTGCAAAGTCTTCCGTACCGGCTTGGGCTTGGGCGCACGTTTGGCCTTCGTGTGGGCTGCTGTGACAGGCTGTGCACGTAGATGAGAGACAGCGATCGCAGTTGAAGACCACCGGTTCGGTTGGTGGTGGCGAAGTGCGGTAGAAGCGGTTGCAGTCGGGTGTCGGGCAGTACTGGAAGTCGGCTGGATGGGTGCGAATGTGTTTCGTGAGGGCAGATGTGAGGAGGAGGTCGTAGTCGCTCGTCGGCAGGACGTTTCGAAGATCTTGGAGAGGCAAGGGTTTGTTGCAGTTTGAAGCCAAGCCGAGACAGCGGATAGGGAATTCGGGCGTCCAGGAAGTTTGAGCGATGAGGCATAGCTTACAGTACATGTGGCCACATTCCGTCGTGATCGGGTCTTCTGCTGGTGTCAGGCAAACTGAACATTGCGATCCTTCGTCTTCGCCGACAGAATGACTGGTGGATAGGTTGATGCTTCCGTCTCGATAAGCCTGCAGAACGTCTTTCGCCTTCGACACATCCTGGTCGCTGCCGTTGACGAGAATTTTCCTTTGTCCAGCCGCAATCTCAAGCTTGATCTTCTCCATCCCCAGAGCATCTATGATGCGCTGGAATCCACCTTGCATAGCAGCGGAGAAGGCTGCAGGATCAAGTATGATTGCTTTTGACCCGTGACTCAACTCTTTAGCCTTGCATAGTAAAGCTTCTTGCGCAGTTCGTACGTCTTGGGGATCGCCATACATCCGCAAGACCGATCTTCCTTGATCAGCAATGATGAGCACCCTGTGAATATCGGAAATATGTTCCAGAAATGGTAATGATGTCTTCTGGAAGAAGAACGACTCTGTCAGAGCCTGAGTCCCGTTGGTTGCTATGTTACCGGACAACAAGCTCTCCACCTGCAGCTTGACCTGCGCAACGGATGCCTTGTTGCAACCAGACACCCTGATCTGTGTGTATGCCTTGGAAGGATTATCGTAGACTTTGACCGAGACAGAACGAGTAGAACGTGCGGTCTCCCCCAGCTTCTGAATCTGGGGCTTGATCACCCGAAGGACACGCTGGGAGACTGGCAATTTGACGGAAATGATATGGTCGATATGAAGCTTGTCGTTTGACTCCGAGTCTATGGACGCCCCTTTTAGTTCTTCCACGGCCCGGGAAGCCGCTTCCGGATTGGAAAACGTCCCGAATGCCTTGACGTTGGCACTTCCGGCTTTCGTGCTGGTTGACCAGTCGACAAGTTTTCCACACCCCTCAAGAAGTGTCTTGACATGATTGCACATCTCTGCCGCGGACTTGCAATGTGAGATCCTTCCTAGTGTGACCTTCGTAGGAGACGGGTGAAAATGCTTATATAAGTCTCTGCATGTGGTCTGGCTGTTCAGATTGGGTACATAGAGAGTGGAGTCGCGGCGCGTCGCAGTTAGTTGGCGTCCGTGCAGTTCGCGGGCGTCTCTATCCCAATTCAAAAGCGCCAGTGTGGCTTGTTGGAAAGTGCTATACTTGAGTAGAGCCGTGTTTGACGGCTCATGCCACGAACATGCCACCGTTGAGAGCTGTAAGCGGTTGCTGCCCAAGTCAGATTCCCCTAGTTGGACTATGCGAACTGTTACACTAGCTCCATGAACTTTGATGTTGTTCCCATTGTTAGAGACGATCTTGCGAGCGCGTCCGCCGTCGGCGATTTTGACGTGCGCAGATTTCATGGCCGTCTCCGAATCTAGTCTTAATGCAACAGATCAATGGCTGCGCGATCAGTCCAGCGCTCAAGAATGTCGCGGATATTCTCTTCTCCTAACTCCGGAGGAAGATCTGAGAAGGTCAATATAGAGTAGTCTGAAGGTAACGAGACCTCTGAGACCGCCGCGCCTTCCTTGAAGGCTACGCTAGCTGCTCCGATTGTTCTTGACG
The DNA here is from genome assembly GCA_010015605.1 of Decorospora gaudefroyi. NCBI lineage: Eukaryota > Fungi > Ascomycota > Dothideomycetes > Pleosporales > Pleosporaceae > Decorospora > Decorospora gaudefroyi. The sequence continues at coordinate 97,310 of ML975258.1, forward strand.
AAAGATGAGGGTCATTCGTATCAGCTACCCGACCAGAATGATCCTGTGGTGGCAAAGTTTGTCGCGGTTCCGCGACCGTGGTGCGAGTGGAGGTAAGGACAGCAGATGCATGACTGAACGGACATCTCGCGCCCATGTTGCACGCATTTCTCAGGAAGAAAGTGCATGGAACCGCTGATCTCGTGTCGGTGGACGGGCTCCTCGGAATTCCGCTTGCTTGGGTGTCATGCGCATTTCTGCAAGCTGCACCGAACCTGCAAGTACCTTTTTGGAAGAAAAGGCATGGCTGCGGCATTAAAGCCATGATGGCTGGGTGTTCGAAGGTACAGGTGTCGCCGTTGGAGCAGCGGCCCCGCTGAAAGTAGCGACAAACCACCATACCGTACGGTACCGGTACCTACTGCTCTCAGCCTAGGTAGTTTGGACCCGGACCTCAGGCGCGTTTAGGAGTTCAGCTCTCTAGAAGAAGTTAGAAGTTGTGTTAAATCATAACGACTAGTTCTGTAAATTGAGGAAAATCTACTTGGATTGTATACCGGTGGGGTTGCCAGATTTTGGTATAGTACATGTCTTCATTCACTGGTACCCATGTGGGTCCGTGCGGCGGTGGAAAGAGTAGGTACTCACTATCTAGATTATAATGTATGCGCTCACGCAAAGCACCACTTTCCGTGTGAAGGGGAGGTTGCAAATCTTGTTTTGGCATTTAAGAAGTATAAGGAGTCAGGACGAAGTCACGTAGGTAACGTCAAGTGAAGCGGGGAATGCAGCTGTAGGTAGCTGCAGCCACAAGACATAATCTCGTGTAACACCACTGACCGGTCGAAAGCCGCCGATGATTCATTGGTTCTCTATCTACCATTCATCTTTCTTATCCTAGCCCCAGTATCAAAGGTATGCCCATGCCCCCTCCGCGGCGCGAATCGAAACATGCGGCACAGCAACGGGCCCCTCCGAGTGTTATGATATCAGCCCCGGGGTTACTACTTGTTTTCTTCACGCCTCAGCCTGAGCAGTATTGCCGAGCTTTTGAGGTGGGTATACTTACGACAGCGGGGATCTTTGGTAAAGAGTCCGTTTCGATATCTACCGTACTTACGGTTGTGAGCGGGCGAAGTCTCCGTAGGCACTTTTGGTCAATGTCTAGGGTTGTCGAGCAGAGCAGACACATATATGCATTTCGTGTGCGCTTAGCTCGACGGTTGTGTGCTGCGGTGAGTGGAGGCCACGGCCAGTGTGTTGGCGTGCATGCAGGTTATCATACATGGTTTGATTTGAAGGCCCGCTGGTGCGGGATCCGTGCCATATGGCTCGCATTGTCCGACCCCAATGCCTAGGTAAGCGGTGCTTCTGTCCAATTGCAGCTGTTAAGCGCCTGGCTGGAAGCCAGTGGCCGTTGAGGCGCGTTGGCATGCTCGCCTTGATGCAAGCGCCGTCCCTCTGTATGCGCGCTTGGCAGATGCTGGCTACTCTCTCTCACAATATTTGGCTGTCTTCTTCGCACTCACTTGCTTCTTCATCGTTACTTACACATTTTCTTTCGTACACCAAGGATTGTATCACAGCGACTTCATTAGTTCGTGGTCATTCTAGTTAGATCTACCTACACTCAATCTCACCCCGACTCTCATGTCTCCGCATGAAACCTCACATTGTTTGCCAAACGAGTGAACGTCTGCCCCGCACTCTGACGTAACTCGCATGCACTGGCCATTACATTCGTTTCTTCTGGCCTAAATATCTGGAGCTGAACAACAGGACTTGGCTCTCCCGTAGCTAGACCTGAACCATTCAGTTACACTATGCAACCCACGCATTCAAAATACGACATCGGCTCCATATACTGGCTACCCGCACGCGACAAGGTCCCTGCTGAGCATCTCCATGCAACCGTTCACATCGACTCTGGGTGCTTCAACCACCCAGTCGTAATCCTCTGGGTAAACGCGCTAAGAACAGAAGCCATCGTATTATCGGTTCGTCCAACCAGCGAGTTCCTTTGCTTAGGTCTAATTTCTCAATTTCTGACATCTTGTAGATTACTTCCTTTGGGGGAATCGACCTTCTACTCAGACATCCCCGCGATACTCGTGTTCGCTCTCTCCACCTCCCCATATACCCCAGCAACACCCATCCAGACAATGGCTCCTGCTTATTCCTCAAAGACGACGCTAGGCTCCCGCGAAATAGTTATGTGAAAACTGAAAACCAATGGACTCTCCGAACAGTGGTTCTTCAACCTAGCCGCCATGAGGTCTGTACCCTCAGAAAGAGGTCTTATGACGAGCTGGTGAGGTATATTGCTTTCCATCCTCCGATGACGGAGCCCCACCCGAAGACTCACGGCACGAATAGCATGTGGCGAGATAATAGGGAATATCCTAATCTTGTTGCTCCCGTGGTTGGAGGACATGTCAAGCCGCCACCGGTCGGATGCTGGGTTGCGCAGCCTGAGCAAGCACTCCCTCCTCGCCAAATCCAGTCGGCTCCTAGTTTCCATTATGGTCAGCAGATACTTCCTCCTCGCGAAGCTCAACGCCCTCTTGCGACTCCATACATACAACACAACGCCTTCAATTACCCGCATTTGCCTCGTTGTCAACCAGAACGTACACCGCTTCTACAACCTGTCCCGCCTGTACGAGATATTACTCATCGACCAGACACCCACGGAATCGCTTCAGAAGCTCCTGATGAGTCTTGTGCCGTGGGCAAGGTTATGGGTATCATCGTGCTGGGTATTTCCGTGTGGGTATTATGGCGGATGGCGAATGCATGACCAGGTAGGGGAACGATAGAGCCCGGTTCGTAACTTGGCAATCTTTGGAAAGATGTTGGATTACTTGCATCCCTTGTCGAGAAGGTCAAAAAGTGAAAGCGGTCGGAAGCATCTCCTCAAGAGATTAGGGCAGGTAATAAAGCCGGATACGCTAAGCAAGAGAAGAGAGTAGAGAATCGAGCTGATTAAGACATTCATTACCTTGAACTGTTGAGAATATGTGGGTTCAGTCCAGGTTGGTGGAAGGTAGGCTAGTGGTGCTTGCTGTACGTAGAGGTACAGCCCCACTGTAACGTCCTCGTTACTATTGACACGAGACAAAAAACAATACAATACGTTGCAGCCACCCCGCCTTGTCCCTCCTACTCGGTTATCCATGGTAGTCATGCTACTAGAGGGACCTTGTTTCAACATGAACAATATTCAAAATGATTTCCGCTCCACGCGAATCATATGCTGACGGCATCGCCTTTTGAGACCGGCTGGCATAGCTTCGTAGCTATAACTAACAAAGACAAAATCATAGGCTATGCATTTTTGAGCAAGTATGTAGACTAGGGAAAGGATAGGAAAGAGAAGCGATAGATACTCCGTACAACGCTCACGGATGAAATATCAGCTATTAAGCTAAAAACTACAGTGCGAAACTTTCAGCTATAATTGACATAGATGATTGTACAGGGAGAAATAGGTTTTGTTAGCTTTAGAAAGAGATAGTGTGTAGGTTGGAGGATGCAAAAAGCTCTTCACTTCGTGCGATGCTACACGCATGCCATTGGAGCAGTGCGTGGCTGTGGTGTGCCGATGGCCAGTATGTGGCGTCGGTCAGGCCTTTCTGCACGTCGAAATGCATGCAGTTGCGTCAGTGCTGAAGCTTGGTGTGCTTCCTCCAACGATGAGAAGGTATCCATAAACGTCCTGAAAGCCGCCGAATAATAGTCTTCGGCAGGATAAACTGATGCGCCATAGTCGATAGAAGCAGGGGTTTTACGGTGTTTGCCGGAAATTCGACATCGCATTCAGCTTGTGGCTTGTGAACTCCAATCAATTTTCTGCTCATGTTGGTGCAGCCTCGAGTTGCAGGTTGCAGAATCCGGTTTTGTTGTTCGCTCGACGTTGGGTACGGTGGGCTACTGTGGAGGTTTGGTAGTCCGATCGCAGGCTAAGCGGACAGGCCGCGGTCATCGTGCATTTTCCGCTCGTGTGGGAGGCAGGTGTCAACCACAAAAGAGCCCATATGGCGTGATTGTATGGTAACATGCGTCAGTCCAGCTGCTAGCTAGAGGCGCGACAGAGTTTCGATAGCGCTCGCAGCTGGAGTTTTCGAGCAGCGGAGAGTCGAGAGAGTGTTACCCATGAAGTCGGAGGGCACCCTTGACCCACTCGAAAGTTGCACTCTGCGACGTTTCGGGGGCCTGGCCGCCGACCGAGTTCTCGAGTTGTTTCCCATTATTTGCATTGGGGAAGGCGTGAAGGGCTGAACCCCGCAGCCAATCGCGCCTGCACTACTAGTGGTCGAGGACAGGCCGAAACGGCAGGTGCCACCAGCAGCGCCTGCATTCTCTCAAGCTTCGCCCAGCCCCAGACCTCCCACTTGGCCTCCACGCTTAACCACCGCCTGCGAGACCCCCCGACCTCGACGCTCCACAGAGGCCATGCCGCCCGTCTGAACTTCCATGGGCTACGCACACCGCACTTGAACTGCTGCTGGACCAGTATACACGCCGACCGAGCATGTGGGAGGCCCAGCCGTGGCATGGGGCGCCTCTCCTGGACCGCGACGTCGCGCCTCATGTGAGTATTGCGAGGCCGGTGGCCATTGCCGTGACAATAACAGGAGACGCGACTGACACTGCCCACCAGCATTGCGCTTCCTACAAACTCGCGGCAGAGGGCATCATCGAAATCGCCCCGGGCCACACCATCACCCTCACGTCCGACGCCATTTTCCGCCCGCTATGCACCACCAACGCTGCGAACCCGACCGCGACCGCGCCCAGCAACGGGGCGGATGACTTGACGAGCGTCGCCGACATGCAGGACCCCTTCCACGCTTCCATCACGCCCCAGGCCTATGCGACGGGTGCCGCGACCGTCATCGCCTGGATGCTCGTCATCATGCTCATCATCACACCGCGCACCTTCTTCGTCGGGAACGCCTCGGGGCGCTCAGGACTCATGGGGAGGCGCGGCATGATCAGCGGAGCGACCGGAGGCGGATCCATCATAGGAGTCGGGAGCCGTCCATGGCTGCAGAAGGCTGCAGCGCTCACCGTCGCCGTGTCGCTGACCCTGGCTACTGTTGACACTTTCAAGATCGCCCAAAGCCAGTATTATCGGGGCTTCATGGACGCCATGGAGCTACGCGACCAGGTCGTGGCCGGCATGGAGATCAAGGTGTCGCGCGTGGTCTCCGACGTATTCCTATGGCTCGCACAAGTGCAGACACTGATACGCCTATTCCCGCGCCACAAGGAGAAAGTCATCATCAAGTGGGTTGGCTTTGCGCTCATCCTGCTCGACATCATATTCAGCTGCCTCAACAGCTTCGGCCCCTACGATACCACCCGCCGCCCCGCACACTTCGACACCGCCATCCCCGCATTAAGCTATCTGTTCCAGTTATCACTAAGCATGTTGTACGCTGCATGGGTCATGTACTACTCCATTACAAAACGACGGTACGCTTTCTACCACTCTATGATGTGGAACATGAGTGTCGTTGCCCTTCTCTCCATCATCGCTATCCTCACGCCCGTTATATTCTTCATCACCGATATTGCGAATTACACCATTGCCGGTTGGGGAGACTACTTTCGCTGGGTCGGAGCTGCCGCTGCTAGCGTCATTGTTTGGGAATGGGTGGAGCGCATTGAAGCGCTCGAAAGAGAGGAGAGGAAGGACGGGATCCTAGGGAGAGAGATTTACGACGGGGATGATATGCTCGACGACAGCTCATCTGACTCCAAGTGGCCTTCGAAACGAAAAGGTCAAACGTCAGAAAAGAACGAGAAGAAGAGTGGAGGATTCGGCGGCCTCGACGCGTTTACCTCAGCCCGTGTTGTCCGCTTTAGTGATCTTGCCCAGCGATTCGGGCGGACGATGACCGAATCCCCACGCGCACAAGACCGGAAGAAGCGCACCATTCATATTCCTGCTCCGGCTCCGGTTGCGCGGCGATCGACGTCCGCAACACTCGGCGATGGTGAATCCCGCCCCTACGTACGCGTACAGACTCCACCCCCAGTGCCAGTAATCTCGTCGCCGGTAAGTAGAACGGATACAACGAGCGCAGACTCCACGGTATATACAGTACGATATCATCCAATCAGCGAGACCCCACCGAACCAACAACACGCACCTGCAGCTGGGAGAGCGGGAGACGGTGGAGCGCAATTACCGACACAAGCTTCATCACGAGGAATGCAACGCCGGCCTACCGATATGGCGGACCTTGAGAAGGGCGAACCAGAAGCGGTCACTAGTAGAAGCAATTGGCAGTGGCACGCCCTGGCTAACCCCTTCCGACGGAAAGGTCGCACGCCACCTCAGGAGCTCCAAAGGGGCCAGGTCATTGAACCGCTCCGTGTTGAAGATGTCGCTGCAAATATCCCGCCGCGCAACTACAACGGACTTGCGCTGGCAGATCGCTTGGGTACCTTTGCCGCACAGCAAGGTGAGCGGCTCAGGTCGAAGAAGAAAGTGGCGTCGCAACTCGAACCGAACCTGCCTGTCACAATCATACCTGCCCAACCTCGCGGCCAGACATGGTCCCCAGACATCAATATTCAGCAACAGCCGACCCATCAAGATGAAGCCTCTGCCACAACTGGCCAGCAACTTTCTAGAGTACCGCCGAGGATCCAGGTAGAGGGAGAGACACAATCTCCTACACAAGCTGCTGGGACGACTGAGGCTTCTTCGCCCAACTCACTCCATACTGCTCGCATCCAATCTTCTCCTGCCGCCAACGGTGAGCGATCACAGCAGAGCTCTGATTTTCCTGCTACACAGATGCAGGAACCGTCATCCACACTAGGGTCACCGTTGCCACAGGACGAGTCCACCTCAACAATAGATTTTAGTAGGCCTCACGGGCACACTCGGACGGACCACGACAGGTAGCCAATGCGGGCTCCAGTTTCTTTTGCATCTTTATATTTATATCTGGAACGTTGACAGCACGCATATACCCCCTATTCTTGGATGGCGCATTGTTGGCACATTGTTGGCACGTATTCTGGATAGTTGTTGGATATACCACATAGCTTTGGCATTGAAAGGCGTACTTGGACTTGAAAAGAATCTTGGATGTTGGTACGACGACTGGATACCCGCCGACTGTAAAGGTCAGGCTTTCATTTAGGAGCAATGAAAGGCGCAATGTTAGGTATGCTGTTTGGAAGTAGATAGCATCATGTGGGGATCAGATGCAGGACATGCAACAAAATATATAACCATTTCACGTTACACTATTGTCGTGCTGGGTAAAGCTTGATGGACTGCTTGACAGGGCGCCAAGGTGGTGATAAGGCTGCACGATTCGGTGGAGCTTAGGCCGCGGTTCCTTGCACAGCCGCATCATAGCTCCATTGCCATGGTACTATCGCGTGCGAGCGCCTTCCGTCTGAGCAGCCACCCTGCAGCCACCCTCGATATCGACAGCTTGCACCCTGAAGGTTCTTGACCTTGACTGATTGCGCACATTCTGCAGGTGACCATGTCTCTCTTCGGCGAAGACGACCTGCCGCCGCGCGCGAAGCAGTCGTCGTCGTCGCTGTTCGATGACGATCCCAAGCCCGCGGGCAAGACGGGCAACAGCTTGTTTGCAGACGACCTGGACGCCAGCGACTCCCCATGGGGACTCCCCACGCCGAAGAAAGCCGGTCGCGAAGCGCTCGTCAAGTCGCTGCTTCCAGCTGCAGACGTGCCGGACTCGTACATTGATGCATTCGACGCGCTCTTGGACGCTGGACACGGCGAAGGCAATGGTGTCAGTGTTGAAGGTGTGAAGACGCTGTTGGCCGAGAGCGACATCCCAAACCACGCGCAATCCAAAATACTCGAGATTGTGTTGCCGCCGGGTGGCAGCGGGGAACTGGGAAGGAACGAGTTCAACGTCGTCTTCGCCCTGGTTGGGCTGGCGCAGGAGCACGAAGACATCACCCTGGACAGCGTCGACGAGAGGAAGCGGAGTGAGTGTTAGCATTGTCATGCGTGCCATCTCAGCCCAACATTGACGTCGTGCCAGATCTTCCCGTACCCACCGTCACCCTGCCCCAGTCAACCAAAGCGAGAGAGCCCTCTCCTCCGCCGCAACAAGTGCCGCCTCCCACGCCTCCAGCCCCGCAACGCCAGCCTGCTGAGCAACAGTCGTCTGTGGCAAACAAGACGCGTGCGCCCATGCGCAAGCAATCCTTTGGCGACCCTGAGGCGGATCCCTGGGGCAGCCCAGACCTACATAGGGGACATAACCACGCGAGTTACACGAGTGTACCAGGCCAAACGAAGGGCTCGAGTGTCCCCCCTACCGCGCGAACAACGAGCCAGTTCACGACACAATCGGCCACCAATTCTTCGACCAACCCAGACTCTGTCCAACCGAGCTCCCTCAACAGCGAGGGCGGCTGGGGCGGTTACAATGGCGGAGCGAACCAATCCTTTGCGGCTTCCGGTTTGGGAGAAGGAGGGTTTGGCGCACCACCTGGCGGAGAGGGTGGCTCCAATGCACCACCAGAGCTGGGCAGATCCATTGGCCGATTGAACCTGGGCGGAAGTGGAAATGAAGAAGTCATCACCGTCACTGCGCTCTCCGAGAAAGAGGGCATGTTCATGTTCCAGCACCGCAACTACGAAGTCGCCAGCTCGCGACGCACGACCAAGGTGATCCGCCGCTACAGCGATTTTGTCTGGTTGCTAGACTGTCTACACAAGCGTTATCCGTTTCGCCAGCTGCCCTTGTTACCCCCGAAACGGGTCGGTAGTAAGTCTCCCCTCAGTAGTCATCCAAATACGTATTGAGATTTCTTAGTCAACGGCAATCCAATAGCTGCAGATGCCACATTCCTCGAGAAGCGAAGAAAAGGCCTAGCACGATTCACGAACGCGCTCGTACGACACCCAGTACTCAACCAAGAGCAACTGGTCATCATGTTCTTGACTGTACCTACGGTAGGCTTCGACCCCAAGTGGACAAGCTCCAGCATGTCGCTAACAGGATACGCGCAGGAACTCGCGGTGTGGCGCAAACAAGCAAACCTCTCTGTCCAAGAAGAATTCACTGGAAAAACGCTTCCACCTGACCTCGAAGACTCGCTCCCCAAGACGCTGCCGGAACTATTCGACACCGTCCGCTCTGGTGTGCGCCGCAGCGCCGAAACATACATCACACTCTGCAACATGATGGAGCGACTCTCGCGCCGCAACGAAGGCATGGCCGCAGAATACTCGCGCTTCTCCTCTGCCCTCAGCGGCCTCACAGAAACGAGCCAAGAAACCTACGCCGTAGACACAAACGACGTGCCCTTACTAAACGAGGGCCTGAACGCTACGGCCCGGCATCTAGATCAAAGTAAACAACTACTCGAAGACGAGGCAAGGGGTTGGGAAGAAGGCGTGCTTGAAGACTTGAAGCGGCAACGAGACACTCTGGTTAGTGTGCGAGACATGTTTGATCGACGAGACAAGTATGCACGAGACAACATTCCGCATCTGGAGCGCCGAATCGCGAATAACGAGACGAAACTGAACAACATCCGGAACAAACCGGCTGATCAGATCAAGCCGGGGGAAGCGGAGAAGGTGGAGGATGCTATATTCAAGGTCAGCCTTACCCATATTGTCTTGCCCCTACTCGCTCTCATTACTTTTTACTGATTTTGTTGCAACAGGACAAAGAATCCATCGTCCAACAACATGCCCGCGGCGTCTTTATCCGCGAATGCATCCGCGACGAGCTTCTTTTCTTCCAGAAGAGTCAGTATCATGTTAGTAAACTGCACCAAGAGTGGGCGCAGGAACGTGTCAAGTATGCTGAGTTGCAAGCGGATAACTGGAGGGCGTTGAGTGAGGAGGTGGAGAGCATGCCTGGGGCTGAGTAACTTATTTCTACATGTGTGGAATGCGGGTGAGGGTTTGGAAATGGAGAGGGAAGGAGATGGAGATGCTGACGCTGAAGATAATATGGAGCGAGCGAGGCGAACGTTCTCTTTTACTCTCTGTGTCATCAAGTATTTGATCTCGCACCCGGCGATTGTAAGTTGCACATGTCTCATACCACAGTAGTTTTCCCAGCGCAAGCGTATTTTCCCGGCTTAGGTTTGGTTGGACATGTATATTGATTCATGAATCGGGTCCAATGTTCTACGTGCTGTTTCGTTTTTGTCCGTGACGGGCAGGGACATCAGACTATCGGAACTCTCGCATCGTTTGCGGGTTGAACAGATGATCCGGTTATACTTGGAGGATTTCTGTCCAATGAGTCCTTCTGCTTCAGTCGGGCGAAGCTTGGAAGGCTACCCAGCACTCTAGACCTTGGCCGAATATACTGCCCCATGCGGCATTTTCAGCAAAAGCCGTTGATTGCGGCGATCTCTTGGCGGCCGCTCAGAGATTCGAATTTGGCGTTAGCCTGCGCACAGACCAGCACACACAATACGCGAATATCGGCCAACCCATCGTGAACTTGGACAAGCCCACGCACGCCGACAACTCCCGCCCAACGACTCCGTCAATACTGTCAGTAGAGGCTCCTATACGAAATCAATACTTGGGGCATGGAAAACTGATTGCGAAACAGCAAGCGACACCGCCAAATCCCCAAAACTCCAACCACACATCATGTCTCACGAGTCGGTCTGGTATTCGCGCCCGAGGACCTACGGCAAGGGCTCCCGCGAGTGGTACGTCGACAACAAGATATACAATTCCGGCGCATGCGCACTTTTTGGCGCGGAACTTGTTTGGAGGAGCGGCCTTGGATGTTGTATAACAAAAAACATGGCTAACAAAGTACTTTCAGCCGCGTCTGCACCCACCCCGCTGGTCTAATCCGCAAGTACGGCCTCCTCATTTGCCGTCAGTGTTTCCGCGAGAAGGCCTCGGACATTGGTTTCGTCAAGGTACGATTCTCACCCTCCTGAGCACAATCTCTACCACACCCGCAACAAACTACATTGCAACCGACCACTACACCATATACCGGAATAGCAAATTAACAACATGCAGCACCGATAAATTCCCTACATTCAACGGCCGGAGTAGGAGGCGCACGTGCACGCGATGATTACCTGACGATACGAAACATACCTCGACCCGACCATTACGATCAAGCATGGGAACGAGATGAGAGAGGCTGCGAGAGTTTGTCGGGTGCAAGGGAACGGTTCTGCATGGCTTAATTCCTCATACATGGTTAGGGGATAGGGTATCCGGTTTTGATACGACGAAAAATCAATCCTGAATTCACAACACTTGCGTATACGGGGATGGCTGCGGTTTTGGGGCATCGAAGTGAGGTGGTGGTATGCTGACACAACGAACAACTGCAATATAGGATGCAGGGTATTCGTTCGGCACCTGGTCATCCTTCGACTTCCGAGTGGACGCGCAATATGGGCCTCCGCCGACCAATTGACCCGCATATAACTCACTGACCCTGCAGGTCCGTTATACATCGAAAAGATACCCAAGGTACCTCACCTCCATGGATTTTTTTTTGCCCGAAAGGAAGAGATGTTAGGTATGCTAAGAGGTATATTTCGGCGCAACGGTACACGCACACCATCTCAAGTGAGTTGCGGAGACGTGCGTCATGTCAGCCCCCAACCCCCAAAAAAGGAAGAAGGGGATAATAGGTAGTTGGTTCTTCTCGGTCCAAGCAATCCCCGGCCTCCAATCTTGAAATCGATGTGTTGGGCCGAGTTGAGTAGAGTAGAGTAGTAGGTAGAAAGATATGGACTCTTAGGAGATGGATCGTATTGAGGTATGAGATCTTGGTGTTGATTGATGGCGTTTTTTAGTGTTGGCTTGGTTTCAGACGATGATGATGAGGATGGTTCGAAAAGGATGAGAAAGTTGGGGTTATGGTCGTGGTTTGCTCCGATGGAGGGTGAGAGAGAGGGGTGTTAGGAGTTTGGTGCTGTAGTATGTATGTACGCATATTTTCTACAGTTAAACGTTTTAAACTACCACCTACATGCACCACCCACGGGGAACCACTGAGCGTGGCAATCCCAGCGCCCCCTTTTTCTCTTTTTTTTTGGCATACTACAACTTGAAACTTTTCGATTGCGCTCGTAGGTATAATGAGCACCCCTCCCCCCTCCCCCCGTCCGCTCTGTGCGAGAGAGAGAAGACTAGCTAGAGAGATGATGATGATGGGGAAACGGTAAAGGGGGATGGTAGGTACAGGGGGTGGTTATCGAGCTATTGAGAGGTAGTTTCTGTAGGTATACGGTGGTGAGAGGGGCTTGTGTTAGGTATGTACGTGTGGTGTTGAGTCCAGTCTCGGAAATAGGGTAGTGGTAGGGTTAAGTGTAGAAAGGTGTACGGTTAGTGGATAGGTCTGCGTTGCGCGTATTCGACTTTTGCTGGGTTTGGGTTTGGGTTGGGAAGTAGGATATGGATGGATGGAAAGAGGGTGTGGAGTGAAAGTTTAGATTTGGTGTGTTGTGATGTGGTTTGGGGTTCTAGTTTGTCACTATTATTATGGTATGTTATGGTAGCGCGTTGTGTTGCGTTGTTAGGTTGTGGGCTACGATTGTACTAGAAGGGAGATGTGTAGGACGGGACAGTAATAGTGATAGTGCAGGATAGAATGGTAGAGGGTGCGTTTTCGGAAGTACAAGCACAGGGGTTATGTAACCTGTAACGAGTTTGTCCCAAAAAAAAAGAGAATGGGGATAGATTTTGCGGGTGCGAATGATATGAATGTCATAGCGTTGTCCACATGGACTGACTGCGCCGAACGACCGGTTGCACTGTATGGTACGGTACGGAACGCATATACAGCGCGTCGCATCGTAGCGAATTCAAAAAGAAAAAGGGAAGGAAGGAAGGGTGATTGGACAGCACTACATAAAGATTCCGCATAAAGGGAAGAAAGTATCCACAGTCCGTATCCTATCTATGTATGTATACATGAAAGACCACGAAAAAAGAAAACAGAAAGAAACAAGGGAAGGAAAGGTAACATTCATAACTCAGTCACCGAGGATACTCTCCTCATCAGCATCTAGCTCCACACTACCCGGGTTATCCTTTTCCGCGCCCTCTTGGGTCGGGACACCATTCGTCGGCTCATCATCAGCCATTTCCTCATCTTCAATCTCGTCACCAGGGACCTCGCGCTGCTCTTCTTCTTCCTCCTCCTCTTCATCATCATCACCCAGCTCCACGACCTCATTACTCTTTGCCGATTTCTCCGGCCCCATCTTACTACCGCTCTTCCCACTCTTCTTATTATTCGCCGCAACGCCCTTCTTCTTAAGCTTGCCCACATCCAAGAAATTTACAACCTCCTTCCACGTCGCATCGAGTTTCGTCTTGTTGCGTTCGAGTCGCTTGCGCACCGTGGCCGAGGCGTCGCTATCCAGCGCGCCGACCAGCACCGCTTTGACGATGCGGCCCCCGAATTCGTAGAGCGTTTGTGCGACGACTACGGCACGCATTTGCTTCTCGGAGCGTGCCTGGTCGGCGCTGGCGTCTTCTTCGTCGTCATCGTCGCTCAGTGGTTCGTCGTCGGGATCGATGGGGTCGTCGTCTACGTCTGGTTCTTCGAGACGCTTGTTGGTCAGTTTCGCTAGGTTGTTTTCCCATGCGGTGAGGGTTTGCAGGATGAGTTTTGTAGTGTTGGTGTCGATGTGGCGACAGAGGACTTCCCAGTCGTCGGCCGCGTCGTTTGCGGTGGAAAGACGGCCTTGGGGTTTCTTGGGCGTCTTGACGAGTTTGCTCTTTTTGCTCTGCAGCGCGCGGAACATGGTGTAGGTGTCGAGTAGGAGATCGGCGGCACCGAGTCGGATTTCATCCGTGCCCTTGCGGCTTTCCATAATGCTCATTAGGGATAGGACGCAGGCGTCTCGTCGCTCGACAAGTGCGGTGAGGTCGTCTTCGGGCATGCTGCTGCCTTCTTCCATGTGCGTCGTGCATTCCCGGCATTTCCACATGAAATACATGAGCATGACTGACATTGCGCGGCGCACAAGTGTGTCTTCTGCCGCCTCGGTCTCTGCGTCGAGATTCTCTCCTACGACGCCTCGATCGAGTATTTGCAAGACGGAGTCGATGGGCGGAATGGTGAGCGCTGCTTTCTTCCCCCTGCCTTTTGTTTTTGCGGGTGTGATGACTTGATCGAGCACTGACCCGTTGGAGACGGTGACGAGCTGCGCCATCTTCAGTACAATATTAGAGACCCCCGCGAGGATATTGTGGTCCAGATTGCCTCGTACGGAGAAGTCTCTGTCGCGTCGCAGCGTGTCGAAGGTGTTGAGCAAGTCATCCCAAAGAGCTTGGACCTTGAGGTCAACCGTTTCCCTCAGTTCTTCATTACCCTGAGCATGCAGGATGGAGCCAATGGCTTCGCCAAGCACGCGTTCGTTATGATGAGTGAGAAACTGCTTATTAATATCGTCAAGCAACGCTACCAGAGCAGCGTTCTGTCTCAGCTCCTCGAAAACGTCCAGGTTCAGTTCGCGCTCCAAACGTAGACAAAGTGCTGCAGTTTCAGGCAGAGCGCCAAACTTCTTCAAGAGCTGAGGAATGAGGAGTGAGAGCCGCCGAGCCATGTCTGCCTGGTCCTCTTTGTCACTCTCCCGTTGAGTTTTGGTCTTCTTCTTGTCTTTGTGCGCATCCGCCAAACGCTGTAATCGGATGCGCACCACAGCGTTCAAGACATCTAGTAGGACGGTCTCATGTCTCTCCTCGAGCCGACAATGTTGACGAAGTAGGGTTTCAGCATCGTCGCTGTCCTCGTTTTGTGCAGTCTGGGAATGGTCGTACAGGAGGTAGCCAGCTAGAACCTCCCACGATCGAATCTCGGGAATGGCGTCGTACAGCGCCTGTGCAGCCAGTGAACGCCGTGATTCATAATCTCCAGCAGCGATCAAGGCTAGTTCGGTAGCGGGATCCATGCGTTGGATTTGCGAAGGCAACTCTACTTCATCTTCGTCATACGAGAGCAGCTGGTCCACAAGACACCTGAGCTTTAACCACTCCAGTCGCGGGTTATGGTATTCTTCATCATCCTCGTCCGGTGGCGCCAAAGCTTCATTCAGGGCCTCTTCGCCCCCCATATCCTCCACAGTTGCTTCGTATGCGGCGTTGACGTTCTCAGCAAAGAAGCCCACAACAGCCTTGCGAACCTTGGCGTCAGAGACGAAGATGAGTTTGCCGACCGAGTCGATGTCGTCAGGTTCTAGGAATCCGGCTTCCCGGAGAATGTCAAGTAGATCAATTGCTGCGGTGCGGACATTGATCTCCGCGTCGAGTGTGGCCATTTCAACGATACGCGGTCGAAAACGCTCGGTGAAGGTTTTCAAGCCTGCCAGCTTGCTCTCGTCTCTGAACAGGCGCGCGAGTTGATGAAGGACCTCTATTCGTGTCGATGGATGAGGGTCAGCGAGCACCCAGCCGAGATAGCGGAGTTTGGTGCCGTCGAAGAATTTGTCAGGGTATGCGATGATCCAATCTGCCAGCGCTATCACGCTGTCCACCCTGATTCGAGGATCGACGTCCCGATAGCGATGGACATAGACGACGGTGAACCAGTCGTCCAACTGGCCCGCTACAAACTCGAGCTTCTGATTGTATTCCTGGATTTCATGGTCTGCGGCAGAGACACGCGCTTTGTTGACTCTCGACTTCTTGGCCTCGGCTTCACTCTGGCGTACACGCTTTGCTGTGTTGTCTACTATATCCGCAGCCACCTGGGCTAGTGCCGTTGTAATGGCCAGCGAAGCAACGGTGCTCGTGTGCCGAATCGGGCGATTTCCGGTCGAAGACATGGCACCAAGCCATACTGAGATATTCTCAATGAGCTCCACGCTCTCGTACATGAGTCCGGACTGGGCTACCGTCTGGATGAGGGTGAGGAAGAAGCCATGGAGCGCGTTTCTAAAGGCATGGCCGCCACCGTCTTTCGCCTTAGCAATCAGCGGATATTCGGTGCATTCGTACTGCATCCCGTTAGCATGCGCACCACGGCACGCGCCATCCCCAGCGACGCACCTGCTGAAATTCTTCCTGGATCTCGGCTACGCGGTCGGGCGCGTTATCGGGGTCTGCAATATCGTCTTCGGTTATGCGCAAGTCGCAGCCTGCCGCTTGCAGCACCAGGTTGACAATCTCGGCCACTGCTTTGGCCTCATGCTCGTTGAACCGTGTGACCCATCGTGCTGTGACATGCTCGAGTCGGTCTCCGCTAGCAAATACGTCCGCTGTAGCGCGTTAGCTCATGCATCTTGTTCTCGCTGTATCGGCAACACCCACCGTATAGACCCTCTGTGTCGTCGGGGAGCGCGCTCTTGCGAATGGGTGCTTTGCGTGGCCGCTTAGACACTTTCTTCGTCGCATTGGTCGCAGGTCTGATGGCGAGATTCAGACTCTCGCCATTGGTCTTTGCCTTTTTTGGTGCCGGTTTGCGCGCAGGCGCTTTTGTATTCTTCTTGCGCCTGCGCTCTCTCAACTCTTCTTCATCAGGCTCGCCCTCGCTGCTCTGCTCTGATTCTTCCTCGGATCCGGACTCGTTGGTGTCCACGCCGCTGTCCTTGTCATCTCCGCGCTTCCGCTTTGTGCTGCCGGTTGGGCTTGCGACGGGCGCGAATCTGTCGGGCTTCTTCGATACGCGTCCTGATTTGCGTCGCGCAGCCGAGGATGCGACGTGGTCGACCGGCACGGGTGAGTCACTGGCACTCATGGCGTTTTCGCGCACTTGTATTATGACAAAACTGGGGTTGAGGTGGAAGGGAGTTGTGCGACAATTGCCCTCGTCGTGTTTGGGGCGGGGACGGTGATGGAGACGCGTTCCATGTCCGAGCACTTTTGGTGCACGTGCGCGACTGCGTACCAGGTACTAGTAGCTTGACATTGACGTGTGCGCCCTCCAGCTAGATCAGGCATTCACATAATTCTCATCACTACTGCCTGGAAGTGCATACTCGTATCTGGCATCAGAAGCTTTTGTATTACTGGCCAAGATTATTGATTTTGACATTCACATAATCTACGGTATAGAAGGAAGACAACTACTCGAGCCACTAGGCGATAGGCTCATGTCGTAGTTGCCACTGGCGCTCCTTGTTTGGTGTCAAGCTGCGTGACACCGTCAACGAGCTGAGCGCCTTCCTTTTCCGAGATACCATTACCCTCCCCGGACGCAGCAGCCTGGCCATTGCCCAGACTAGGCTCGTCACCGCCCCAGAGGTAGATCTCGCTCTCTCCAACCGTCTTGCCAGCCTTCTCCCACCGCTCTCTTCTCTGCTGTCTCTTCTCCATGCATATCTTGTCGAGCGTAGGCCAGTAGACACCGTGGTCGTACTTGAAGTCGATTTCGCCGCCAGAGACCTTCATGAGCTGCGAGGCTGGGACGTGGTCGGGCAGCGGCTCGTTGGGTTTTATCTTGGTTCTTGTGACGGGGTCGATGAAGGGGTTTACGAGCTTAAGGAAGGCGTTGACGTACCAGGGCACTGTGACACCAAGTTAGCAGGCCGTGTACAATAGCTAAACTGATGGGATACTTGCGATGCGTGAGCAGTGCTCTACCGAGCCGCTCCGGGTAGTGGTTCTGCAGGATGTCGAGGAATTGTTTTGCTAAGCCCAAGCTCGGTTGCCCACCAGCTCCCGTGTTCCTGAAGTCGATTAACAGCGCCAGCGTCTCCTGTCCAGGCGGGTGGAGATCCAGTGCGCGTTCCAGCATGTATACCGTATGCTCCAGTCGCTTGGGTGTCTCCTTGGTGTTCTGGTTCTGCGGCAGCAGGTACAAGCACGGTCTCCCTTCGTTGTCGAATCCCAGCAAGACTTGCTTGCCTGTCTCGTTCTCCTCGGAAATGTAGTCGGCTGTGAAGCGGTCGGTGCCATATTCGCGACGCCATACCACGGTCGCACGCAGACGCTGGCCTGCTTGCGCGAAGTTCCATTTGGTAGCACGGAGATAGCGGAGGAGGCATTCGCGGGTGAGCCACATGCGCTCATCGTCGGTAATAGGAGCTGAGTCGGCCGTCTTGGCGGAAGATGTGGGTAGAGATTCCCAAGTGCGAACATCGGTGAGTAGCTGGTCATATTTGGTCTGTTGGTCGGCGGTCAGGGCCGGGGGAGCTGCGGGCTTGCAGCCTGACACCGGTTCGGCGAAGGGGCCAATTGCAGACATGTTGGCGATGTAGTCCTTGCAGGAATTCACGAGAGCAAGGAAGGACGGGAAGGAGGGGAAGGACTAGAAGAGAGAATCCCCGAGCGTCGGCCAGTGTTGGTTGAGATATATGTTGATACCCCCCAGGCCCAGACCGGCATCAGCGCCAGTAACTTTTTGGGAATTGTGGCGGACCCCTGCAAACCGCAAGCCAGGGCGCACATGTATGATGCATGACGCTTGCCGCTAGCCTCCTTCAGCCGCCCCACCGAACGCGCGACGCGTCTTCCTTTCACACGCGCAAAGTGTCTTTCACCGTCTCACACTACCCCAGACTCAACTCATCACTACCACCACCATGGACGACGACCTGACCACCGAGCTGACTGAGCGCTTCGAGCGCTACTGCGTCACGAAAGACCATGAGTTCCCTGCCGAGGTCCTGGCCGAGCTGCAGTCGATGCTGCGCTTGTACTCCATCTCGCCCGAAGCGCTGGATTTTAAATGGCAGGCCTACAACATGAAGATGGGCGGAGAAGAGAACAAGATGGACGTAAAGACTGCGCGAGACTTCAAGAAAACGATACAGGATGCATTGGAACGAGAGAGCCGGGGCAAGGAACAGCACAGGAACGATGTCAAGCGGGGTCAGCCAACACCCAGGGCGAAAGGCGGGGACATGTACGATATGTATGTCTCAAGGATGCATGAGCCATGAAATCCCAGACTCACCGAAGCCAGGCTAGAAGGTCTCGTCCCGAATACCCCACGCCCCAGCGCATTGAACGGCGCCCACGGCAGCACAGTCAAACGGAAATCAACCTTCCAGACACCGGGCAGCAAGGCAAACAAGGCACACGTGATGAGTTCACCGGGAGGATTGACAACACCAAAGACCGAGGCGCCGGCCAGCGCGTACGTTTCCCTCGTCTCGCGCCATATCCAATGCTAACCATCGCCCAGTATTTTTGACTTTGCCTCACGCAAGAATCCAAACGAAATCACCGAGCAATTCATGCAAGGCGACATCGCCATTCCGGAACCCCCTTCAGAAGAACCGAAAGAAGCCCGTATCAAGCTGAAGGCCAATACAGACATGTCCAAGTTCTCATATCGCACCATGGCCATGAAGCTCTCCGAAGCATCCGAACTTTTGGATGACAGGATCGACGAATTCCGCAGTATCCTCAAAGAAGCTACTGGACTGGACGAAAGCGCATTTGGTAATCCCAGCTACCCGTCTCCAAACGAGATTATTGCCGTAGGGCGGATAGCGAGCGATACGAGCGAAGGTAAACTCAGTACCGCGACACTTGTTCTTGAAGGCTGTCGAAGAAACCCGTGGGGCTCTGGACGCCGCGTACCCCTAAACGTCGAACAACTACCATCGTACGACTTCTTCCCCGGCCAAATCGTTGCTCTGCGCGGCACCAACGCATCGGGTGAGTCTTTCGTCGTCTCTGAAATCCTCGCAATGCCGCTCCTCAAAGCGCCTGCTACGAAGCCCGACGAGCTAGACACCATTAACGCAAGGTATCTCGATACACCGGACTCCGATCCCGAGCATGTGCGACCCTTGACAATAATGATTGCTTCCGGTCCTTACACAACTGACCAGAATCTCGACTTCGCGCCTTTACACACGTTTCTCGACAATGCTGCCGAAGCATACGCAGATTCTGTCATCTTGGTCGGTCCCTTTCTCGACGCTGAGCATCCTCAAATCAGATCAGGCGACTTCGATGCTCCCCCAAGCGCAAGTCCTGACCTTGCCACAATGGCCGATCTGTTCCGGCACCACATCTCCAGTGCTATACAAACCTTCAACAAGCGCCTCCCTACCTGCAATGTCTTGTTGGTCCCTAGTCTGCGCGACGCACACCATCATCATGCCGCTTTCCCGCAGGACAAATTCATCAAGAAGGAGCTTGGCTTAGGCGCAGCAGGGAAGATGGTGCAATGTGTTACAAATCCACTGACTCTTAGCATGAATGAGATTACGGTGGGTATGTCTTCCATTGACATTCTTGACATGCTCCGGAGAGAAGAGCTGGCCGGTGGAAAGGCGCGACATACGAACTTTTACGAACGCTGTGCTCGCCATATGATTGAGCAACGAAGTTTCCTGCCGCTGTTCCCGCCAACTGGAAGAGAGAAACAACAGTTCGTACCTGCACCTGTAGAGGAGAAGGTGCTGAAGCCCGAGGCAGCAAATGGCGAGCGGAAAGAAGGGGAGGAGGCGGAGGAAGAACAAACTCCCAGCCCTTTCCTCCCCCTTGGCACAATGCTCGATACTAGCTACCTCAAACTGGGCGAAATGCTCAACGTAAGGCCGGACATACTGATCACGCCCAGCGTGCTCCAGGGCACTATCAAGGTAAGCTTGGGTTATCATCCCTGCCTTAACAGCACACTGACAGTCTACCAGGTGGTCGAATCGGTTCTGGTAATCAATCCGGGCACTCTAGCCAAACGCCGTGCAGCCGGCACGTATGCGCGCGTCATCGTAAAACCGGCTGTCATCAATGATACAGAGAGGGAGAAGGGGTTAGCAGTTGCACACAAAGTCTGGGAGAGGACAAGGGTGGATATTGTTAGGATTTAGGGGTCTGGCGCCTTGAATGGCGATGTCCTGTTTGAGTATGTGCGTTGTACGTGACTGGCGTCACTTTGTGATAGAGGTACGTTTGCATCGTATTGGTTCTTGGGGTTAAATGTGTGGGCGGAAGGGAGTGCGTAGATTTGGTCACATACACCTCGCCTTCCTTGACTGGTGCGAAGTGCAAACCTTTTTGAGAGAGAGATTTCAGAGGCACGTATTACGTTTCGAAACAAAGCGGCATATTCTGGTTCAATAACGTTGTCAGTGCCAGCACATGATGCCGCGTTACTTTTGTGACTCGGCTAGGTACTAGCTCCTATCACATATGATCCACACATGGATCGCGCCTCACTCCCCTACGCAGCTGCCTAGGCGCACATACCCCGTTCCCAGCTCTCATCCCGTACTTATTTGGACCATCTTGGAGTGCCAACATTCACCGCGCATATTCTACCGCTTTTAGGAAGGCACGAGCCGCACTTTGTTCGTGCACGTAACTGCATCGCTTACTAGTGAGGAACAAACGGCCCTGTAATGGTACACTTGGGCCGTCGATTACTTTGCTTCAAGCGCACAGATATCGACAAAACGCACGAGCTTCCTGCGCGGCCAAAGCAAAGTTCGCCGCGCCCTAACACTGCAAATCACGGTCCTCAGTGTTCGCGCAACGCTGCACTATCTCAACGTCCGCTCCACCCTATTGACGGCACGGAAGAGCTCAACTCCTCCATGCCGCCCAAACGCAAGACCGGGGAGGCGGCGGAAACTATGGAACGCTCTGAGAAGAAGACCAAGACGACAAAGAAGAGCAAGAAGGCTGAGCCTGCCGTGGAAGAAGGTAAGTCGATGTTTCTTGCACCCTTTGTCTATGTGCCCTGCGACCCCTGGGCCTGTGGTGAGGTGAGAGGTCGGGATAGAGATTAGCCTC
The DNA here is from genome assembly GCA_010015605.1 of Decorospora gaudefroyi. Classification (NCBI taxonomy): domain Eukaryota; kingdom Fungi; phylum Ascomycota; class Dothideomycetes; order Pleosporales; family Pleosporaceae; genus Decorospora; species Decorospora gaudefroyi. The sequence continues at coordinate 118,959 of ML975258.1, forward strand.
TCGTCGCTCGAGCCTGGCGGCCTTGTCCTTGATTCCGGGGTTGGCGCACGGGCAAGGAGCCAATGGGGGCTGCCGGCGGGGTCGGCCTCCATTTGCTGCCTCGACGGTGCGTCACATCTCGCCCAAGATATCGCCAGCGTCTCCAAACCACCACAGTTTCGTGATTCGAGAGCGTGCAGTCAGACTTGCATTTTGCTCGTCTTGCTCCTTCTTTCCCTATCCTACTCACCTCTCGCTCTCACCAAATCCCACGCAAAGTCCCGCACCAAACCCCACCCCACAACTGTTACTCGCCTACTCGCATCCCCGCGACCGTCGCGCGCCTGCAGCGTACAGTGCTAACACAAGATGCCTGCAGTCTACAGCACACAGCAGAAGAATGCGATCTCGCAGTTCATAAGCTTTACGCAGCTCGATCGGAACACGGCAGTAAGGGCGCTGAAGAGTCATGGATGGGATGCGCAAAGCGCCGTGAACGCGTAAGTATTGGCTTTCCCTTGCACTTTCTTTTTAACCCGGACACTTTTGGCTCTGCACGTTCGTTACTGGCCCACTGGATCTTTCGTATCTCGACCGACCGACGGCTGAACACGGGCGATCCCATACCGGCTGGCATTTGCAGCGTTGAGAAGTGCTGGGCAGGTCCGAATATGGTTCGCCGCGTGACAGGCGCTGATGGTGACTTGATCCCATGAGCGGAACTTCCTTCTAGAAAGACCGTCGGAAGCATCCATTGAGCTGCATATGCCGAGGCGGGTAGGCACGTAGCTCAAGCAGCGGCCAGTGAGGTTGGCCTGATGAGCGAACATGGCCAGCAGAATATGTACCCGTCGGTCCTTCCGTTCCTTGAGGTCGCACTGCTGCTTCCCTAGGTTGACGGGTGCGCTGTTTACCTTCTGCGATAGCGTCATGCCACAACAAAACCCACCACGAGCCTCCATTTCCTCGCATCGATCTCTCGACCCGCTACGCCACTTATCCAGCATCGGACCAAAATTTCTTTATTGGCATAACCTGCCATGTTTGGTTCCTCGCAAGACCGAGCCAGACAACTCGCTGGTCGTAGTCGGCGAGAGAGAATCAGCTGCTCTACAAGTTCCCGCTCACCCAGTTCTTCTTTCCGAACGCCTCAACAGGGTCACACATCATGCCCTCCGGACCCTAGCACTGGAGGAGCACCTGTCATTGAAAAATGTTCTTCTGGTGATGACTGTGACACGAACTCGATACCACCCCTTTCAGCATCACTGCTAGTGAGCGTCTCACAAGGCACTCAACCGGAGCAACATCGTCTCCAGGCCGAACATCTGAGTCAAGTGTTGTACAGCAGCCTTGCTGGTTCTGCTTTCGCCCATCCTCCGCAGAGTCAATTCAAATCTTCGAGTCACATCCGGTACGGGAGCTTAGGTACGCAATCGATCACGTCCGACCTTCCACGCAATATTACGACCCCGGCCCAGCCTGCTCTACTGGATTTACCTTCGCTGTTGGAAATTCCCATGCACCATCCTCTTCGGACTACGTCTTCTGACTCTCACCTGCGGCATCATACAGTCGTGTCATTGCGAGGTGGTTGTGGAAACGACCATGGTACATTTGGGCCACCTGGTTTCGGGTTGAACGAGGCCGAAGAACACACTGAAGGCGTAGCCTTCTCACTGCATCTTAGCAAACTACATCGAGATCTCCTTTCTGTCGACTATAGGACTACCTGGAATAACGAAAAGAGCTTCTACTACAACGACCAAGAGTTCTTGTCACGAGTGCCCAGACTCTCTGGTCATTCAATATGGCATGAATGGATAACTCCAGGAGAATGGTTCCGTCGCTTACTGGGCTCTTTCTCATCTACCAAGTTTGATCGCTTCTGTACATTATTCGGACCGTTTTCCAATCATGATCCATGGGTCGACAGAATGTGGACACACCAAGCGTTCTTCCATTCCTTGACTCGAGATCAGAGGAGCTTCTTCAGGAATATCCTTGCTACCCGGATACATGAGGCGTTGGAGCTAAAGAAGGGTCCCGCCGACCTTGCCCAGGGACCTCCGATTATGTTTTCTCTTCTTCTACAGACTACAGAAGCGTTCGTGCAACTCGTCCTTTCCGTCATCTACCCAAACACCGTAACTTAGTTAACCGTATTGCGTATCGCTATATACTAACATTATTTCGACAGATACTACAGTGGCGGCGCTAGCACCGTCATCGGTTCTACAACTTCTCCCGCGGCTAAGCCTGCCCTCAACAAGTTGTTCGACAGATATCAAGAGGCTGGTGCGCAGGACAAGGACATCGTCGGAGTCGAGGGAACCATGAAGTATTTCCAGGATACTGGTGTCGACGCCGAAGGTCTGGATGCGCTAGCTGCGCTCGAGATTGTACAAGCGCCCACCATGGGTGAGATGAGCCGCAATGGTTTCGTGAACGAGTGGGAAGAGCGGAAGTGAGTCAGATCTCCAAAAGACTGCTGTAAAGTGACGACTAATTTGCGTCTAGCTGCGACACCGTCGACAAGCAAAAGGCTTTCATAAAGACTATCAAGCGCGAGTTGGCTAGCAACAAAGATCTCTACACTAGGATCTACAAGTACACGTTCACCATCGCCAAATCCTCTGGGCAAAAGGCTGTTCCACTCGACGTCGCTATTGTGTACTGGGAGTTACTTTTTAGTTCCCCCTTATCCGCAGTCAAGTGGACGAGCCCCAACACACCATGGCTCAGCTGGTGGTCGGAGTTTCTCAATTCTTCATGGAAGAAGAGTGTCAACAAGGACATGTGGAACGAGACGCTCAAGTTTGCCCAGCTCACCCTCAACGACGAATCCATGAGCTTCTGGAACGAGGAAGCCTCATGGCCTTCCGTCATCGATGATTTCGTCGGATGGGTCAAGAAGGAGAAGCGCGGTGACGTCCAGGAGGAGGTCATGGACGAGGAGTACTGAGCTCGTCTACTCTTCATCACGATAGTCTCTGGTCATTTCGGCCTCTCTTGTGGTCGACTAGCGGGAGTTTCGGTGGACGCTATGGATTCTTACTAGTATATGGCTGAGGGCGTTCCCGCAACCGGAGGCGGGTTTAGTTGATGCATGGTTACTAGGTGTCATGCGAGCATTACATACCCTTCGCCAGCTTTTGCTGTACTTTCGGTCACAAGAAAGCATATCTTAGTAGATAGAATAGTTCAGCATGAGTCCTCAACGGGCTTAATGCCTGCCATACCACAATACATCCAGCGTGCTCTTTCTTTAGTGTGACACAAGACACCATCTTACCCGCGTATCGACTAGAGGGAGACTGGGCATAAGACTATGAATATTTCTGTTTGCCGCAGTGGCAATGACGACGGGTACATCGATTGACTTGTTGTTGGAATGATACTCGCCGCGGTGTAAATCCGGTAGTGGTGGCGCCACAGTGTGGCTAGTGCAAACTCGCTTATGCTTAGCGTCCAAGCGGAGCCAACACTGGCGGGTTCGATTTTTGCTGCACCACGACAACGTCCAACTTCTCACGACAACTAACCACACAGCAGTCAAAGTGCGTATATCCCATCGGACTGCTGTCGCAATGCTGACTCTACATACAGATGGTCGCCGCTAAGAAGCATGTCCCGATCGTCAAGAAGCGTACGCTGAACCTGCCTCGGTGATGTCGAAATGTCGCGACTGACGTACCCGAATAGACCGCAAGCGCTTCAACCGCCACCAGTCGGACCGCTTTATGTGTAAGAGGCACTGTCGATAGGAACGGAGGAATTTGGATCTGACAATGGATAGGCGTCGACCCCTCATGGCGCAAGCCTAAGGGTATCGACAACCGCGTCCGTAGGCGGTTCAAGGGTCAGGCTGCTATGCCCAAGGTACGCAATGCCTTTACCCCACAACTTGCGAAGAAATATGGCTTTGGGAGTGTGCGCAAGGATGTTCTTGGACAGGGCTGACAAGATGCCTCACAGATCGGTTACGGCTCAAACAGGAAGACCCGCCACATGATGCCCAGCGGCCACAAGGCTTTTGTCGTCAACAACGGTAAGCTATGCACCGACAGTGCTGACGCTGGACATGGCTAACGAATACAGTCGCCGATGTTGACCTTCTCCTCATGCACAACGCTACCTTCGCCGCAGAGTACGTTGGCCCAGATGAGCCATAACTCACCCACATACAGTCACTAATATCCATTTAGGATCGCCCACGCCGTCTCAGCACGAAAGCGCATCGAAATCATTGCCCGGGCGAAGCAGATCGGTGTCAAGGTGACCAATGGCAAGGCCCGTGTTAAGACCGAGTCGTAGATGTGTGCGGATTTTCACTTGGGCGGGGCATACAAGGCGTCTCTCTGATTAGTTACGATCTCAATGGGAGCTTTTCATCCTCTTCGGCTCGCAATACCCCTCGATATGGTATGGGAAGAGGCATGCACTTGGAAAAAGCATTGCGACATGCTACTGCGGGATGACCACGGACATGAAAGGACAGGAGCAGTGGGAATGCAATGAAAAATGAGCCAAACCCAGAGTGTTGACGTGCGGGTGACATCAGATCTGTGATGCGTCTGTGTGGTGGGGTGCATCTCAGCCCTGCACTTGTATTCCCCAGCCTACATTGGCCATGGAGATGCGAGTGACCCAGGGTATATTGTCATCCCTTCGAGTACGTCATGCTCCAGTACTGGCCGCGCATAACTATTACCAGCAGTTTGCGATATCTTCCGCAAGTATGCTGTGGGTAAATACCTAGGCCTCTGCGCCAAGTATCGAATGCGTACAGATCGGATTTGGCTGGGCTATCACATGCGAGTGACCGCACCGCTACGTGACATCAAAGTTCAGTATACAGTTGAGAACCAAGGGCACCCATGGCACGATAGTCAGGATATCAATTATAGCCAAATTTTGGCTATAATCGTCGGTGGCATGAACATCGACCCGGCGGACTGGGCAGCCGTCCCCTTTGGCTCACCATCGCAGCTCAACAACGGAGTTTCTCTGCCAGCTCTCTCAGCTGCTGCTGCTGCCACTCACACCGCACATTTGATCTGCGGTCGATAAGCATGTGCCGATAATAAAGCCGTCCCTGGGTGCCTCAAGCCCTGGCAATTCGTCTTGGCGGTGTCGCAACGCAGTAGAGCCCTCGTGGGCGCTGGGTACGCTGGTATTTGCTCGCGTGCTTTGCGCTAGGTTTCTGGCTGGGAGGATGTTTCATGGTGTGTACCTAGAAGAGTTGAGACGGAGTGAAAAAGGGCGGCGTAACATTGTTGCTTGGTTCGTTTCAACGATTCTGAAATGGATGGCTGGAGCGTAGCTGAGTTTTAGGTCAAGATGGGTTGTTCATTATTGTGCTTCATCGTGGCTCCCCGATTGTTCTTGGGCGCCTTTGTTCCTGTTTCAGGTGTTGAGGCCTCGCTAACGGCTGCGCTTACGAAGATCCGTCCGCACCGTAGGTAGCTCCGCCCGGGCACTCGATTTGCTTCTCACATCCGGATTCCGCACACCTCAACCCACGGTCCCAGCCTCACACCGCCCTGGCGCTGTGCCTCCCCTTGCAATTTCACCACTTTCCAGGTGTCGGCTTGACATGCGTCCTACGTCAGGCGCATTATCTGGCATGATGCGGCCCACGGGTGGCGGAACGGCGACGTGATTGGCCGGCGGAGGTACTTTATCGTCGGCTGCAGCGAGGGAGAGGCACGAACGCGGATTCCCACAGCAAGCGGTATCTTCGCGGGCGCGCAAGAGTGGAAAGAACCGGAAACGTGTGCTGCTGGTGAGAGCTGGTTGAGGGAGTGTGCTGATGACGCATTCCCAATGGAAGCCGCTGGTGCCCGTCTCCTGACAGTCCGATAGGTTTACGTTCGGGGGCGACGTACGAAAGGACTATGTGCTCAGATTCGCATATGGAATCCGACTCTGTATTTCCCCGGTCGTGGCCCGCACTGAACCCACGGTAGGCCGACGCGCAACAACCAATTTCCCTTCTAGCTTCCGTCAGCCTGGGAAAGATTTTCAGGCCCGGCACTATTTTAGCTCCCGTGCGTTTAAATATTTCGACACCCCGGAGCCTTTGTCTCGAATTCTCTCCTTTCACACACACTCTCTCGGTCAACCACTGCTCGAAGGCCTGCTGCGCTCTTCATAGCGACACAGTCGTGCTTTGCACGCAGTGATCAGCGGTCTTCGGTCAGTTACTTCCAGAATTCGCAATCCCAGTACAGAAACTTTCCTCGTCGTATTCGACATCGCCTCCTTTTAGTCAGCCGCTCCAAGCACCACATCTCGCCACCTTACACTGTCAACATCCACTTGTTTTACACCAAACCGTAGAACCAGAACCATATCGAGTACTCGTATCTCCTAGGAACGACCCACAACTCCTACCTATTGTTCCCGGAGGACGAGGCCCGCCAGTGCTCAAAGATCAACCATCTCATCAAACCCACTGGAATGGCACCCAACCTCTTCATAGCCACTCAGAAGGCCTTCGCGCCACACAAGTGGTTCAAGTCTAACAAAGTCGATCAGTCTTCCAGAGTCATTGAGGAATGGTCGCACCCAGTTGAAGGACGTTATGAGAGTATCCCCGGTCGAGGCTGGTTCCTCATCGCGACCCTCGAGGATCACTCGAAGGCTGACGACGCGTCAAACCCAGCGGCTCATTCAAGCAAGCCAAAAGAGTTCGTCACCTTGGACCGACCTATTCCGCTCAAGTACTCACATGCGATTGGCCGCTACTTCCTGGAGCCCGAGTTCTACCAGCGAAAGAAGAAGGCGATGATCAAGACGGAGAAGGGAAAGCAAGTTCAAGCTGGCTTTTTCCGTGTTGATGACGTGACTTGGGTCAAGTGCTGGGACGAAGATGACAACTTCATCCCTGGTAACGCCAATGGTGGCGCTGGGTACCAACGCTGGGTCCTCGATTCCCAGACCCAGCAGTTTCGGCACATGCTCAAGAGAGACGATCCTCATTATGTCCGCTCGCGCAAGAACTCACCTGTGCGCGACATCGACAGCCGTAGTCAAGAGTCGGTCAGCACTGAGTATCGTAGCAGCCGTCCTGGTAGCACCAAGAACACCCACAGCGTTGCTAGCACTCGGCCTAACAGTGTCCGGTACCTGTCTTCCGAAATTACTTCGAACCCGACAAGCCAGCGTCCATCAAGACAGAGCAGTCCCAAGCGCAGCGACAGCATCCCGCTCGAGGAGGCTAAGGCAGCCCTGAGACGCTTGGCGCGAGAGCATGAAGAAGCTGCCGCTGCCTTGGCACGAAGCCGCGCCCATGCCAAGGACCGTGTCGAGCATGTTGACCGCGGTCGTGTTTCAGCACCTGTCGGCAACTAAAAGTGTTTTACGATCGGCGTTTAGATTTCCTGGTGGCGTGGCACTGACGACTTTGCGGCATGGCGTTTGATGTCTCACGAGACTACAGAACGCGTGGCGTCCTGGTCTTCACTGCGCCAGATCATCTACATACGGCTTTGTAATATTCTCCAGTCACACTTCCTTTTCTTTCACAGCCTTGAGCGTTGCTTTTCTATCCAACGACATGAGTTTCGGCAACTGATGTATTTCTTTCACTTCTACGGCGCATCACCAAGAGGGCACAAAAAGCACAATTATACCCGGACTATGGTTTCAACAGGCCTCGTGGCTCACTTGTCCTCACATTCATAGACATGGTTTTTTTTTTCTGTTAGCATAGCGTGGCAAATAGTATCACATCCATCTCCTTCACTGGCGTTTGTTGCCTGTTAAACAGGTGTTGATTGCGTTGCTCGCTACTGACGTTTGCTGAGCCGTCAGCGTTGAAGTTCTAATGCCGGTTTGGCTTGTCTCTGGTTCTCATCACTGTCACATTAGTTTTCTTAAGTCTTGAAGATATTATCTTCCATTCGTATACCGTGATGAATTCAATACTGTACGACCACTTCACAAGTGTTGCATCTACTTCACATCATCGCCTAAGCTCAACGCTTACGTTCTGTGCTGTGCCCTCATAAAAGCTGCTCCATTCAGCAACCTTTTGTCTTTTATTCTCGGTTTATTTTATGCAACTCACATTGATCTTCTTACCCCTGCCTATTTTTGATAGCACGGGAACTTTTTTAACACTTGTATTGACTCCTAATCCAGATCAAGGAATCACGCAACCTTCCAACATCCTCTAGCTTTCCAAAGCGCACCCAGCATCCTATCTTTTATTTCTTTCTTTTCGGGGGGCGAATCGGGCGAGCAGACACAATAGATACCCCAACACCACACCACATCCACTCCGAACCACTAAGCTTCCATCCGCATTCCAACGTCGCGATATTGCGTGCGGGTCGCGGAAATAAAGGGACCAGCACGGTCACGAATACTCCACTCGAAGTCACCTCCCGCTCTCACGTCCTCTCTGAACGTGGGAGCGACGACCTCGTTGAGGAACCGCTTTCCGCTACTATAACGCGAACAACGCACGACGCTAGAACTATGACGGAAAAGAAGGAAAGAGATTTGGAAATGGGTGACGCCGTATTGGAGGACGGGCCGGGGAAGTACGTACCGCAGAACAAGAAAATCGACCATACTCAAAACTCGGAGGACGACGACGACGACGCCACACAACAAGAAGACGCTGTACAAGAAAGAACCCTTGATTCTACACCCAAAACGTCCCCCGCACCGCACGAAACTCCCCGTAGCGCCGCACAAGACGAGAACGCGTCATCGCTGCACATCCCCCGGCCCTGCATCTGGGCCCTACACGACGTACCCCCTGATCCGCATCGTCGTCGCGTACTGCGGGATACGGCGATGTGTATGGCGGAGTGGATGGGTACTATGGATGGGGGTGGAGAGATGTTGTTGGTGGCGTATCTTGGGCTGCTTGTTGAGATGGGGGCTGGGGTTTTGGAGGGTGTTGGGAAAGAGGCGGAGGTGGAGGGGGGAAAGGAGGGGCGCAGGGAGGTAGGGTTGAGGGAAGGGTTTATACGAAGTAATGCGCCTTCGCCTGAGAAACCGGAATCGCAGGAATTGTGTCAGGAGACCAAGGAGGTTATAGCGGGGGTTGCGGGTTTGAATGAGGAGGCGCGACGGAAAGAAGAAGATTTACGTGTCTGGCTCCAGAGTCAGATCCATACCCAGATGGGTGTCTTGCCGCTTCAAGGCCGAGTCGACGATTTCGAGAAATGCGGGGAGGCGCGTTTGGCAACGAAGCGGGACGTGGGTGCTGACAGTAATTTGGAGGAATCGCGTCGCTTGGACTCTTTTGTCGACTACACTGGGTCTCTGGGCTGCGATCCTGTGCGCGATGGCCCCGATGCGGACTGGAGCGCTGCTGGTACCGTGGCGGGGATGCGAGGCGGTATGGGTGGGAGAGATGAGGATGAAGAGTATGTATATGGTGATGGCGAGTATAAGAACTGGGACCAGATTTATGAGGAAGAGGAGGAAGAGAGGAAGGGTGCTAAGACGTGCGAGTCGAGTAGCACTATGGACCAAGGGCCGCGGACCGAAACGACGTGCACAGACAAGGCTATCCAGACCGACGAAGAGGCGCATAGCGAAGCAATTCAAGAGCTGAGACGCCAATTTGCGCATTTGGAAATGCGCATTCATCGTCTCGGTGAGACACGGCACACTGAGCCTAAGACCGTGCGATTCGCGGCTCGTCGTCGAGATGAGGGTTCGCGTGTGGAAGAAAGGAGTCGCAAGGAAGGACTGCCAGAACATCAAAAACGAGGACACGAGCATGGAAACGACACCAGTACTAGTATGAGTTCTAAACATACCGACGAAGAAGACTCCACGCATCCACTCAACATATTCGTCCATCGAAACTTGAAGATTCCTTCGGCCGGACCTGGATTGCCCACCATGGTTTTCGGCCAACATACTCAGGTCCTGCGGTTCCGCAACGGAGCCACTGCCGAACAAGTACTGGACTTGGACTCGGGTAGGTATGACCTCATGCGGCGTTGTACCGACGATATCCGAATCACGCGTGTCGTGTCTCGTGGGGTGGAAAATGAACTTCTGGGAGTTCTGGGCCGGATTTTCTTGGAATCAGAGGGAAGGGAGCCGTGGGATGTGGTCAAGGCTAAGTGGTGGTCGGGTCGAGAAGGGGAGACGTTTATTATTAGTGGGAAAGATGTACAGATTCTTTACAACGACCACGCGGAAGAGGAGGTTGTGCGTATGCGCGGCGGGAGTGGAGGAGAAGAAGAAGGGAAAGAAGACGACGATGGCGAAGATTGCGAGCGTGATGCGAAGCGTATGCAACGATTCCAGCAAGAGCAAACGGACAACGAAAGGGTCGACACGCCTATCCCAACCTCACCCCATCTTCTCTGTCAGCGCGGTACATCGCGGTTTGGCGGTTTGGTCATTAGCTACATCATCATCTATGTGCCGCCCGGATTCGTCATTCCTTTTCACGGTACCGGTAGGCCTAGTATCGTCTTCTCGAGCGCTGCAACGATTTACCATTTCCCTAGTGGCGCGACCCCTGACGTCGTGAAGCGAGAAGCGTGGAAGCAGAAAGCTTGCGGCGAGGGACACTGGTCCGCTGTCAACGTGTGCAGGATACAGACTGAACAAACGGAGCAAGAGATCAAGAATGCTGTCGCGAGCATGTGGCAGACAATGGGACTCGGCTGGGATGTACTCCTTCGTGGTGAATGGCCAGGTGTAGGACAGGGTGATACATATCTTGTCAACGACAGCGACCTCGGACTTACCTGCACTGCTACAAATCCGGACCTCGTTCCGCGTATTCGAGGCGGGCAAGGGGGTACACCAGACCCCTCGATCTTGGAACCTATACAGAAAAGACGGTCGTCTACTGACCAGGGCCCTACCGGCGACTTCAACCGCGTCTACGAGCACCTGATGGAAAGGACCGCGAAAGCATGTGCAGCCGAGTCCACATTGTCGGAATGCGCAGAAGCGTGGATGACGCTGGCCAGTGTGTTGCAGATGCGCAACCGTGCTCTTGAGCTAGAGCTGGACGAGTACAAGGAGACGCAATACAGTCTTATCCAGGATCTGCACTGGCAGCTGGGCACGCAGGTGGAGCTGGAAGAACAGGTCGAAACTGCGGAAGCGGACAAAGCTGCGATGGGGGAGGAGCTCGAGGATCTGAAACTTCGGTGGATGCGCTTGGTCGAGTTTGTTACGGAATATCCGGACCGCTTGGTCGTGGACGAGAAGAAGAAGAAGGAGATGAGCCGCCCGGATGAGGATCACGTCAAGTCACCCGGTCTGTGGACAATGCGAGGCGGCCACAACGAACCGAAGCCAGCGCCATCAGATGACAGTATTTCATCTGAATCGCCTGGGCCATGGACGGCTAGTGCGGCCACATGCTTCGATTTCTTTCCCGACCGGTCTGCGATAGTCTTCGTGGGAGAGGCGCCACAGATCTACCAGTTCCCCGGTGCATCCACGCTACCGGAGATCCAAAAGATGCTTGAATCTGGGAGCGCTAAAGACGACGTCAAAAAGGATCAGTATTGCTACCGCATCTTGGAGATTATGAAGATCCGTGAGCGCATGGGTGTGCAGCTACCTGATACGTTGCGCGATGAGCGCGTCACTATCGGTATTCCGTACTTCCCTCCAGACACTCTATTGGATGACAATGTCACGATTGCCGCGTGGCAGACTTTAGATGCGGATGGGGAGGGGTTGAGCACGTTGGTTCAACGACTTGATATTGAGAAAGAGATGGCTACAAAGTCTGGAGATGCGTCGCTCAAGGAGTCGTCCAGCGACGAAGAGAAGGACTACTACCATGACGTTGGTGACCTGATCAACACACTGATCGAAGACGCTGAGGGCGACGCCGATGGCGAGTCGCCGAAGTTCTGTGTGTGCGACATGTGTACGCTTGATACGCGAGAGACGTACTTCAACATCAGCGACTTGCAACCCACGCCCGTTGTCTCCGTGCGTGGCGGAGGCAGTAGCTTCGATCTTCACGAACATAGACGTGCTAGCGACGTCGACTCAGACGGGAACCGACAATTCCCCTTACTATCCCCGCGGCTCTCTACATCACCAGACGCCCCTCCAGACACACCAGAGCAGTACGGCACCTTCCCAGCAAATGCTTCACATGCCGCTCAAGACCACGAACTCGCTCCCTCTACCGACCCCCTCAGCCTCCGCCTCAGCCGCCTCATGTTCCCATCGCCATTCGTCCAACAGCGCGAAGGCAGCATCTGTCGGTTCAACTGGCGGCTCACCAAATACCTGAACCCACAGTACCGGGACAAGCGATCCCGAAGCTTCAAGTACATCACCAGCCCCTCCTGCTCAGCCTGGGAAACGCAACTAGACCACCACCGCGAACATTGCGACTTTTGCCACCTGCTCTTCATGCAGGAGGACTACGCTTCCGGGGATGTCATTACCCACGAAGACGATGCGCCGACGCCTACCAGCGGACCCGGACGCCCGTGGACGACAAGCACCTGGCCCAACAACAGCAGCGCAAACACATCCCCCTTTCCCATCGTGCAAGACCCGGATCCGCGTCTGAGGGGCGGGGGAGGAGCGGACCCTGCGCAAGAAGATGAAGCGTTGTACTTTGATGACGAAGAAGGCGAAGACTGGCGTGACGAATGGAATGACCTAGCTAGTCGCACTGCTACCTCTTGCGCCGATTCTTCACACTATCGACGACGTACATTTCGAAACTCGAGCACTCTTTCTACAAAGTCTGTCTCCTTTGCTCCTTCGCCTGTCCTTCGATCTCGGCGTCAGCACCAAATATCCGAGGTTTATCTTTTGAAGAATGGTATAGACGGGGATGAGAGTGCGTACGATTTGCAAAATGCGGCTAGGCTTCATGTGCGCTGGAAGGGAGATGCTCGGGGCTCGACTCACAGTGAGCTACCAGCCGTTCAAGGTGAGTCTACTCCACCACCCCCATCTCTAAATACGCACCACAGCCGCCATGCCCCAAGATTAACCCAGCACATCCCTCTAACCCATCCCAAGACCACCACCTTACCATACCTCCGCCATCCGCAAACTAAATCCAATGTCCGAACTCTGGACCCACTCCACATCCAGCACCACAACGAGTGGAACAGCACCCACACCACCACCATCCCCCCTCTCACCCTTTCCGAACTAGTAACCGGACCCTGGCTACAAAACCCCCGCCCCGCCCCACCCATCCCAGCCTCAAAAATCAAAAACCACAGGGTTAGAGCGCTGGCGTATATTTACAGCAAACGTGATCGTGGTATTAAGAACAAAAGGAGCGGAAATTTTTTCTTTCGAGCCTCCTCGAATCTCGTCAGAAACAAGACGCAGCCCATCCACCGTATCCTCAAATCAACAACACAGCGCCCTCCCGCGCCAAACCGAGACAGACCGCGAAAGAAAAAGCAACAACTACGACGGGGAGTAGGTCTATGTTGTAAGCGCGTGAAAACCATCTTCATCGGTGTGGTACGCTATCTGCAGCGACAAAAAAACCGTGCTGGAAGTACGGTTCAGGTTCAGAAGCCTGGTACTACTAGCACACGACCATCACTGGTACACGTCCACAATCAACACCCAACAAACCCCACCACCACCCCAACCCCAACCCCAACCCCAAAAAACAAACCCCTACCTCCCCTACCCAATCCCCATCCCAAATCCGCCGCCCCAGTCCCCGAAACAAAAACACTGCTCGAACGCGCATACGCATGGGCCCACATGAAAGACGTAAGTCAGGCCCAGATTCTTCACGAGGATAGTGGGGCGACGGTGGCGGGGCCGAGCGATCTTGTTGCGGAGGCTTTGATGTGGATTTTTTGGGAGGAGAAGGCGAGAACAGTGGGATGAGGAAGGGGGTGGGGATGGGGATGTAAGTACGAGTTATTCAACCAAAAAATATTCAAGGTTATTGATAGTTTTAGATAGATAGCATGGGGATAAGTCCTCGTTATACATGTATATACACTCCTGCCCTCTCGCCAAAAAAAGGGGGGTTCATAGTTTTGTATACACTATACATCCCATGCCCATCCCCCCCTCCCCCACATCATCTACGCAATATAAGCATACAACCCATCATCCTCGCGCTCCAAAAACTCCTTCTCCATCAACCGATCAATATTCCTCTTAATCCCACTAACCTCCAACGTGCCCCTACTGCGCGTCGCCATGATCGTCTCGCTAACCAGCTCCGCATGACTAATTCTCTTCCTCGCCTTCAGGATCCGCACGATAGCCGCCTGCGTTTCAAAGTTGCGATCCGCCGCCACGCGCTCATGCGTTTCTTTGTTTTCGGCCGCCGTCTCCTTGAGCTGGACGGTGTTGATTTTGATTCTGTATTTGGGGTCGGAGAAGGAGGTGGAGAGGGTGAAGGTGTCTGATTCGTGGATTTCGCGTCCTTTGGGGTGTTTAGTTAGGGGCCGAATTTTGGCGCAGGCGAGGGATTGGAGGGTGCGGTTTAGTTCGGCGGGTGCTGGGATGTTTGTTAGTGTATGGGGAAAAGAGGGGGTGGGAAGGGGGCATTTTTACGGAGTCCTGTGGCTTGCTTGAGGTAGTTGTAGTCAATGTGCTCGTCGTCCCGGCGACCGTTGAAGAGTAAAAGGACAATGGCTTGGAAAGAGGAGACGACGAGCTCCTTGGCCCCCTTTGGAAACTTGGCCTTTAGTTGACAGTGGGCAAGCGCGTGTTTAAATTCTAACTTGCGACCCGAGTGCTTGGTCTTGTAGTGTGCTTCAAACTTGCTGATGGCGGATTGGATCTGCGGAGGTAAGATAACAGGCACGGTGGCGTATGTTGGCCAGGCAGATGCGGAAAGCACATTGACGTTGAGATCGAGAGCGAGCTTCTCATTGCGCTCCTCGCTGATATTTTTGTACGATGCCATCTCCTCACGCGAGAGCTCGACGTCACGGAACATTTGTTCGAGGTTGGCGGTGAAGCCAGCACCACATTCTAGGACAGCGTTAGTATGCTTGGTCCTGCAGCATGAAAACGAACTTACCAATTTTCAGCCTCGATAACATGCTCCTCTCAGCATCTGCGCTCGCGCTCCTACCCATCAACAGTCGTCTCGCCAGATCTTTCTTGTAGAAGGCTTCAAACACAGCCTTGCCATGCAGAAAGCGGAAGAGATCGAGCACTTGGTCAAGCTGGTTGTTCACTTCTGTATCCTCGTCAAACACAGCGTCCTCATTATCTTCATCGGCATCTACAGCGGCAGGCTTTTCGGCCTTGCGGCTCAGTTGTGCGGGTATGGCTTTGGCGCCTCCTCTGAGCAGCATATCCACATACTTGGCTATCATTTCGCCAGTCTTTGAGTTATCCGTGCCCCAGCTGGCACTCGTCTTCTTTGTCTTGTTCATGAACTTGTCAAAGGACTCGCGTAGACCATGGCCCAGATCCTCATTTCGGTGGAAGGAGGTCTTCCAGATGGTGTCAAGTTGACGCTTCAGCGAGAGAAGTTGGATCACCATGTTGTCTTGCTCCTTGTCGTTGAAGACCATCGCGGTGCCTTCGTCTTCTATCCACTTCATGAAACCCGGCCGTAGCTTGGCGCCGAGCCTACGTCGCTCAAGTAATGTGTAGAGTAACCCGAGCTCCTCAATCGCATTGGCTTCAAGGAGGTCGGCGAGCTCGTCTTGGTTTATCAGCCTTGACTCCTTTTTGGATATTAAGTGGTCTTCCAGTAACGTCAGGAGTTCTCGCTTCGTAGTACTGGGGAGACTGAACCTCTCCACTCTCATCATCTCGCGATCCATGAGCGCCCTCGCGCTTCGGACGTACTCCGGCAGCGACTTCTGTGCGCTCTCCGCATCCGCCCATTTCACCACGTATTCCTGGCTGAACTCCATCAAGCGCGGTTCAAAATGCCATGTGTAGACTTGCATGTCGTTGAACATGTTGACTGTATTGGAGAACATGTCGCCGTCCAGGTCGCCGCCCGTTCGATCGGCCGCGACGAGATCACATGCGCCGTCGATAATGCGAGGGTTCAGCTTCGCATTTTCGAAGACGATGGAGCGAAAGAGGTTTATAGAGATGTCACGCAGAGACTCGTGACGCGGCAGCAGGTAGGCACGGTCGAGGTAGCAGAAGATCCAGTCGAGATATTTCTGAAGGCTGTCAGTATGTTGGGTCGGCCCAAAGGTTCATGCACTCACCATCTGACTGTTCCACACTGTCCAGGCCTGCAGCGTTGCCCGCAACACATCGACGTTGGTCCGAGCCAAGCTCTCCTTGACCTTCGCCTTCAAAGTCGCTCCAACGTAGTCTTTGCACTTCCCAACCAATCGTTCCTTGATGTCCTTGGCCATATTCTGCCGACAGACATTCTCCACGCCCCGATACAGCTCCTCGAGACTGAAGTCGATCTCGTCTTGCCGGAAGATGGTATCGAGGGCCTTGTCGATCTTCTGCCATGTCTGGTCCAGAAAGACCTTTGGGTCCACCTTCCTCGTGGGCTTGAAGTTCTTCACCAACAGCCGCTTTGGGCCGCTGTTCGCGTGCATATTCGGCGCGGCCTTGCGCATCCCGCTCCCGCTCCGTGGGGCATTGGCCTTTGCGGGGCTGCTATCCGGGCTTGAAGTGATGTCCACCACGTGCGCATTGCTCGGTATATCTGCCCGCTTGCTGGGGAAGTGATACATGTCGGCGGCGCTCATCTTGCTCATGGGCGTGGGAGGGGTGGCGACCTCGGTGCTAGCTATCGGAGAACTCTCGCGACGGGTACGCTTGCTGGTGGGCGATAGCGGAGCTGCAGAGGCGACGTTTGGCTTCGACTGCGTTGTAAAGAGCTCCTTGATGGTCTTGCCCGAGTGCTTCCGTTTCAACGCACCTGCATTGGCGGACATTGGGCGGATGGGAGAAGGCACAAGTTGGCGTTGCGGAGCTGTGGATGTTGCCGGCGCGGTAATGGAGTGACGCGCCTGGACCAAACCGCTTTCGGCGCGCTTGCGGGAAGTGACGATATCGATAACGAATCCTAGTGAATCTGACTAAGAATGCTACCACCTCACCACCTCTCCGGCCTCTTCTTTGATTATTTGAACCCTGCAGTTGTGCTTCTCACCATTTGTTCGTAATTTACCACTAAACCTCCGACTGCCCATGACCATATTCGTTTCCCAAAATCGTATCATTTCATAGAGCTGCGACGTTCCAAACCAAACCTATTCCCCCAACGTGTCTCCCAAACATCAAATTCATATCGGTCTTTTGGTTTCATGGTATTCCAACGCCCCAAGCGCCAAACAGTTCTATAACCCCCCAATACCTGTTTTCACACCTCCAAACGCTACCCTAAAACCAGCCCTTCTTCCTCCGCTCACCCCTCAAGTCCCGGTCGTCTCTCCGGCCCATCATACGCTTTTCCCTCTGCTCGAGTTGTCTCAGTCCCTCCATCTCCTTCAGTACGTGTTCAAGAAGATCCTTGCGGCGCACGACATCGAGATGGCGCTTGATCTTGGGGTCTTCTTTGGCGAAGCGGTCGATTTCTTCTTGTGAGAGGTTGCGGCCTAGGCGGGCGTCGAGTTCACGTGGGAACTAGGATCCGTGTTAGTGTTCGTGAAAAGAATAGCTGTGAGGACTAGCGCTTACAATGTAGTAGAATTTGGAGAGAAGTTCAGCGTCAAGGAAGAGATCGGCCGTCGTAGTGAGCTTGTCTGCGACAGCGTCCAGGAAGACTTCTGGGCAGTGGTATTTGTTCTTCTTTGTTGCGCATTGTTTGCTCTTGACCGCGAGGAGGCGCATTTTGAGCACGTCGACGCGGTCGCGGAGGAAGACTGCTTCACGACCTGTGTTCTAGTTAGTATTGAAGTGCACCAGGGTTGACATGTGAGATCATACCTTTTGCAAGAAGCGCCGAGCTGAATCCACCGGCGCCACCAACTCCATCGCCCTCAAGCACGACTTGTCCACTTCGTACACGGTCAATGAAAGACATGACGTCTCTGACTCTCTTGCGCCCACCGACCTCATCTTCAAGCTGTTTGACTGCCGCCTCTACCACCTTCAGTTCGTCTTTCAACACAGCAGAAACATTTTCCCGGCCCTTAGCCCACTCACTGTCCTCAACTTCGATGCGGTATTTGTAGGGCTTGATGCAGATCTCCAGCTCATCTGAGATGTCGTACGAGAGGTCCTTTAGTATGGACGTGGAAGCCTCAGTGATAGCTTGTCGTGCAAAGGGATGAGCGGCGAATCGTGAATTAGAGATGAGGCGGTCGATGTGTGCTTGCAGCGCGTTCGCGATAACATTGGTAGCTAGGCGGCCGACACCGAGTTTCGTCAAGGCAGCACTGGAGCTGTCCAGTTTGATCTGCCATATTTGGTCTTCTCCTTCTACGTCTGCCTTGGCCAGGTTGGTCAGGGGATCTGTCTCCGGAAATGGAACGCTTAAGTCATCGAAAGGCCTGTTCCAGTAGCGTTGTGCGAGCAAGTTCAGTACTTGCTGGTCGAGTTCGTGCTTGAGTAGGTCGCGGACCTGTTGTCGACCAAACTGATCTGTGAAGCCTCGGAAGGAGTGCTTGAAAGCGTCCAGTGACTCTGCGAGGTATGATTCGGCGCTGATGGGACGTTCGTTGTATTGCACCTTGTACTCATATCTCGCATCTTCGAGCTCCCTCTGGATGGCTTCGCTCGTCGTCTTGAGACTGCCAGCCATTGTCTGCTCAAGCACGTGCATCAGCTTCTTCTTTAGATTCTGTGTGCCCAAGGCGAGCTCCGGTCCTTCCGAAAACTCGGGATGTGAGGAGAAGTAGGCCTTTTCGTTCTTCGTGATGGCACCTGTGATGTTGCCGTTACCGCGGCTAAAGAGCTTTGAGCCACCAGCACCAGCCGGTGCGCGGCACACGACACCGACATAGCCCAGTCGTAGAGCGTACTTCTGGTCGCTGAGCAGACTGGCGCCGCGCTCGGGATCTACAAGATCCATCTTCGTGATGACGCCAATAGTCCTCTCGCCGCGCGGGTCCATCCTTCTTGAGGCACGTAGGGCTGTGCTGTTGGCAAGATCTACATCGGCTGCCGAGATGGCGAGGATAACATTGGGCGCCTTGATGTACCTCTCGCAGAGCTGAGCAATCTTCTCTTTCAGCTCCGGGGGCTGGTCCCGACCAACAACCTGGATGTACCCGGGCAAATCGATCAGCGAGAGATCTGGGACGTTTGGCGAGTAGATTCGCAGTTGGATGGGGTCGTCCGACACGCAGTCACGAGCCGGTACCGCCAAGTTCAGATCTGTCAAGGTCTTCTGTACATGGCTAAAATCTGTGACCTTGCCCAGTCCAAGGGCAGGAAACTCGCAGTACTCTGAGTGCGCGTCCGGGGTGTTGACGAGCGTGAGTTCGATCGGTCGTCGTGTGACCATGTTGTGTCCCTTGGGCAGAAACTCATGGCCCACAATGGCCTCCAACACCGAGCTCTTTCCCGAGGACTGCGAACCGATAACGACGATGGATGGTAAGGTGAGCGTGTCGGACTGTCCGACCGTTTGCAGCAGACCCCGTATCTCGATCATCTTCTTGGTGAGCATCATCATCTGCTCGTCCCTGGCAATCTTCTCCGCCTCTGGCTTGTCGTCGTCGTCCTCATGTGCATATCCAAATGCTGCCGCCGTGGAAGCACCAGCTGCCGCCGTTCCAGCGCCGCTCTGCTTCGGCTCTTCGGGACCCTTGCCGCCGCCATTGCCGCCGCCTGCACCGCCCGAGTCGTCTTTGGCAAGGAGGCGTTGTAGCCATTCGGGATATTGCACGCCCTCGAGCTCGTCCTTGGTTGATTTGAAGCCGCGTTCGATCTGATCGAAAAAGCCGTTTGCCGTGGTCAGTGCGCCGCCAGCGAGTTCGGTCGCGCCGTCTTTGGTTCGGTGGAAGAGATCGAGGGCAAAGGTTCCGGCCTCTGTTGCCTGTCAGTGCTCTCTACTCGTAAAGCAGCAGGCAGGCATGGATACGTACGGCCAGCTTGATACTGGATGTACGAGACACCAGCAATGACAGCCCCCCCAGCCGCAGCCCCCACAGTCGCAAACTTGCCGACAAGCTTGGGTATGACTCTCGCAAAGGATATGGACCGGGTGGCGGGAAGGTTGTGCAGCGCGTAGCTACCGAGCGGCCATGGTCGTCGCTTTACGAGGCGGAGGCCGGCTTCGTTGCGCAGCAGGCCGCCGGCGGGCAGCGAGTGCGTGGTGTAGAGGCGTGGGGTGAGGAGCGGTGTGCGGCGTGCGAGCGTCGAGAGGCGTGTCGCGACGAGCCTGCCGCTCATGTTTACGACGGGAAGACGACAGTCGGGTGTAGGTGTAGGTGTAGCATGGGAGATCGGATGTTGCCGTGCTGGGTCTAGGTAGGTCCCGGTGGCTGTGGCTGCAAGGTTGCATGCACGTCACACTTCAACTTTTGGTACGGGTAGGTACGCGTGCTCGGACCACCATCCCGCGTGGGGCGGCTGGAGGCAGTAACAAGACACAACCGCCATATTCGGTCCTAGTGCATAGGTACTATGTACCATGGGTATCATCTTTACGAGCAATTACTTCAGACACAGCATCGCTCTCTCTCCAAACTTATGCAACAGCGACCCTTCCTCCTTCATCATGTCCCGCAGCCACTTCCTCGACCCCTCCACTTCCCTGCTCGCAAACTTGACGAGCACAAACCCCCTCACATTGGCCGCACTCCATATGAGACCATCCGTCTTCTCCCTCTGTTGCCTCTCATACCTCCTCTGCTCGTGCGGCAGCAGTTCGGGCTGCACCGCGTCGCCCCAGTTCCTTCCACCTATGCGAGACAAGGCCTCGAATTCATCCAGGAAGAACTTCGACAGCGACGAGAAGATCGGGCCGCGTATGATGACGGTGCCGAACACGGAGTAGTTGTCCATGCGCCAGGACAAGGGCATTTCCGTCTTGCCATGCTTGTCCAAGATCAAATTGTCCCGTACAAGGAGTCTTCTCTTCCCCGTCTCCTCCGCTGTCCACACCTCGTTCCGGCTTTTGTACTCATACATGTCCCAATTCTCTCCTCGCGCTGATCGGCCACTAGTCACCCAGTCACAGACGCACAAATTGCCCCGCCCTTTCTCCAAATGGTAAACTTGAGACTGTGCGAAAGCCGCGTGGGCGAAAGGTTGCACGGGATCCGGAAGATACACTAGCGCAGAGTTTTGTTGCAGGTTGACCGTCATATGTTGTCGAGAGACTAGCTCCGGAGAAGGTGTTTTGAAGATTTTTGTCGAGCCCTGGGTTAACAGGATGAGCCGGGTGTTGCTGTCTACTCTCACATGCAGGTCTATGCTGTCCCCAGCCACTATACCGCCACCATAGGTAAGAAGGAAGACTGTGTGGATGAGACGTGGAATTGCCGGATCCACGCTATCATCTGCATCTTTCACGTAGTTTGGTGGCGGTAAAGGATCGGGAGCGACCAGCTTGAGTGGGTATTGATATGATACGGTGCGGAGTACCGGCTTGTCTGGTGGCAGAATGTCGAGGACGATGGACCCCTGGCCAGGTTTGGATGTAGATGCACCGAACGGGGAGGTGAAGGACATGGCCGGGTGTTATTGGGCCTCGCAATATATCATTTTTTTTTCAGAAGCGGTCCTCTAGTTGCTGACCTTCACTATAGTAAGAGACTAGTGCCGGTATCATATCGAGGGCAAACAGGAAGAAAGCGGTAACATTAAATAGACGCACGGCAGTAGGAAGTGCACTTCCCATATTCGACTAGCGTCAACGCCCGGACCACTGCCCCGCCGTAACACACGGTAACACTTTTGCAGCGCCCACCGCGCCGGCAACAAATCTATCAAGCCACTCGACAACGACTTTGCGCGCGTTCGAACCCCGCTCCCGACAGCTTCGACGTAGAGCTAAAGAACGCCCCTAAAAAAATTGCCGTTTCTTCTCTTACACCGATTCCAGCGCGCAAGTGCGACCCCGCTGTCAGCTGCAGCCAGTCACGTCCCGAACCGATCAGCACCCTGCCCCGGGACCCGGCCTACGTTCGAATCGCCCCCTCGCCATTATTGACATGTCTTGAGAGTCTCGCCCTCAATTCGTTCACCTTGGGTAGTTGGAAGGGGACGGGCGGAGCATTATGGCGACGGGATTCGACAAGCTTTTGGACTTTTTGCTGACAGAGATTGCTCTGCGTGGCGTACAAGGTATGCATGACTCAATACGCGCATGAGGTCGTCAGTTCGATTCATTTACCTGTACCGTTACTTTCGACGAGTTTGCTCGCAAGCGTCCGCGACTTTTTTTCATGTTGTTGCGCGAATATCTCAAGTCCCGCTTTTTCCACTTTATGACCAGATACTGACTGGGGTTCCGCAGGTGCCAGCAGCAAAGACTTTCGTCAAATCATTCACACATTCTACGGGGGGCCACAATGTGACAAGAAACCCCAAATTGACGGCCATGGAGACTCCGGTGTTCTATCAGCCGACCTCGGTCGCATGTTCTATGAGCGCATGTGGCAATGGGTCACCAATCATCCAGACATCCGCATCATCTACCAGAAGGAAGCTCGGCAGTACACGCTCTCTGAGTTTGAGGCGGCCGAATTACATGAGACGGGCACAATCGGAGCGACCCCATCAACAGACTCAATACAACCGTTGAGTGCATCCTCCGACGGTGTATCGCAGCCTTCCAAAGCTCTATCAGCATTAGGACAAGCCCTACGGCAACAAGTCGTTAATGAAGGGAAACTCTCGAAAGCTCTTGCGGGCCCGGACTCTCACGATTCAGCTACCACCTTGCCACGCCAGTGGCCTCGCAATGTGCCCGGGGGCCCATCGTCCACCAGTGCCGTCTTCGACAAACCGGATCCAAGCATTACTGCCCCTCGACTTTATGCTAGTCAGAATCGGATCTGGCAAGCTTTGACGGGTCACAGTATTGACCTAAAAAAGGTCCCCTGCATGGAATTTGTGCTGCTCTCCCTCATCGCTGCTCGAGGAGCAGCGGGAATCCCTCAACCCGAATTGGTGCGGATCAGTGGACAGGACAAACGGTCTGTTCCCAAAAGGACGATGGAATTGGCCCGCAAAGGGTACATCGCCAAGTACGAAGTGCAGGCCGGCAAGGCGCGCACTAGTCTTTGCATCCACAGACAGTTCATTTCGCAGAATACTTTCATTGGATCTAGTGCCGTCGAGGATGTGTACATGAAGGACGGGACATTCGTGGTTAGGAACTTCCCTCAACTGCTCTACGATAAGTTTGGAAAGGGTGGTGTTGTTCCTACGTGGAATATCAGGAAGAGACTGGTAACTATCCTCCCGCGATGTTGCAGTATCACTCGCTAACCATCACAGGGGGTGCCGATGGAAGCGTGGAACAAGCGCGCCACCCAAGGTGCACTCATTCGACTTGACCAGAGCGGAATGATTAAGCGATGCAGAGTTCGCAAAAAAAAGAGCATAGACACTTGGATCACGTGTATTCAGGTCCTGCGCGAACCACGCGACGAGGACTTGAAAAACCTAGGGTTCCGACGCACAGCTAACGTGGTGGATGAGGCGGTCAACGAACTACTCGACGAAGATGTCGATGGAGATACACTGATGAGGGACCTTGAAGTCGACATGCTAGACGCCGATGTCGAAGTGGACACCCAAGTTAGCACACACCCCGCCATTGACGATTCAGATCGGATCCCCCCACAGTGGACGCCTGATCGTTTCCTGGCTAATACAGTTTACGACGCCGTGGCGGTGAGTGGCATGGATGGATGCGATGCTGAGGTGCTGCGCGATCGACTTGTCGGACCCTTCTGGAGACGCCCAATTGAGTCGTATTTCACCCGTCTGACGGAAGACTGGGAGAACACACAGCCTTTTCATCTTCGGCATCTAGCGGTCATCAGGGACCAAGGTGTGACTTATGAGAAAAAGTTCATCCACTACCTCTACCGTACGTTTTCAACCTTTCAAAAGGCTGTCGACGCCGGTGTGGCTCGTTGGGAAGGTGTCAGCAACTCGAAGGCGAACGAGGTCACGAAGACTGCAGCGAATGGCCAGCTGCTCAACGCTTGGGGCTTCCCTATTGTTAACCCGAAGGATCTTTTCCGTGGCAATGGCTCAGCCACACTGTCTGAAGCTGGCTCGTCGGTTGTGCAACCGCGTGGGCACGGTCCACGATGGGACATTGCAGTTGCGGAAGAGATCGGCTACAAGAGATCGGGCGCGACTACTCCGAAAACCGCTATGCTGCGTGCGGCCCGTCTCAAGAAGCAGGCAAAACCCAGGAAGGAACCTACCGCTCGGATAGCAAGAGTTCCAAAGCCACCCAAGAATGCCCCCGATTTCTCACTCACTCCTGAAGAGAGGTTTTCACTAGGGCTGGGGCCCAGTGCCCGTGTAACTAAGAACATCAAAGAACAGATTCTTGCGCACCGCCAAAAGACCGGAGATCCGACGTCATTGCCAGATCAAATCCAAGAGGGGCCAGCGAAGCGCCAACTTAGCGTGCCCCTCATGACAGCAGAAGAGCGGGTGGCCGCAGGCTTGTCGGCTAGGGGAAGATTAGGCACAAAGCGAGAGAATGAGATCCGCAAACAGCGCGGACTACCTCTAAAGGTAAAGAAGAAAGCGGCGAGAAAATCGACTAAGGAGCCGACCTTGCTTAGCAAACCTCAAAGAATCGCATTGGGTTGGACAGATCATGGTCGATTACCGCAAGCCATTATAGATGGTTTGCGTGAAGAGCGCGAGAACGGCATTGCGATTGAAGACTCCAAGGTAATAGCAGAGTACATGGATTTCATGAGGGCTCGAGCAACCGAATTAAGCGCAAAGAAAAACGGTGCTACATCCAATCAAAAGCAATCGTCGCCCATACAAGATCCCAGCACTCCTGGTCTGAACCGGGACACGGAAAACTCGACAGATTTTACGGCCAAGAAACCTGATACCACAGGATTGACATCCACGGTTGACGCAAGAAAGCGGAAGGCTGAAGATATGACCCCGTCGCCAACAAGAGAGAAGAAGCGACGCACACGACAGA
Source organism: Decorospora gaudefroyi (assembly GCA_010015605.1). Taxonomy (NCBI): domain Eukaryota; kingdom Fungi; phylum Ascomycota; class Dothideomycetes; order Pleosporales; family Pleosporaceae; genus Decorospora; species Decorospora gaudefroyi. The sequence continues at coordinate 143,941 of ML975258.1, forward strand.
AAGCATTACAGAGACATGCCATAACGCCCATGAGGTCGCAGTCACCGTCATCTTCGGAGGCCATAGATTCACTAGGGAGGGGAACTCCATTGATGACCCCGGACGAGGAGCATGGAGGTGATGCAAACCCAACGGATGCAGCAAATCCCATGTATCTTGTTCAGCATATGCCTCTGCCGGTTGAGGATATAGTCGCTCAAAGCGTCGAAGTTCAGCAATCACCAGGCGTAGTGGGCAAGACCTATGTGCAACCCGACCCTTCTCAACTTGATTCTCGGGACAGAAGAGTTTTCGAACGTTACGAGATGCGGAAATCATCAGGGCTCTATCTAAATCCTTATGTGAAGCAGAAGCTCCCACGAGGGCGACCGCGCAAAGCACTTATTGCAACCTTCAAGCTATCGAGCCTGGCAAGTTGCGAGTGGTTCTCAGCTGATCAGAGTCAAATGCAAGAACCTCAACGCCGTTCATTCGCAACACCTGAACCTTCTACAAAGAGTACCACCCACCAGGTAGAGGCGTATACCGTTCAACGTCATTCTTCGACCGCCGATGCTTCGTTGCAATCACCACTGGACACACACCCGACGACTGAGATAGAGGCACAGCAATCTGTTCGAGATGCCGGTCGACTCTCTTCTATAGCCACCACAAACAAGCCAGACCTCTTGTCACACAGGAGCGAGGCCACCGTGGAAGTCCCAGTACAGCCTGCATCACCGTCTCGAGATGCTAGCAAGCCCCGTGAGCCCAGTCTGACTGCAGTAGCAAACATGGACGATCATAAAAAGCTAGAAATAACTCCATCCATCAACGAAGCCATCGCAGAAATGCCGACGAAATCTTCATCGCCATCTCGGGGCGCTAGCCAAGACTCTGAACCCAGTCTGGTTGCAGAAGCGCCCATCATTGAAAGCGGAGATGCGCGTCTCGAAATTGTGTCTGAAGAGCCCGAGAGACAGCCATCGCGAGAGACTGCGCGTGTACCACGCACGGTTGGCGGTTGGGCTCCCATCAATGCTTCCCAGCACTATCGCCCAGCACCGTACAAGAGTCCTTATGCTGCTGTCGTTGGCCCAGTCGCCTTTCCGCCATCAAAAACTGTAAACACCGCCACTTCAAACGGCGGTTCAAGTCCCATTACTGGTGCAGCACACGCCCCATCTTCTGCGCTTGACGATACCGCCTCACTCCCTGAAGGAGTCTGCAGTGCTATTGTAGAAGCTCAGAGACCGCCCATGTCAGATGTCAGGCCGAGAGCGAAAACTCGAGGACCGGTTGGTAGCTTGCCTCATTTCAGACAGGATATTATTATGGAAATCATCAAACGCTGCAATGGCGTGTTTCCTGGGGATAACGCAATCATACGACCGTTCGAAACGCTATGGAAGGAGCGGCACAAAAACCTCATGAAACCCGCCTGGAGTACCATTACGGAAACACTCAAGGCTATGGTGAAGAAACCAGCCTTTGGCCTAAAGCATTGGACCTTTGCCGTACAAAACAAGGTCGCGCCAGGCACTACGCAAAAGCATATGTACACGTGGGCACATTTGACTCCGAAGAGCCCAGAAGTCTGGGAATTGGTTCGAAACATGGCTCAGGAGAGGTCACATCAGTATTACCCAAAGGAGGTTCGTCATCTTGCCAGTGATAGCAAATCCTACCTATCGACACCCGAAGTCCCCAAAGATGAGACCATTGTCCTTAATCAGCTGAATCCGGAGCTTGAGGAACAAATCAGCGAAGCCAAGAAGCGACGACGATCTGTGTTGAACAAGAAATATAGATTGGAGTCCAAAGCCCGCCAAGCCCAGGATGCTCAGGTTGAACAAGTGCCTTCGAAGCAGCTAGCAGAGGTGGGCGTCGCATCGCGCACAAAGCGGACGAGACTTGCGAGCTTGAACGACAAGAGCAAGCAATTCCGACGAGCTCCGCTGCAGACGGCCCTGAATGACACCACCGATGAAGAGGATGAAGATGGAACGGCTGACGAACCTGAGGCTGTGGAAGCTGGCCGGTCTAGAAAAACCTCATTGTTTTGGACAAACCCTATCGTCGAGCCTGTCTCGGAACCCGAGATAGTGCCCGAGAAGGAACAGTCAGAAAATGAGGATAGCGAGAATGGGCTGGCAGACTCGGCTTTGCAAGATCCAGAGATCCATTCTCTAAATAATCAAGATGCAATGTCCGTTGCGCAACCCCCTGAAGTTCATCACATCAACCATACGCTAGCTGCAGAATCTGAGTCTGTCGGAGCTAACGAAGAACCCCCTCCGATACCAATCGAGCAGCCAGCAGAGCACTCCGCCGTTGCTCAAAAGGGCAAGAAGCGCGTTAGGATTGTGGCTCCCCTTGATCAGTCATCTAGGAAGAGAGCTCGTCTCGCTTCAGCCGATGCTGCGACCATACAACACACTGAACACAACGACGACTCTAATGTCGAAAATGATGTAGCATCTGTTTCAGAAGCAGAGGAGAAGGAAGAGGAAGACAGTGAATACTCAGGGGAAGAGTCAGGGAACGAGTCAGGGGACGAGGAGAAAGTCCTGCAAACCAAGTCAAAGAAGCGAAAGAGTCGAGCTTTCAACGGACGCCAGCGCGGCAAATCTGGCCCTTCTCCGACTTTGCTCGAGCGTCTTACAGGTCTTACCGGTGATCCGAACGATCCAATATATCAACCGCCCGAGCGAGTGTCAAGGCCTGGTAGGGTGTTCCGACCATGGAGCGAGAGGAAGAAAAAGCAAGTCAACAAACACAAGAAGGAGCGACTTTATGCTGAAGTCGTGGACCCGGTGGACAACTTCAAAAAGCTCTTTTTTACCTTTGTGGTGGTCTCCTCCATGTCCGGAGAGCACGGAAAAGTTGATTGGAGCCTTGTTCAGAGGGTCTATGCTACTGATAGGCTTTTTGACTTGGCTAAAGCTCAAAAGCTTTGGGCTTGGATGCAGATCAACATGAACGAACAAGTCAACGAGCTGACAACGACTTTTCAGTCATTATTCCTGGAAGCGTACGAGACAGGAAAAGTTGCTGCTATCGAGGATCCTGAAACATATGACTGGTCCGGACTTGTACGATGGGCTGTGCGAAAATGCACCTATCCCGAGCTTCCTCTGCCAATCTTGCGAGAGGCACTTGTGGACTTTGCCGTCGAAGAGTCTAGTTATGAGAGTTTGGACCGGGTCAGCTGGTACAAGGTCGCAACAGCGGACCGTTCCAGGGCGCTGCTTCAACTACAGCACTCATTCACCGCTCCCCTCCATCGATCACGCCAGGCAACATGGTCACCTCAAGATAAGCTACTAAAGGCTCGATCATGGATACGGTCAAACACGGCAACGCCTCAGGCGCTATACGATGCAAACCTTGCGCACGAAAAGTTCAAAGACGTGGGCGAATCGGTTCTTGTAAGCGTTGTGGGAGACTTCGTTACGAAGCAACACCTGAGGATGAGGAAACTCAAGCGGCTCCTGCCTGGCCGCAACTACAGCTTCACGAAAGCCCTAGCGAAGAAGTATACGCGTATATTTCAGCTCGATGACTTCATCAACGCAGTCAACCTCAAGAAGAGGATGGATGCTGCCTTCGCAGATGAAGACCCGAACAACCGTCGGTATGATATGTCGCGTTGTGAAGAAGACTGCTCTTTTGCAGCTATCATGACTATGGTGAGCGAGGGAACGGTGAAGCTCCTACCCCAACTGCCCCCTGTCAATAGCGAATTCGGTGCCCCCCTTCCAAGGCTGTCGGTGTGGGGTTTCTGCGAAGGCGATTACATCCATCGAGCCATCGATCGCGGCCGCTTGTTCTGGGACATCCACGTGGTGCCGACAGCTAAGTACAAGTTCGGCAACCCACTGCAGCCGCTTTCAGCTGCACCCGAGCCTACCGTCAACCATGAGCCAACTCCTTGGCCGGCCCTACCCGAGCCACCGCTTCCTGGAAAACACGATGCCAATGCTTTACTGCCTATATGGAGCAGCATCGATGGCCAATCCGTCACGTGGCCTTGGTGGTACCGTGTTCTGAACATTGTCTTGCAGCCGCTGATATTCATGGCTGGCGCCACCGCCGCGGACATCCAGGCTCATTGCCCTGAACATACAACCGAGCTATTCGAGATCGAGCTTATACTAGGCTGGCTTGAGTCCATCAATGCGGTCAAGAAGACGGTCGGTGGCGGCTACATCACCCTCCCGGGCTTCTGGGCCGCTTTTGGCGACCAGCTGCATGACACGGAAGATGACTGGTTTGGCGAGCATGTCAAGCGCAAAACCAAGCAGCACGAGAGGCAGCAGTGGCGCGAGGACTACAACCTTCGTCACGCAAAACTGCAGGCGCGGAGCGCGCAGCAGACTGCTATTGCATCCGCTGAGGAAGCGGGCGCAGCCATGTCAACCATACAGGACACTGGTCCCGCCAATCCAGACACGGTCCAGCAGATCCTCAAGAATCCGAAGCAACAGTATCGCATCATGCAGCAAGCCCTTGACGCCCAGCAGACGCAAGCAGAGACTAGTCGACCGGGTTCTGAAACTCTTCCTAGCCCCGTAGCCACGCATGAGCAGCCGGACACAGTTTTGGGCCCCGTGGCAAGCGTCTCGCAAACGAGTGAACCTACAAGCACACCCGGTGAAGACGTGGCGATGGCGGATGCGGATGCGGACGCGGATATGGATGCAGAGGGTGAAGATATCGACGCCGAGGGAGAGATTGATGACGACATGTATTGAGCATGCCACATGTGTATGAGTAACGGAAGTAGGACATGGGGAGCGGGTAATGGTGCATGGATTAGGGAGTGGCTCTTTTTTTTTTTTTTTTTTTTTGGGATGGTTTTCTTCTAAAAGCTTGTCCTTTTTTGTGTGTGTGTGTGCATAGCGTGGCGCTTACTGTGGGTGGGTGTGGCTTGACACCACAACATCCTTTTCGACAACGAGGCGGTAACTAACATTTTAAGTAAAGAAGATGTAATCTTTTATATGTGAATATGTATGCGTACCATGCGAGAATCTCTCTCTCTCTCTCTCCGCTAAATAAAAAACAACATCTCATCCCCTTCTTATCCAAACAAACCACAATATTTCCACGTCCGCTACCTAACTTACCTACCTATACTACATTATGAATGCTAGCAGTGGCAGTGGCAGTGGTACTAGTATCACACCAGCCACGACAAAATAAATAATTAATAACTATATAATTCACGTGTTGTGTTGTGTTGTTTAGTATATCATATTTGGTCCTTCCTTCTCCTTCAAAAAGAAACAAAACGGAAAAAGAAAAGAAGAAAAAAGGTCAACATAAACTACAAGATGTCATTTCATTATCGGTTATTCCATCCATCTAAACTAGACTAGACTTAAGAACCCCCTCTAATCAATCAATCAATCACACCAAAGTGGCAACCTCAAAGCAAAAGGCAAAGTACCCAATCCTGCCCCTCCCCCCAACCCCCCCACCGCGCCTCGCCCCCGCACGCTACTACCTTCCTACGAAAACATATTCTGCTGCGACACCAGCTTCGAACTAGCTTGGTTCTCGAACTTCAAAACGGGTAATGTTAGCCTTTTCTTCTTTCACCACAGCCAGCAGCAGGGGGGGGGGGACTCACCTCTAAAAACCCAGTAACATGCACCAAAGCCGACCAACAATCCACCAAATCCTCCAAATGCCTCCGAACCGGGATGCCCATACCGCCGCCGCCGCCGCCTCCAACGCCCACATTCACACTCGACTTAAAGACAGCGACCATAGACTGACGATTCCGTTTCAGAAACTCTCTCGCCTGGAAGAGCGTCTGATCGTTTTGCGCACCGCGCGCAACAACAGCAGCGATGATGACGCGGAGGAGTGCGAGCATGAGCTCATAGTACTTATGCATAGCATTAGGGTCATCGAATTCGAGGCCGATATCCGGGTCGATGGCGAAGAGGTGCGAGTCGTGAACGGCGGGGAAGAGGCCGGCGTTGAGGACGTAGGCGGCGCCGAGACGGGATTGGCAGATGCGGAGGAGGAGGGCGAGAGTGGCGTCGTAGTAGGAGAGGAGGAGGGGCACTTGTGGGGCGGCGGCGGCGCGGAGCTCTTGTGGCATGTGCTTGATGTTGTCAACGAGGACGCCGAGGAAGTTGAGGGAGACAAAGGTTTCGAGCATGTACTTTGAAGATTGGACTGTGGCTACTGCTACGAAGGCGTTGAGGAGGAGGAGCGCCGAGACCCGGCAGGTGCCTTGCCCCGTGTAGGCATCGTCGCATAGGACCTCGAGCATGTTGTTGCCGCAGCTCCTGATTGCGGCTAAGGTGTGGCGGCCAAGGACAGAGTTTGCTGTCGCTTTGTTGAAGGTGCCGTGAATGTAGCGGAAGCATATCTGGTAGCAGTACTCTCGAAGCTCGGCTGTAGCCACCGGGCTACAAATACCTAGGAGTGCAGCGCGGAACAGCTGGGACAGGCGGTCGTTGGCGAAATCACCCGTCTTGTCGAAAGCCGTGGATTCAAAATCGACTTTTTGGATCAACGATTCCGCGAGACCAGCGAGCTGCAGAGCCGTGAAGATGTCGGAGCGGTAAGATTGCTCAAGCTTGGGCAGAATGACCTGGAGCGTTTGCAGTATGAATGAGCTTCGGGCACCGCTCTCAAACTCACAGTTGTGTACAGCGACCATGACCACCTGTACCCACGACTGTAGAATATCCTTGTGGTAGCGGAGCAGCTGGGCACGACGGTTCCAGTCGGCAAAAATGGCCATGAGAAGTTCAGCCTGTTGAGCTAGCTCGATGTCTTGGGCTTCCTCCTTGAGCAATCCCTCCTTCTTCCAGTACTTCATCTTTAGCCGGATGACCTGTTCCAATAGAGCTAAAGAGTACAATGTGATACCGTCTTTCTCTTCTTGGCATGATGTCAGATTCACGCCCTCGAAGAAGCGATGTTGATCCGGCAGATCGCGCTCGGGATAGCTCAGTTCGATGAAGTCGAAGAGGTCGAATAGGGTTGGATTGGGGGCCGCGTCCTCGCCAGGCCGAATGGTAGTACCCAAAAGCACATTTTGAACTCTGGATTTCATGGTCGGCATGTTCTCTTTGACAGTCAAACGTAGCTCTCTTGACTCGTAGTCTAGGAAAGCAGCACGTCTTTGCAAGAAGTTCTGAAGGGCGAGTGCTGGTGGCCCAGAAAAGAATTCAGAATATTCGCTAGCTGCAGCCTCAAGCCCAGATGCAAGCGAAAGTCCTTCCCAGGGTATATCAGGGGTGATAGGAGACAAACGAGGTGCTTCGATGAACAACAGTTCGTTGTCCCGGAGCGTTTCCATAACGATGGCACTCGTCAACGGTGAGCGCCACAGTTTCTGCAAAATATCCCAGCATCGCGTCTTGAGGGCAGATCGCCAGGCTAGAAATTGTTCACCGTCGTTGTCTGGATACTCGACGCCAAGAAGGAGGATGTTATGAAATAGCGCTTGTCCGTTAGACCAGAGACTGTCATCGGCGATGCGCACTGTGTTGTTCCCGCACGAGAAACCCAAGAGGATATGTGCAATGGTTGGCCGGAGAGAAACGGCAGCCAGGCAGCTGTTGAGGAAGTCCAATATGCGTAGTTTGACGACGTATCCGGAAGCGTGCTCACCGGCTTCGAGCTCTTCAGCGTTGAAACGCATCAAACCAGAGAGGGACCGGCCGATGCGCTCTGCTTCGTTGTCCTTTTCCAGTATGCCAACAATCTTACTTCGTCCTGAGCGTTGTCCAAAGCCCGCAGGGGAGACTGCGAGCTTGCGGGACGAAGCCATCTTCTCTAGCAGCTGAAGGGAGGCAATGGTCAAAGCTTCATGACCGGTGCCGCAGTACAGGCCGAGGTCGACGATGATTTGGAGGTTGTTCAAAACCGCATCTTCGAAAGAAGCAAGCGACAGATTGGATATCGATGAATGCTGGAACGAAGGTTGCTGTTTGAGGACGGGGCGGACGATGTCCAAATACGTTGCTTGGAGCTTCATCACCAAATCCATGACCTCAATGCTCAGCATCAACGATTGTATCAAGGGCGAATCCGATGGAGCAGCGTCCACCTCGTTCACATCGTGGTGGGCAGCAGCAAAGAGAGCCTTGATGACCTTGTCATTGAACAGCCATTCCATGACGCGCGCGAATGGGTGAAGCGCAACATACACCGCAAGAGATGAGGGATCGATGACCGCATCAACAGGTATACTAGACTTGTTTGCGAACACGACCAAGTTTTCGTTAAATGTCGAAAGACAGGTTACGATGAAACGCAAGCATGTCCACCGCATCACGTTGCGTTGCAGCGGATCCAGCACATCCAAAGAGCGTTCGGCGAACACCTGCTGCATAGCGAAGTCGATGTAGCTCCCGATACCTGGCATCCTGCGCGAAGCACCTAGGCCTTCTGGAAAGGGTAGACTGTCGTTGAGGCCTTCATTTGCGGGATAGGGCTCTACAAGCGAATGGAGGAAACGAACGAACGCGATAGATTCGTCATACCCGTCTGCGAGCGTGGGCCATAGGTCTTCTCTTGGTGCAGCTCCTAGTGCGTTGTTCGGTTTGGAACCTGTATAGAAGCCATTGACAGTCCAGTCGTCTAGAATATGCCACATGGCATTAGCTCGCATGTAATCCTTGCCCACAAGCAGAGCCGACAGAGCATCGTAAGCAGCTGCGCGCAGTCCACTCTCGACTTTGTCGGTACATAGGCCAAAGCAGATGTTGGCAAAGTCGTACTCCTTCAGATCTAGTATCCAGTTGCGTGCGAGAGAGCTTTGTCGGCAGACATGTGCAAGCAGTCTTAGGTAGCTTTCCAGCATGGTTGCGCTCTCTGGCTCCACGATTTGATCGATCGGATTGGTGGACGGTGCATACACGCCGCCTTGGATGGTCTTCTTTGGCTCATGAATGTCCTTTTCAAACTCGCATAACTCGTTGAAGATGGTTGTGTAGCTAAGAGAGCTCGTCCGTCGGATCTTTCCAGAAGCAGACACACCCTCTTCGAGCAAGAAGCGATGCGCGGACTCTGCGTTCGCTTCGCCCGTACCGATAGCTCGCAACATCTCGCAGAACATGGCAATGCGTGGGGTAGGTTGACGTTTGGCGGCCCATTGTAGGAAGCCGTACAAGTTGCTCTCCTTGTCGGTCCAAAAGTCCTCGGCGGCGTCGGGAAAGCCATCGAAAGCATAGGCCACAATGATCATGAATCTTTCCAAGTGGAGTGGATAGTCTCCGGTTGATCGCTGAAAGTGAAGTTGCAGCCGTCGCCGCTGGTCATCTTCTTCTACCTTGAGCCTCCGTAGGGTGTTGGGCATGTGTGTGATGAAGGCATCCACGAAACTCTGCAGCTGCTCCATGGCGAGCGTCTTGAAGAAGTCGTCGGGTTGTGCGGAGTCTGGACTCAAGATGGGGGTGTCTTGTAAGAGCGTCGACAGCATGCTGGTTTTCTGGGGATCGTACCAGCGCGTTGGGCGCACATCCTGGCTACAGGAGAGCATGAAATGGAAAGCGCCGTCGTCGAGCGCTTTGAGGAAGATGTCGGCTCGGGCAGCGGCTTCTTCTTCAAAATGTATGTTTTGCATAGCCGGGTCCTGCGTATCCGGGTCCACGTACCGGCCACTGTATTCGGCCAACCACCAGGTCAGTGTGGCCGAATGCAAGTTCCTCAGCGCCCAGTTGTCGCTTTCGCGTCCCGCCATCAGCGAGTCGTGAAGCGCGCGGGCCTCTTTCAGGGCAATGTTGTTGGTCTCGGATGCGACCCAGGATGTCAGTCGGAGCAGTATGGGGACATAGTGAATGGTGATGAGGTCGTGGCGGTCGAGCGTCTTGGCACGGTCAAGCAGGGCCTTGTAGTTGTCGAGGTTCACGTATCCGGGCTTGACCATGTGCGTGCATATGGCGGCCAGATTCTCATGCTGCCGGGTCAGGCTCTGGCGCTGGAAATCCATAATCTCGACAAAGCCCGGAAGCGGCATCTGGCCCACGACCTGGGTGCTCTGGGCGCGCTCGGCGATGAACTGCAGCCAGCGCTCTACTGAGGCCATGCCGGTCAGACACTTGGTCCAGAAGCCGTATGCGCTCGTCAGATTCGTAGTCCCGTGCACGCCTACGACCATCTGGGCAGCCTCCTGCAGCACCGGCAGTGCCTCGACCTCGGCGTCGCCATTGTCCAGGGCCGTCTTCAGCAGGATGCGCACACACAGCAGGATGTATTCGCGGCGGCGGTGGAAGCGGATGACGGCCGTCTGCAGCTGCGAGCGGTCCAGCTCTTGGGCCTCGCTTTCGGCGCCTAGGAAGAGGGCGGCGGCGTCGAGCTCGTCCAGGTCCAGGGCATCGGCGAGCTCGAGCGTCTGCTGTCGGAAGTCCTCATTGACCTCGTATTCATGGTCGTCGATCTTGATCTTGCCTGGCGCGGTTAGTCTTGGTCTGTTGTGCATTGGCTCTGTATATATATATATATATACAACTTACCAGAGCTTAGCGCCTGTCTGCTCTGGTCGTTCTTGGGCTTCTTGTCCAATAGCGTCTTGAGCTCCTCCAAATGCGCCTCTAGGTTCAGCAGCAGTCGCTCTAGTACCGGGAGTTGCAGGTCGATGTGGGCGCAGAGGTCGCGGTGCAGGCCCTGGAGGGCGGCGAGGCTGTCGTCTTCAGCCATGGGAGGGTCGCGCGGTGGATATGCGCATTGTGCGGCGGGGGTAATGGCCGGGGGACGGAGGAGGTGTTCGGCCGTGTTTGACTGCTGTTTTCTGAAGAACAACGCGGACTAGGGAGCAGGAGCTTTCTCCAGACGCGAGCCCGCACGGACCCACGACGACGCGCTTCACCTCCGCCATCCTGTGCAACTCGCCAGCTATACAAGCGGGACGAGGTGAAGGGCCTCACGCCTTGATTAGGCGATTAGACGGTCGCATAGTAGCTGCGGACCTACTGCATCATACTAACCATCCCACTCCGCTCCGACGCACAACAACGCGCCTTCCCCGTCGCACTTCACTCACCTCCGCCACAACTCGGCATCTGCACGAGCGGGACGAGGTAAAGGGCCTTACGGAGTACACTTTGCTTAGACAGTCGCATAGTAGCTGCGGGCATGCTGCACCTATAGCCAGCATGGGCGCAACCAGCATCCAGGATGCGAAGCGTGGGTGCTTCCTACCATCGCATCACATGACGCTACTAACAGTATCCAGTCCAGATCCAGGCTTCGCGCCTCACCGACCGGCTCAATGGCCTCAAAGACCTCCTCCACATCCTCAAGCACAATCGCGGAAAGCCCAGTCTCGAGGCGCTGGGGAACAAAGCCTACCTGGCGTTGTGCGAGACACTCTTCCACTGCCTTCGCGACGAGCGCTCTTCCCTCATCCAAAAGCCAAGCCCGTCCAAATCGAGCAAGAAAGCTACCGTCCTCCCCCTCGCAGCCTTGGCACTGCGCCATGTCATTGCCTCGGGCGTGCGAACCATCAAGAGCTCGACCGTGGAACTCATCATAGACACCATAATCGAGCTGTTGCCTGCAAATGGCCGTCTGGTCGAGCCGCTTCTTGAACATCTCCCCAAGACCCTGCGCTCCCTACTCGAATACCAGCCGCACGTCGAGCGTCTATCCAACGACGGCTGGGTCGCTGCAGTCGACTTTTGCATCGAATCACTAACCAGCTCCTTTGCCGACTCGGCCGATGTTGAGCCACAAAACAGCTGGAGCACTAACGTCTCCAGTCGCGCCTTCACTCCGCTTGATTCTGCCGACTTCACTTCATCCAGAGCCTCCCCACGCCCGACAGTGGCTAGGACCAAGTCTGGCGCTGGCGAACATGCTCACGCGACCGAAGACTTCGTACACTGTCTGCATCATCTTGTCAAAGCTTCCAATGCACCCGTACTGGACAGAGCTGATGCCATCTTGGCTGTGTTGCTGCAGTACTTGCAGCAAAGGACTGGACGTGGTAGTCTGGCTGTCACTGCTCTTGCCGCCCTCAATTCCGTCCTTGCTCACACTACACTGCAATCTCTCGCGCTGACCCAGCGCACTGTGCAAGAATTGCTTCCACTGATCAAGTCCATGTGGTCTGAAGCCGTACTACGCGACCAAATCATCATCACTTTAATGTATACTGAAGCACATCTTGCAAGTCTCCTCGCCGACCCTGACGACGAGGCGACCAGCCATGATCTAGAAGCTCTTGTTGACACAATGTATGCCGATTACCGGCGCAGACAAGAAACCACAGCGCACCAGTACCTCGAAGAGGACCATCTTTGCTTCCGGCATCTGGCATCTGCCGAGAAAGACATGCATCCACTCAACACCTGTGCCTTCTCCATGGAGACAGAGCATCACCGTTATGAGGGGCTTTGGTCCACCGTATCCACCATTGCGCGATTCTCTTTCATGCTCGACGAGAGGAGACGGACCATCACCCACAACCGTAGCGACGACGAAGAAAACTTGAGCAAGCGTGTTCGCGTCACGCACTTGTTTCCAGAATATCTTCGACATGTGTCCGAGCCAAGATCTAATGCCAAACGAGCAGCCCTACAGGTCGTTGCCTTCATGGTTCAAGAAGGTCGCTTCAACGAGGAAGAACTTCAGGCTATGCTGGAGAAGCTTACTTCGTGCATTTCGGACGAGAACCCAGTACACTCGGTATGGGCAATGATTGCATTGGCAAGGTGAGTGCCAAGGCCATGCGAGATGAACGTGTCTGACCTTCTACAGTGCTGCCCTTCAGCAATCGGCGGCACATGCAATGCTTCTACCCTACTGGGTATCTGCATGGCAAAGCGCGTCCCGCGCAGTCACCTCCGTGTCCGTATCTCGTGCAGCATGTCATCTCATGGATGTACTTCTCAGACTCAACATTGTCCCATTCTCATCGGTTTCGGAAACGGTACAATCCATTCTTCTGTCTATCGAGTTAAGTGGTCCCGCGTCACTCACGGAGACAAGTTCGTCTCTGTTGACTACAATTCTCCAAGAGCGTATCAAAGAGAACCCGACCCACTTCAACTCAACCGCTGAGCGCATGCTCAATTGGCTTTTGAGCAGATGGACTCCGGGTAAGTGCTGCTCCGCTCTATCGTGTATTCTCCTAACATTGTTCAGGTCTGTGGTCTGAACGGACATATTCCTCGCTCAATGCGCACCACTGCAACGCCCGCGACGTACTGCGCGTACTATACGCTTGCTTAGACATACCTTTCAATCCACCAAAACCAGCGACGTTCTTAGTATTGGGTCCCATCGCGCAAGCTAGGAAGCGGATTGCGCGCTACAAAGACTTGGCTCAATATCTCTTGCTTCTCCCTCCTACAGATGACTTTCTACCGACAAAGAGTGAGCCAGATACCGCGCGTGACGAGGCGACGAGCGATCATCATCCTTCACAGATGGAAAACCGGATCCTCGATTTCTGTCTATCTGAGCTCGAGAGAGCAAGGCAGCGCTGGAAAGAGGTGACAACATCGAATATCCAGGGTATCACATCCGACATGATGCGCATTATTACGAACCTGTGCATCGTTGCACCAGCTATCACTGCTCTTGGCGACCCAGACGACCGTCGCGTCTCTACTCTTCAGTCATCCGCTGCTAGCCTGAGCGAATCGTTTGCGGGTATCCTTATCAAACCCCAGACGGAACAGTACAAAGTCGATGCGGTCCTAGATGTTTGTACAAAGAATCTTCCGGATATCGGCTCATTATCGCGGGTAACCTCAGATGTCTACAAACGAACAGGGGTTGAGCTTCTCGCTCAGCATCTCTCGAACGCGCTTGGAGGTCGCAAAGAGGTAAAGCAATCGTTTTACGCAGAAGAGGATGATTTTATGGAGATAGACGACGAGTCAAACTCGCAAATGACTGCCGGAGCAGCCACCTCTGACAACGACGTTCCTCGCCATGATGTGCAAGCGGAAACTGATGAATCTGCTTTGCGCGCATCATGCTCGGCATACCTGCAACTAATCTCATCTCTCGCCAAGCATCCAGACCTGGAGCCTGACAAAATCCCTTCCGCATTTGTGGACTATCTGACTTGCCTACCGGAGAAAGAACTCCTTCGTTCGCGCCAATTCCTTCGTGCGGTGTGGAGGAGCAACCTGACAATATCGCGGAACGACTGCTTCAACCTCCTAGAACGGTTCAGCGAAGCCCTAATTGACCCTCGCGCTCGAGAGTATAATACATCAGAAGTCGCCAATGGCATGCTTGTCGAGGTCCTCATAGGTACTACGCTCGTCTGGATTCCTGACGCGACCGATCGAGAGGCTCAAGATCTCTACAAGAACGTTGAAGCTTTGTATGGATATTATGTGAAAGAGATGGAGAAGGGAGGTGTGAGACGATCGGCCAATTTGCAAACGACGATTGCTGTATTCCTACATGGCCTTCTCAAACATCACCCCGACTTTGGTCAAAATCGTAAAGTGCCTTCTGTACGGACCAGTCTTTTCGAGCTTCTGTCACAAGGTGAGATGACCGTCAAGTATCACATTGCCGAGCATCTACCGAGAATGTTTGAGGATTTCATCTTATCTGAACATGACAAAATTCTGCAGGATGTTGATAGTAGCTTGCCTGGGGATGACGAGGGCCTCGAAGGTATCGCGGTTCGACTACTCGTCTTGTCTCGCTTGGCCTCCCGCTGGCACACGCTCTTGCGCCATAGCGTCTATCGTATCTTTGCCACTGCCGGAACTATACGAACAGCTGCTCGCCATGCGAAACGCTGCATTTCGAATGTTGCTCAGTCAAGGGGCCTGGGCGATTCGCAGAGCTTGTTTCGGCTCTTTGCACCACAGGTCATCTTCACATGGTTGGATCGCGGACAGATGATTGGTGGTATACCCTATCTAATCTTCGGTTATGCCTCGCTCGCCGATCTTATACGAGACATCGAAGCCGAAGTTGTGGGTCAGGCTATTATGTTTGGTCGCAAGGAGGAGGTGGAATATTTAGCCGACCAACTAGGACTATCAGCACAAGATGTCCTGTCCAGGAATATCGGCAAGGCAGCAGCATACACGATAGCATGGGATACTTGCAGAGGTTCAGCACGCAATAGAGCGGACTCAAGCTGCAGCAATCTCCTCAAAGAAATGGTCGGTAACGACAAGTATTCACCCCTGATACGAGAACACTTCCCGCAGGTGCTGGGCCATATACTTCAGACTATCCACCATGAAGAGCGTATCGGCAACTCGTTAGACAAGAAACCAGCTTTCAACCCAGCGGCGGCAGTTCTTGCTGAGATAATCGGGATCAGTCAGTCGGCGCAAGGTCTCAACATAGGGATTGAGCCTTCATTCTCGGCGTTCTATCTACCAGACCAGTTGGAGCGTTTGTGTCGTCGAACAGGCGACAAGCCTACGGGCTTCTGGTTGCCAAGCACATATACTTTTGTAATGCGCTCTCTTCTTGATCGCATCCACCCGGCTCTGGGTTCTCTCTACGCTAGGTCAATGATTCGAAAAATCCGGATCATTGTGGCTCTGGCTGGCCCCACAGCTTACGAAGGCTATCCGCTGCAAATGACACTCCAGTCATTGCGTCCTTTTCTCACAGATGTGCAATGCGCAGAAGATACGGTGGGTATCATGCAATATCTCTTCGAGCATGGCGCTCAATATCTTCGCGAGCAACTGAGTTTCGTCACAGGCATCGGTCTGTCGATTCTTATCTCCCTCCGAGTATTTCTAGGCTCGTCCCAAGACAGCACTACCCAGCAATCGCAGCACATGGCGACTATGAATGCAGCAAATAGATTCCACACCTGGCTGACCGAATATCTCAAAACTCACGCTCAGGCTGTCGCGACGAAAGAACGATCTTCTGCTGTCAAAGCTTTCAAACTCATCATCAGCGCTGCATCTCAGGCCAACGCTGAAGGCAACTCTTTTCGAGGCAGCGACGAGAGTAAGCTTCTCTTGGAAATACTGGACGATGTACGTTCTGGTCGCAAACTTCTCAATAAAACATCTCGCGATGTTGCACTAGATTTACTATGCCAAAACTTCCAGCCTGCTCCAACGGCCCGGGAAGATGTTCTTGGATTTGACCGCGACGCTGCAGAGTATGCACCTCTCGTGTGGGAATCATGTCGCAGAAGCAACGTCGGTGACGGCTATCTTCTGTGGACGGCAAGGGTACTAGGCCGCGCATATAGCGCGTATGGTGAGGTTAGGCAAAGTTCCACACAAGCTTGGCCGTGGTCCTCTCCACTCCAAACCTCGAAGAGCGTCCCTGGAAAGTCCTCACGGGAAGCTATCGTCAAGGAAATCATCGACCTATTTTACAGCGATGATCGCAAAGAAGTCAGTTTAGCAGAGGATGCCGTCAGACGCTTGATCTCTCGTCTTGTTCCAGATTCTCAACACATGAGCGAGATGCACCGCGTGATCCCGGAAGCCATCGCCAAATCTCTGCTATACACAGTTCCCGAACCGGATCGCACATTGCTTCCCATGACGGATGGCCTCCAACAAGCAGTCGCACTGACACCGGTCAAGTCCATATCTTTTTGGATCAAAGACCTGGCCGTAGCGCTATGTAGAGTTGCTATTCAGGATCCGATCCTCAGTGCTCTTCCTGACTTGCTCATTGGTATTGACCATATGGCCGAAAAGCTCCTGCCCTATATCCTTCATCTTGTATTACTGGATGAGTTCGAAGCGGAGCGCAACGTGCACAATCTGATTTCGAAAGCAGCTGCAACCTGGTTCCGTAATTGCGATCCGACTACTATACCGCATGTTCATATTTTTATTCAGTCCATTCTCTACCTTCGGAGTCAACCAATCCCCAAAGAGGTCACCCGAGTAGAGCGGGACAGGTGGCTAGATATCGACTACCTTCAAGCTTCGCAGGCCGCAAATGTGTGCGGCATGTACAGGACTGCGCTGTTGTTTGCGGAAACGTCTTCCGGTCAGCCCATCATCAAAAGTAGCACGAGAAGATCTTCTGTGCTGGTTGACCCACCGAAAATACCACTACAGCTCCAACTATCAATCTACAAGAACCTCGACGAGCCTGATTCATTTTATGGCGTGGATCGCGGCGCCAGCCTTTTGTCAGTTTTGGATCGTCTTGATTACGAAGGAGATGGAGTCAAAAGCCTCTTGTTTCGCGGTGCTCGTCTCGACAGCCAGATGCGCCGACACAATGAATTTGAGGCAGTGGACTCTCGCGGCACGGTGAAGTCGCTCATCATGCTGAACATGAACAGCGTCACGCACTCGCTACTCTCGAACGATCAGTTCCGCGATACCGGAGACGATGTGGTTGAGAGCACACTACATACAGCACGTAAGCTAGGTCAATGGGATGTCAAGGCTCCTGAGGTGAACCAAACTGAAGCTAGCACGCTCTTCAAGGCGTTCCGAGGATTACACTATGCCAAGAGTGCTGCAGAAGCCCAGGCCAACTTTGATCGTCAGTTACAAGCCACAATGAACTTCCTCTCGGGAAAGGACACGTCGCCAGTGCCCACCAAAGTTCGTTTGCGGACACTGGGAGCGCTGACGGAGGCGGACGAGATCATTAAAGCAGAGCGCTCTGAATATCTCCTTGATACATGGGATCGCATGAAAGCTCGAGAGAAATGGATGCGGGCTGGCGAGTAAGACCTTTCTATTTCACAAATTGAAGACAGTCGACTTACTTTTGACAGGTTCAACGATGTACGGCTACTCCTATCGTGTCGCGAAACACTGTTCAACGTGCTCGGCTCGAATTCTGCCGTCGTCGATTCATTACACACAAGGACTGCAAGCATCCGAGGGATGGAAGCAGAAGCTTTAATCTCATCCTCCAACGTCTGTAGGAAGCACGGTGCACTCCAAGACTCCCTCGCAAGCGTGACGTATCTTTCAGACATTGTGCCGGAGTGCAAGGCTATTGGGCTCGACATTGAAGCTACAGCTCAGCATGAGGTGGCGAATGTGCTTTGGGAACAGGGCGAGACCGAGACTTCGATACGGATGCGCCAGCATCTCATTGATCACGCCGACTTCGATTCCCAAAACATTGACCTGAGCTTGCCGGTGCTACTCGCTAGACTGGTGAGTGAGACATAATGACTCTGTATTCAATTTTTGCTAATAGTGACAGGGTCACCATCTTGCTGAGGCGCGTCTTGCGAAGCCAGACACAATCATGAAAGATTATTTGGAGCCAGCGATCCGAGAGCTTAAGGGCCAAAAGGAGGGCACGGGTCCAGGCCAGGTGTTTCATGAGTTCGCGCTGTTTTGCGATAAGCAGCTGCAGAATCCCGAAGCCGCTGAAGATATGGAGCGCGTCAAGACTGTCATGGACCGGAAACTACAGGAGTATCACGAGTTCACAAAGCTCTCCAAGACAGACAAAAGCAAAGGCATGCGCGAAACTTACTACCGAAATGCTCGCCGGGCGAAAACTTGGTACGAATTGGACAATACTGAGTACGAGAGGATGCGCAAGGGTCGCGAGCAATTCCTGCGTCAATGTCTGGAGAACTATCTTCTTTCACTTGCGGCGAGCGACGAGTACAACAACGACGCGCTTCGTGTGTTCTCCTTGTGGCTAGAGTACTCAGACACTGCTCTAGCCAACGAGGCTGTCAAGGCGTACCTAAAGGATGTCCCAAGCGGAAAGTTTGCCCTACTGATGAACCAGCTCTCGTCTCGATTGCAAGCTGAGGAGAACGACTTTCAGCATCTACTGATGGAGCTTGTGTTCCGCATCTGCGTCGAACATCCTTATCACGGAATGCATCAGATCTTCGCGATTCAGACGAAGGTTAACGCCATGACGAGGGAAGACGTAGTTCGAGCCAAGGACGAATCAGCCAGATCTCGGCAGAAAGCTGCAGCCGGCCTTGCAAAGGCGCTCGCTAGCGACACGAAAGCGCGATCGTACTGGAGCACCATTTTCCAGTCGAACGAGATCTATCATCACCTCGCTATGTTCAAGAGCGAGAAAGAGAGCACACAGCAAGGCCGTGAGCTCCCGCTCGACAAATACAAAGAGTCAAAGGACCTAGTCAACAAAATACCGAAGCTCAATGTTCCGCCCGCTACGCTCCAGATTGAAGTTCGACCGAATATGAACTACAATGATTTGCCGAAGATAGCAGGCTTCAAACCGACCATGAGCATAGCGAACGGGCTGAGTGCGCCGAAAGTCATCACTGCTAAGGGCACGGATGGTAGACCGTACAAACAGCTGGTAAGTATCTTTTCCACAAGGGAAGACAAAGCGACTAAGAGATCTTTAGTTCAAGTCTGGCAACGATGACCTACGTCAAGACGCTATCATGGAGCAAGTCTTTGATCAAGTCTCACGACTATTGAAGAAACACACCGCAACGCGCATTCGCAACCTTGGCATACGTACCTACAAGGTTCTACCACTTTCGACTCGCTCAGGTCTCATGGAGTTCGTGCAAAACACAATTCCTCTCCATCTCTGGGTCATGCCAGCGCACGAGAAGTACTATCCCAACGACTACAAGTCGGATCGTTGTCGCAAGGAAATCGGTGCATGCGAACATGACTCACTCACTACGCGCGTCAAGGTGTGGCAGAAGATCGCAGACAACTTCCATCCCGTGATGCGCTACTTCTTGCTCGAGCGCTTTGAAGACCCAGACGAATGGTTTGAGCGCCGTCTCGCATACACACGCTCCACAGCCGCCATCTCTATCCTGGGCCACGTGCTCGGTCTAGGCGATCGCCACTGCCACAACATACTGCTCGACGAGAAGTCGGGAGAAGTGGTGCACATTGACCTTGGCGTCAGTTTCGAAGCCGGTCGCGTGCTGCCGGTGCCAGAAGTCGTCCCGTTCCGGTTAACGCGCGATCTGGTAGACGGTATGGGCTACACCAAGACGGAAGGCGTCTTCCGCCGCTGCTGCGAATTCACAATGGACACGCTACGCGAAGAACGCGAGTCCATCATGACCCTTCTCAACGTCCTGCGCTACGATCCGCTCGTCAACTGGAGCGTGACGCCCACCAAAGCCAAACGAATGCAAGAAGCCAACCAAGACACTTCGCGATCGACCACCGTGGCGCCAGGCGGTACGCCCGCGCCGTCCGGCCAGGAAGACGTCGCAAACGCGGTCGTTGTCCAGCATGAGAGCAACAAGAAGCGAGAGAAGGAGGAACAGGCTGGCGAGGCCGGACGCGCACTCAGCGTAGTGGAGAAGAAACTTAGTAAGACGTTGAGTACGCAGGCGACGGTTAACGAGCTTATTCAGCAGGCGACTGATGAGCGCAATTTGGCGGTCTTGTATATGGGTTGGGCGAGTTTTGCGTAACATAGTTGGATGTTCCTTTGCTGCTTTTTTCAAGTGTAATTTATGTGTCTAATCTAGGTATCTCTCTTTCCTTTCGTTGTCAGGAACTGCTAGTAAGAAGAAAGATAGGTAGATGATCACTACCTACCTACCTTTGACAATACCATTAAAAATTCCAAATCCTAGCCTTTTTTTCTTCCCTGTCCCTGTCAGAACACAGCCTTGCGCCACTTTGCCAGGCAACCAAAAAGGTGAGTATAATCGATTGTCTACCGATCATGGGCGCAAGACTGTATATATCGTCATGGACTCCGGCACCACCCGGATCCGCTCTTGACCTGCATACCTACATCCCTTCTACACCACCCCACCCCACTACCTTACCCCTCCCCACCAGTCCTTCTTTTTTTTACGACAATACAATATAAGGCCCACCGCGCAAAAAAATTCCCCATCTTCTTCCCAAATCCCAAACAAAGGCCTAATGGCCCAATGGCAAGGCGCTTGACTACGATTTCTATCTACCTATGGGTTCAGGTTCAGGTTCGAAAATCAAGAGATTCCAGGTTGTACGTATTTACAATCCCCATTTGTGTGTCTGATGTTCGAGTGTTCGAGTTCTGACTGGTGCAGCGACCCCTGGTTAGGTCACAATGTTTTTTTTGGGTTTCTTGATGGGGGTAGGGGTTGGGATGGTATGTTGATTTTATTGGATTGGATTGGAATAAGGATACGAAATTTCTCTCTTTTTCTTATCGCATCGTATATCTGTCTGTTTTGGTTGCTCTTGATAGATACACTCTCTAACGAATACCAAATTTCCCATCCATGCCATCACAATGACTAGAGGTACAGTCTGACAAGTCTCACTAACACGAACATACATCCCCCCCCCCCCACCAACACCAAAAAAAAAAGACCCCCTGGCTATGCATCTATCCCAATCACGCAGTGCAACAAAAAAAACATCACGGTCAGCGCTTGAACCGTCGCGTCGCTCCCTTTGCTTCTCTCTCACTCTCCAAAATAGACCCCTGCGCCTCGCTAGATTTCGCACACAAATGCAAATTCGCCTCATCAAAATCAAAAATAAAAAGACACAGAAAAATAGCTTCTACCGCACCGGGGGTACTAACTACTACATGTTTCCAGCCTACTAGCCCAATCTCCATGATTTCTCTTAACTCGATATTTTGCTCGATACAAACATGTAAATAAAATAACTCGTTCCCTCTTTTTTTGGTGCGTGCGCGCGGGCGGCCCCCACTCTTCATCGGCGTCGGCGAGACGCGGCGTATTCGGGGCGAAGCGGGTCTCCTCCTCTGGAAGTTGGACGGTTCGCAAAGATTTCGCCCTCCGAGCTTCGACAGGTAATAATGATAAAATGTGTATTCGCCGAAACGGTGACTGGCTGTCGCGTTTGTGGAAGATGTCCTGTTCCAGTAGTAGTGACAAAAGTTCGCTCCGCTTCGGTGCTGCTGCTACTCTGACAAAAAGGATCGTCCAGTCTCCAAATACACCTTCCCATCTCTTTACGCAGCCGCCTCAATCAGCTCATCAACCCGTCAATACAACAAATCCCGACATAACGGTTTCCATCCGCGACGCCGAAGAACAAGCAACTTCGCGGATGCGCGGCTCCCTTAGTCCTAACGCTAGTGTTTGCCGCGCCATGCATGCCCGATAGTGTAGAATCTAGATAACTACCACCTGCCACGGTGGGATGTGAGATCCGAGGAGAAGCCGTCGCGGGGATCGACTCTAGGGGGGCTCAATGCAACCAATGACGAAGGAGGTGATTTCGCTACGCTTGTCCTACCTACGTAGGTGGAAACCCATCGTGCATGCGCCTGTGTTGTTGTGGGAACGTATCGAGGGTACGTACCGTCCGGCATGTATGCCCAACTGCACGACCTAGCGGCCGGGTAAAAAAATAAGACAGATTGATGACTGCAATTAACAGTAGTGTCTTTCATCCAGCGGCAACGCCAGTCCATCTAACTGGCACACCGCTTGCGCCGTGATGGGAAGGTGGTTTGGTAGCGCCAGGCTTTCTTGGCGGTAACCAAATACGTGCCTTGCCGACGGCCTTTGCGTCGAGCTTGCCCACGCGGCGCATATTCATCTCGAGCACAATGACACGTAGAAAGTCGCTGTTCTCGCGCGGCTCGCGCTGACGGACGGTAGGGGCGTCATTGGGAAGCACTCTTCCCGCTTCGGAAACTAGATCCGAGGTGCGTGTGCGGCGTGACTTCGGTGAGGGACCTCGGCGTTCGTATGTCTGCATCTGGATCATCGGCGCATGGGGTTCGGCATCGGCATCGAGCGTGAGGGAGTCGTGGAGATGCATCGATAATTCCGTGGGTGAGACGGGTGCAGGCTGTGGATTCAGGTATCGTCGCAGTTCAGGAGACGGCAGCCCGTCAACGTGCTTTGGCCGCATTTCGCTCGTGAACTTGGGCGACAACAATGAGCGGGTGAGGAAGTCATCCGGCGGGACGCTAGGGGCTGTGAAGTTGGAGAAGGATTTGGCGGCTGATTTGAGTGCTTGAAGTGATGCGGTCAAATTGGACTTGAACGACTTGAAGCGCTCGTTGGAAGGCAACGGCGCGACAGTGCCGCTAATGTCGGCAGCAATAGTCTCCTCGCATTCCTCGGGCCCAAAGTGAAGTAATGGATGGTCCAAAATGCAGTCTTCTTTCGGTGGTGACGAGACAGCCTTCTCTCTGCGCTCGGGCAGCGACTTCCGGCTAACCGAATCCGGTGTGCTGATGTTGTCCCAATGCGATGCAAAAGACGGGCCTTCATAGTCCAAGGAAGGCGGTAAAGTGGATATAGAGTCGCTCGAAATGGACCGCGATGTCAAGAAAGACGACTTCTCTTGCTCTATGCTCAAGAGGCTGCTGTATTCGTCCTCCAACTCGTCCACGCGACCAAGCAGCAAGTCCATCGGCGAGCCCACAAGTGAAGGTGGCGTGTCCGAGTCATCCTGCTTCCACTCCTGTATCAACTCATCCATGGAGATCCGCCTGTCCATGGTACTGCGCGGTCGGCGGCGCGTGGGCATCTTCGGGATGGCGGTAACAGCGAGCAAGGCAGCAACGGCTGGCGGCAAGGCTCTGGGGTCGTGGGTGGTCTGCGGCGTGCTTGTTGTCTGTCTGCCTCCGTACTGGCCCTTCCTCCTAACCGTTTGTGTGGATGTCGCAGACTTGAGCGGAGTGCGAGGCGGGATAATGACAGGCTTGGACATGGTCGCGGCCGGAGCTTGCATAGATTTCGGACCGGCATTCGAAGTGGACACGTCCGTGGCTGTTGTAGATTCTGTTTGCGTGTCCACAGTAACAGGCCGAGGACTTCGCGGAGACGGACTGGATCGCGTGCGCGTGCCCATCTTGTCAGATCGAGAGCTACGCGGTGACGGCGGCGAGGACTGAAGGTAAGGAAAAGACCTTGGCGAGTACATCATCGTCGACTCTCCCCCGTGACTAACACCGGCGACGGCGATCCAGGTACGGGCTTAGGGTGAAATGTGACGTTTGGCCGTCGCGCAGGCCCGATTTCTTTACGTTATTGCTGGTCGGCGATTGGACGGTTCGGCAAGGGGGGCAGGTCGCGAGCAACATCAGGCTGCAGGGTTCACGTGTACATGTGCCGAAAGTGGCCGACTCGTATATGTCTGGATAGATGGAGGGAGGGAGAGTATAGAGGGTGAAAGAGATAGTAGTCGCAGAAAAGGAGGAGGAGGAAGCGGTGGTGGCCGGTGATAAGGACGAAAGCTGGGGGTTGTTCAGGGTTATCGGGCTACGATAAGTAATAGAGCGCAGCGAGTCGCGTGGGCTACTTTTCGCTATCAGACAGCTCAGCACAGCACAGCACAGCACAAGACTCGCTCACAGACCATGTTGCATCCAGGCACCACTCAACATGCTCAACATCATAATCATCAGCCGCGATAATCGCGGGCTGAAGAATTAATCATCACGATCACACTGCTGCGTGTCCTCATCCTCATCCTCTCACCCACGCTGATCACCCTTCCACTTCGGACCAAAAGTACAACCATGGCAATCTTCCCGTGCACCCCAACCCCACCCCCAGTCGTCCTCAAGGATGATCCGTCGCTGCCAGCCTACTCCCTAATTGGCCCTGGCCGCCATCTCCGCCAGCCCTACCGCCCCACGCCCGCCTTTCTTTCTCAAACCAGAAAGCACAACTCACATGTGCACCTGCCAAGAATAGGTTTTTGGTTTCCTGCTGTTCGTAAAAAAGCAGGTCACATGAAGCCGAATCGGACCGAAAGTAGTCACAGCGTCACTTTCACTTTCCCTTCAGGCTCCAAATGCAAAAACGAAAACTAACAGGAGTTCTCATCCTAACTAACCACCTCGCACGACCACCCCCCCTACCAGTAGTAGTAAGCGGCAAAAAACCCATACAAGCAGCAAGTAACAAACAGACATCATAATCACGACACGACACCCGCACCGCATCTATCCAGCCTGTCAGAGCGCCCATCCTTATCTCCTGCACGAAACATGTGTCTCGCATCCGCTAGCCGCTTTGTGGGGTGCATCTTGTCTTTTCCCCTCCAAACGCCAGGTGTGGGACGAAAGTTTATTTCAACTATATAGAGTTCGTGTTCGTGCGTCACCATCGAAAAGGTAGGGAATCGGGACGGGATGAGGAAGGTACGTAGCGGAGGGACTCTCGGGGGATTAAATAAGACATGCCACAGCAACAGCACACAATTCTTTCAGTAGTAGGTATCAAATAGTACACGGTACGGTAGCATGCTGCGTAAAATAAACACGCTGAAACTTTTCTTTGAACTTTGGACTTTAGACATTGCTGTCTTCTCAACATGCAAAATCGTAATAGTACACGTCTTCTTCGCATCTCGCTTCGCTCGCATATGCCGACCTGAAAAAAAAAAACACACACGACAGGGGCTCAAGTATAGTTACCCAATAATGAATACGCCAAGCGCAGCCCATCCACTCCCCTCCACTCCCTTAAAAAAAGAAGAAGAGAACAACGCCATTCACACGCAAACCCAACCGCCCAAGTGAGTAAGAAAAAAAAAGAGAGAATCAGGCAACCCCCGCATCCACTCGGCGCGGGCGGGTCCCCACTCAAGTTCTAAAGTTGGGCACGAAAAGCTCGCAGTGAAAAGCGAACAAAATATGCAGCTAGTCAAGGCCCTCACGCTGCCAACGCTGTGTACGTGGCGAATCTCCCGACCACTCGCGAAGTTGAGAAGGTATGACGATGAGGAGTCGAAGAGAATAAAAACCCCCCCCAACGAGGAGATGCAGCAATGGGATGGATGATGCAGGATTACAAAGTATCGGTAATCAAAAAAAAAGGGAACATGAGAGTCCGGGGTTGGGGCGGTGTAAGGTAGGTAGGTAGGGCAGTCGCTCGTCGTTGTTTGACATGAAGCATGCAAGTCGTTGTTCCCGCGTAGCGCATAGAAAAGGGGTCCAAGTGGAAAGAAAGAAAGAAAGGGCATGAACGTATTTCAGTAACCGTCGCCGTCGTCGGTCCAGCCCGCGTCTGAGCCCTCGAGGACACGCACCATGCGGCCTTCTTGCTCCATCAAGAGCTCACCGCCGTCGACGTTGCGGATGCTGCGAACCTTCTTTCCTTGTACACCGCGTGGGCTGGCCGCATGGCCACCTTCAGGTGTAAAGCGTTTCATCTGCCGTTGGCGATATTTTTGAAAGTCGACTTCTTCCTCGGGAGGCTCATCTGATCTCTCGCTGAACGTTTCCCAGTTCTCGGAGCCTGACTGCATCGTAGCGCCCGTAGCAGCTGTTCCTGTGGACGACGTCTGCGAGATCTGTCTACTGCTAGCAGACGATAAAGACGGTGGCGGGTAGGTAGGCATATAGCCGCCTCGCATAGTGTGGCCATGTGACATGTACGCTCGGTCATCGTACGGATCCTCCGGCGGTACATTGCGGACCATGCTCTCGCTGCGGTCTCCACGATTGAAGTCGAAGCGGTTCACAGGTGTCTCCATTAGGGAAGGTTCCAGAGGCACAAAGAGGTCCTTCATGCGTGGAGGAGGGGCCATTGGTGGAGGCATTTTTCGGAGTGTTGCCGAGTCTTCTCGTGAAGGTGGAGGCGGCCGACGTTCAGGTGAGTTACCCCCGTGTTGCATGTTCTTGAGAGGTGCGCGAGCAGGAATCTTCGATGGGCTTTTCGTGACCGATGCCGACATGGACGCACCGAACGAACCGACAGAGCTGGCGAACGTGCTGCGAGATACACTTGCGCCGAAATTCGAGACAGGCGTCTTTGCTCGACTTGGTGGTGCGCCACGGACGGTACCAGCACGGCTACCGGGAGCAGACTTTGGGGCCGTCACTGGCTTGGTAGGCATACCGCTGTTGGAGGGTGTCTTTGCGCGTGGTGGAGCTGCCTTCGAGGCGGAGGCGTAGAGCTCTTCGAGGTATTGGTTGCCGTGAACCAGGAATGGCCGGCCATATTCGTCTTCCCAATTTTCGAGCGTGTGCTTCAAATCCTGTGATCCTGTTAGCCCTGCGCTTGCTTGAAGAAATGTCCTGTACTTACTGATTCAACCTTGGGCAGCTCCTTCGCGATACGTTTCCGCATCTTCTCCTCGCGCAGCAACTTTCCGGGATCGCGCCTTTCGCCCTTGTTTCCACGAGCCATGAGACGAGTCGCATCTTGGCTCGACTGCTGAAGTTCATCGCGCTCCTTGATCAACTCGCGATGTCGGTCGATCTTCTGGATTATGGGTAGTCGCTGCTCCTTCAGCGCCTCTAGACGCGCAATCTCGGACTCGTGTGCGGATAGTAAAGCGTCGCTGCAGACATCGGAGAAGGCGGGAGTGAAGTCGAGCATCTCCTCTTCCGAGAAGTACAAGGCATCCCACAGCTCCTGGAGCTTGCATCGCGCCTCCTCGACGAACAGGTGGAGGTTCTGGCGTTTCAGCTCGTTCAACCTTGCCAGCTCGTCCTCATACTCGTTGATGGTGCGCAGGCCACATCCGCGGTTGCTGGTCAGGAACTGCTTCTGTTCCCGTTCCTCGATGCCCAGTCGCTCCCAGAGCTCTTCAATGGCGGTGCGCAACTGCCCTAACCGTCGCTCGCGCCCGCGCTTCTCCTCCACCAGTCGCTCCTTCTTCGCCTTGAGCTGTGCAAGATCGTCCTTGTGCAGGCCCAGCTGCTCCGGCGCGTCGCGATGACATTTCACAATAGCGCTGTCGGTTTGCGCCTGTGGTGTTCCGAGCTCGGCCCAGAGCTGGATGATGTCCTGGCAGAGCATCTTGACCGTGTTTATCCGCCTTGCATACTCTTCGTAAACGCGCGTAAACTCGCTGTCCAGGTTGGCGACGTAAGACGGTGAGATGTCGAATGTGGGCGAGACGGTAGCATTGGGGGCCGTGGGCGGGAGCTTGATCTGTACAAAGGACGATTCTAGATGCGACGCGTACGACTCGAGCGCTTCGGCGAGTTTCCTCACCTGCTCGAAGCGCTCCTGGTGCAGCTTGCTGACAGCGTTGTATCGGTCCTTTAGGCCCTGTAGACAGCGCGTCAAGGGATAGGTGACGGCCTTGTCTTCGTGGTCCTCGTAGTTCGGGTTCGGCTTGTTGTCCTCGAGCGACGCCTCCATCTGCCTGATCGTCTTGAGCAAGCGATGTGCCTCTTCTGTCATCTCATGTTTCTCGTTGGTCACCTGGCGCAGCTGGTTATGAAGCGTCTCAGACAGCGCAGAGAAGAGCTACACACGGTCAGCTTATCGCGGGCAATACACCCTTGGTTGCGACGTACCTCTGCTTCGCGTGAGTCGCGCTCATGGCTCGGCACACCGATCTCGTCAAACAGGCCGTGCAGCTGGCTGATGATGGTCGTGACCTGCTGGGCAAGGTAGCTCGTGTCCATGGTGTCTGCGGACCCGCCAGCAGTTTCCTCAAACGCGCATACACTCGGCGTGCAGGCAGTAGTGGGGAAGATGTGCTCGAGTATGAAATGGGTTGTAGGAATGCGCTGTCAGAGTGGATGCGCTGTGGGGAAGCGAGGAATGCACGCAGTCGCAGGAAGCCGAAGAGCGCGTGCAAACGAGGGTAATCACGCCAAATAGCGCTATAATCCCTTTTCCTGGTGCAAGAACTGAAGCGTACAATTCTTTCGAGTTGAAAGCGCGCCGGGATAGAAGGTGATGCAATCCTGAAGATGTGCTGCGATCGAAGTTGCAGGCGGCCTGGTGGTCATAGCCGCCGCGGCGCCGACTATTTTGAGACAACCCGTTGCGAGGGGCAACCGCCCACACGCCATCACGGGAACGCCTGTTTCACAAGAATCATCTCCGCACCACTCAGAGCGGGGTACCGGTCCAACAACTGGATATTTTACTGGTACAGCAAGGGTACTACTGGCATCGTGCATGTCAACATCCACTTCCGTTTGTATCTGTACAGTCAGCACCGACAACAGCATTTCTCGCTCCTCTCGCACCGTAGACGGCAACAGTTATGAGAGATGACGCAACCGTCTGTGCTTTAATTATATCTACTTGGACACGGTACATCCTGGACAGACACACATGACATGAGTTCATCAACAGAGCCCCAACCGTGCGCCGACATCTGGACTCGCATGAAAAGAGTCATGGGCGAGCTAGGTAGCGGTCGGTCCATCCGTTTCGATACTTGTACATTTATTTCCGCATACAAAACACTTGTTACTCGCCCATGTCTCATAATGGAAAAATAGGATACTATCCAACTACCTCCGTCCTTGGGGCAACATGCCCAACAACCTGTCCACCTCCACCGCCGCACTTCCCCCAGCCTTGCCTTTGATCTCCTCCAACAACTCCCTGTCCTTCGCTTTGAACGCCTCCTCACCCGCCTTGACCATCAACCCACACTTGATCCACATCTCCACCCTCTCCGCCACGGTCAAACTTGTACACTTGGGAATGAAAACTGACGCCACCCTGGTGTTACCCGCCGCAAGAATCTCGTTGAAGAACGGTTCCCAGCCAATCGCGCTCTTCTTGTGCTTGGCCGACTCTTCAAGCTCCGTCCAGTGTCGTGCTGCGACGAGGGCGCGGAGTCGGACGTATGTGTATGTTTTGTCGTTGATTTTGAATTCGGACTGTACTTTTTGTGCGCGCTTGTAGTGGCCCTGGCGGATGAGTTGGAATATCGTCTCATTCGCTGAAAGTCCGATATAGGTTTGACCCGGTAGTGAGCCAGCAGGAGCATCTCGTGGTCCAGAAAGATCAGTCTCGAACTGGGTTTGGAGGCGGACAAGTTTGGCTGCGTCATCGATAGCTTGGCGTTGGAAGACTGCGGCGCTGTCGCGAGAGTCTTGGAGGTATTTCGATGCTAGCTTGAGTTTTTCGTGCATAACGTGGTTATCTTGCTGTGCAATGGCCTCGGATAATAGGAGGTTCGAGCCATCTAGTCTCCGGTCATCTTGGTAGTAGAGATCTTTGAGTAGCTCGCGGTCTTGGTCCCAAGCAGAGGATTCGACCAGCGCTGTCGCCACTGGCCGGCTGTTGATGACGCGGAAGAAGGAAGCAAGTGGTAGCTGCTTACGGAGATGCAAGAGGACGTGGTAGATGAGGTCTGTGTCGCCTGACTCAATAGCCTTGTCAAGCGCGATGTTGTCCTCCTTCATGCTGAGAAGCAGCGGAACTTGCTTCCCGGCTCTAGGTTCGTAGTTGAGTAGCTCAGTTGCCAGGCGTACACGACCTTCATCATAAGCTGCCCGTGCAATTTCTTCGAACGAGACCCCGGGCTTGCCGTGAAGCTTCTTGACGATAAGGCTGCAAATTTCCTCTTCAGGGTCAGTGGAAACGCGAACCTTTTGCTGCGCCCAGTGGCCATGAATTTGGTTTGCTGGTAGATGCAAATACTCGGCTATACGTAGTGCCAAAAGATATTCGCTGCGATTTGTGAGTCGCTCAACGAGCTTCTCGGGCGTCATGCGGCGATATTGATCGTAACTGAGCGGCAGTCCAACCTCGTAGAAGCGCACAGCGTTGAGCACGCGTAGTGTATCGCAAGTGTCGACAAAGTCATCAGAGGAGTAGAGGTCCAAGACCGACTTTCCGTACGAAGCAGCCTTGAGTAGCGACTTCTGCCAGTGGATGTTGTATTCGTGCCCAGCGGCCTTGATGCAGGTATCTACCGCCTCTGCCAAACTAGGCCGTATCAACTGTATAAGGTCGTCGGCTTTCGGACTCTTCTGTTCGAGGAGCGACGATGCCTCCAAGAGGTTTGCAGCGGGCGAGTCGGATCCCAGTCGGAACACGTCCACGGCCTCATCCGGCACCTTCTGGATGAACTCGCAAACTTCATTTGTCAACAACCGTATCCCATCGACGTCGGGTATGAGATGCACCCAAGTGTCGTAGTAGAACTTGGTCGCTGCGCTCTTCGGGCCAATGAGGTGCACCTCGTCTTCCCAAGCCAGCGCAACGGCGTTCGATCCACACCACTCCATGTCCTTGGGTACTGTCTTGATCTTGCTGTCGTACTCGCTGAGCTTCTCGCTCCAGTCACCGCTCACCACCCACACCTTGCCATCTTCCGTATAGAAAGCGAGGAACTCGGCGCGCGGGCTAACGCTGATGTGCCTGAATGGCCCAGCATCGAAGTTGCGGTCTTCTGCTTCCGTCGCATCGACCACGAAGAGCGTAGTGCCAATCGCTAGTATGACCTCTACCGAGCGCGACAGCGAGTACGCAGGCGGTATGATGCTCCATGACACGACGGGCTCGGTCGGCGGTAGGGCGAGGAGTTTGGGGCGCGGTTCGGCGTACGACGTGACGGAGATGAGGTGGTTGTTTCCGAGGAGAGCGACGAAGCCGGTGCTGTAGAACTTGCAGGATACTACGCCATGGTCATCCGCGCCATGACCGAGTGTGAAGGGCACGAAGTCGCCCTGCAGGTCGTAGTAGCAGCGCACCGTGCCGTCTGATGTGATCACCAGAAGCTTTTCGTCTTCCGACCATCCCAAGCCCTTGATCGTGCCCTTATCCCACTGCATCTCGTCAGCCTCCTACCCGATATCCCTAGATTTTGGGTAGAGATATCGTACGTTGATGCTCCGTATCAGCTTGCCGGCACAACTGTATATATCAATGCTCGACTTGTTTGCGCCATGCCCGCGGTAGGTATGCAGCTTCTCTTCATCGCGGTAGATTGCTGCGACAGTCAGCTTCACGTCAAATAGTCGTGCATCATCGTCGTCAGGCTGTGGGACGTACCTACCTACAGCACCGCTATACGGCGCCCCCACTACTTTGTAGTTCTCGAGCTCGAGGTCCTGGTCGAAGACAGCTTGGTAGAGCTGCACCTTGCGGTAGAACTTGTCGCCGACCTTCTCCCAATTGGCTGTTGGCTTGGACATGGTGGTACGCAGCTATCGGGCTATCATGGCGCAATGTTGTTGCAGGAGCGTTGGGGTGCCTGGACGAAGCTCCAAGTTGAGGTCATAGCTCTCCTAGGTACCTACCGAGGGACTGGCCGAGGCTTCATACACATATATCCCATCCAGAACAAGCATGTTAAAGAATATCAGTTTGATTATCTTGCATCTATATACTACGAAGCTACCCGCACCTACTGCTAAACCGCGAATGAAACAAAACGCCGTCGCTTATGCATTCACCAAAGGTTCCTGCGCCGTTATCCTGACCATGTCCTATATCAACCCTTCGTACGCCTGGTTCGATGGGATCTAGTTCGAGCATTCCATCTTCAGTTTCCCATGATTTCAGCCAGCGCCTCGCGAATGCCAAACCGTTCTACGTCGCTACCAACCTTCTTTCGGAACATGCCCAAGTCTTTGAGGAACGCCTCGGCCTCATTCTGTATCTCCTGCGCCAACTCATCATGGTCACCTTCATCGTAACCTGAGTCAGAGTCATCATCGCTGGTCTCATCATCATTGGGAGCGGGGACGGGATTCTCTTTACCATCCCCGTCACCCAGCCACTCTTCTTGCTCAAAGTCTGGTGAGCCGAGCTCCCGTGGTGGAGGCAGCACGATCGGGTTCTTGAGCTCTCCTAGTGCGAGTGCAAGATGGCGGCGCAATGAGTCGATCTCTGCGCGTAGTGCTACATTGAGCGGGCGGAGCTCTTCGACTTCGGACGTGAGCGCCTTGATCTTCGCAGCTGAGACTTGTCGGTTCTCTTCCATGAGACGCTGCATCAGCGCAACCTGTCGCTGATACTCGTCTAGTTCGGTAGCCTCCTCCCTCTTGCGCTGACTGGCCGCATTGACGCAGACCTGCAGACTGCGAATTTGTTCCGACATCTCAGCGATCTGGGCGTCTCGCTGCGCAGCCGACATGCAGTCCTGGTTGACCAAGGCACGGGTTCGGATGCGCTTCGCTTGGTCGGCATAGCGGAGTGTTGACAGCGTCTCTTCGTAGTCGGCTGGCGCGATACAGGCCACCATGGCCGTCTTGCTGTTCCCACCAAGAGAGTCCTTCAACAGCCATGTCAAGACCGAGTCGCGGTATGGGACGACTTCGCGTGGCCGTCGCCCTTTGCCACCTTGTCGCCGCGGGTCTGCGAGTGCAGCGATAACGCGACCGAGCGTCGTGAGAGACTTGTTGATCTGGCCTCCCTCCTTCAACCGGGCACCAGTAGCTTCCGTGGACTTTGCGCGCTCGGAACCGGCCAGATCGACGAGACGCATGCGTGCTGTACGCTCAATGGTCTCATCCGAGAGAAGAGAGTGTGTGATTTGCTTGAGGCGGATGGTGAAGACGGCGTGGGAGCGTGATGATGTATCGTTCATCTTGGTCGAGGCAGTGGTGCGGCTCTAGACGGGCGTTAGCATTCACCCAAGGCGTTCGTGTTGCTATACGTACCATATCGCCGACCTTCATCAGGCGCTCGACATCAACATAGCTCTTGACCTCGGCCTCGGTCAGACCCTGCACGTAAACGCCGTCCTTCTGGCTCTCGCGGATCTTGAGGTAGACAGGCGGCGTCGTCCTCGGTGTGAGGAGGTCCCGCACATGCTCGTTGTACACCTCGAAGTAGGAGACCTGGACGTGGTAGTTGGTGTTGGGCGAAGGCTCATGGGCAATCCGATCGAACAGTTCCTCGCATGTGCGTGGAATCAAGCCCGGGTTGTCCGGCGTGCCCATCATGGTGTAACTCTTTCCCGAGCCCGTCTGTCCGTATGCGAATATACATGTGTGGTATCCCGCGAAGTTGTGGTCGAGGAACTCCTCACCGAACGAACGGTAGACGTCCTCCTGGTGTGCATAGTGCGGGTCGCTCTCGTCGTGCGACCAGTAGGAGCGGTCGAAGGTGAACTCCTTGTCCTCGTAGACCCTGCGCGTATTGCTGTCGTCCTCGTTGGGCGCCTGCAACGTCGTCTTCTGTGTTGCGGGATCCATACGAATGAGACATCGTGTGCCCTTTTCCTTCTCTTCTGTGTGTTAGCACATGTCTCTATCAATCGAGTACTGCTACCCTACCTCTCCTCACAAAAGCCCTGCATCGCACCACCACCTTGACGTTGCCGGGGTCGTCGTTCATGGGCGTGGGCGGGGACATGAGGGCGTAGGGTTCGGATGCACGCATCGAAGGCGCCGATGCGGTCGTGTGTAGCGGATACATGGCTGGGTCCAGAAAATTGTCGAGCAGCAGGTAGCAAGCGTCCAAAAGCTGTTGCGATCGGAGCAGGTAGAGCAGGTACATGGGCGGCGTTGGTTGGATGCACGGGTCGCGGCTTCCATGACTCGCGGCCCAGTGTTTGGGCCCTGTCAACACGCCGTTGCTGGGTGCGATACCGGTAAACACGTCACTGCTTGGCACCCCACCGCCTGCGCGCAATCACACCTCGACGCGACCCCAGGGACGATAAGACAACTACACGATGACGGACTCTACCGTTAATAGTATCACTGCTGTGCATACACAGTAGACTTGGTAATGATGATCGCCCTGCTGTTGTTGACGCTGCTGGCCAATGAGAGCCGCGGGGCAGGTAGCGACGAACTAGGTAATTTTCACTCCTCAGGCCGCGATAGGTACACTTACACCAACCACATCGAAAAAGAGACGCTACTTGACAATGCAGGTAAGATATCATTCAAACCATCGTTTTGATTCTAGACATTGAACGGTACGTGGCAGATCTAGAACTCACCAAGTGCTTAATTTAAGTATTGTTCAACAGGCCCCCCACCTTTTATTCCGCGTGGAAAACCGCGGTTTTCGCTACACGCAGCCATGGCCACGGCTGCTGTACTGGCGCTTTTGGACGACAGCACCAGGAAGATAGCCTTTGAAAGCAGCCTAACCAGACTCAAAGCAGTGCCGCGGGGCATCGATACGGATGCTCTCGATATTTGTGTTCGATTGTTTTCTTCACGTGACGCCCCCGTCAGTGAAGCCGCAAGTATCTCGCAAAATTCTACGGCAAGTCACTCAACGCTGAATCCGGACGATGATCTACCGCGTGAAGAATTATGGGACACTGTTTTGGACCGTCTAGTCGACGAACATACTTCTGCTGAACGCCTCTACAAGATCGCCCAGATATGCCTCAACAACGGATCGTTTGCGGCCGCACGTCTCAATACCAAGATCAATATACGTCTTACCAATCTCATTAACGACATATCCTTCGACCAAGAATCCCTCCAGGGCCTAGAGTCTGCGAAAGCCTATCTCGCCTTCTTGAAATGCTCCTTTTGGCTGCCAAGAACCCATTGTTACATCGCCAACCCCGAGTCTCTTCGTCTGATCTCAGCTTTAATCGGTGTCAATGGGCTCGCGGATGCCGTACATGACACTCTTTCTGCCTTCTTTTCTCTGTTGAGAAACAAGAAGGGGCTGGCTTTCGCACGCCCCGATACATTTGGGCAACCTGCAGAACAGTACTCACTGTACCTGAGCCATGATGGCCTCGAGTCGCGCGCATCCATCGTCAATCAGTCTGTCTGGAGTCATTTAAATGCTTTAGACATCGAATGCTTTACATCCAGGTCTGGCAAGATCTTCAGAACATGGTTCCAGTGGATTACGCAAGCGGCGTCCGACGGCCTAAGATTAGAATGCGTAGAAGATGAGCAGTACTGGAAGAAGCTGAGACTAGGGCTCGTCCACGGCCATGCGGATCAGCGCAAGTACTGTCTTGGGATCATTCGGCAATCGTTCCTCGTAACACCAGTCCACATTGATACACCGACGATGGCATACGATGCTAGTAACACGAACCGAGAAAAGTACGATCAGTATACCACTTTGTATGAAACCATCGTTTTGCATCGCTACACTGGGCAGGTGGAAGCTTCCCTTCCGACTCTTACGGCCCTGCTCGGATCTCCCGCGAATGGAATAGCATCAAAGATCACACCCGCCATGGCGACAACATTGCTTGCAGCGGCCCTGGACCCACTAGTCCAGGAAAGTATCAGGAAGATGATCGGGCGCTGGTACATGGATTTTGTTATTGAGGTACGTGGAAAAGTCAATGACGAAAGGTGTGCGGAAAAGCTTTCGCTACCTCTCTAGTAGGTTTATTGACAGCTTTTCAATAGCGCCGTGGGGACATTAGCGGCCATATCAACTTCGTCTTCGAGAAGTTCCTTCCATGGGCAACAGAAGGCAGCCTATTCACGTCAACCTTTACTGCTACACGATCGCAGACAGCGTGTGCTCATGGCGCCGTGCTGGCTACTGTTATCGCTCGATTTGCTTGCAACACCAAAGACAACCCAGCTTTTGTTCCTTCGGTTTTCCACACTGAACCAGAAGCTGAGGTCGACAACCGCAATGGTCGAGCAGTAATTCTTGGTGTTGTTCGCTTCATCATGGATGCCCGCGGTAGGATATTCCAGCCCGCGATTATGTATTTGTTGGATGGTCTTATCAAAGGTCTACAAGAGCGCCGCGCCGCAACGACTTCATCCCAGCCAAAGATGACGTCGTCTGAACTTGCAGAAATTCTCAGTCTTGCGCGGCTTACAGGTTTTCCCGAAATAGCGGGCGACCTGCACAGCGTTTACTGTCGGAAGCTTTGCGATCTCGTAGAGCCTGATCTTGAGTCGATGGAAATACCGACCGACAAATCTTCGCGCGCCAAGTATCAAGATCTGGAGAACCAGGTGGACCATTCCACTTCACCAGAATTCTTCGAGCCGAATGACGGCGGGTTACTATCACTACGGCCATTCTTGGATGAGCTGCGCGAGTCAAAACATAATTGCATACAGGGTCCTGCCTTTGCACCAGCGTGTAAGAGGCTTGTCAAGCTACTCAACCAGATGGAATTCACTTCTGTCGACCAGAACGACTTGCACACTGTCTTGTCAGCATTGTGGGAGGAGGCAGAGATACGCGACTTCGTTAGACCATTCGCCGTTCATCTACCACCTCTCCTCTTCCACCCGACGTGCATACAGGTTTGTGTTAAGCATGATCAAAAAGCAGATGTACCAGCAGATGCATGTCTTAATGATCTTCTTGCCAAAGCCATGCGACGCCTTCATAAGCTGTCCAAGGGCAGGTCTTACGTTCTTGCGGTATTCGCAAGGTCATTGCGCAGAGCCGCATTTACGAATCCCTCGATCATATCAATTCTTCCTTTCGAAAATTTGCTCCTCGATTTCGTCAACGATCCTCCAACAATCAGATCAGAATTCTTGTTTGAGGTCGCAGCTGCAGGACAGCTGGAGCAATTCTTGCCACACAGGACCTATACATCATATTACGGTCTAAGGGAATGGCACGCCTATGCAGCTGTAGTAGATCTAATACGAAGATTCCCGGAGGAGGAAATGGATGCAGCCAAACGCATTCTTGACTGCTTGTTGGAGCCCTGGGAGAGCCAAAAGCCCCCAGTGCCGGTCAAGAGCCCATGGAAGAAGACTTTGCAGCTACAAGTGATGCTGCTGCTAAGTGATTTCTGTATAGCTGAGTCAGATGCGGATGGATACATCGATTCTCTCGTGAAGGCTTTGGTACTCGAATCCTGGCCAAGATACCGCTATTTACTTGAGTGGATCCTGGCCCGTATCTACTATCGATTCCCAGGAAAGTCGTCACGGATCATCGATGAGCTTTCCGACTCAGAGGGATACAAGCCCATTCATGTTGCTAGTCTCATAAAGCTTGGACTCCTTATTGCGCCATACGAGTCTGATGGATTCGTCTTCAAGCTCATGACACAACTCAACGCTTACTCGGCTAGCCCCAAGGTCCAAATCCGACATGAAGCGAATTTTGCGTTCCCACTGGTCTTCGAACTCGCGATCAGCAAAGGATGGAGCAGAATCGCTAATGACCCTGCGTTTGTGGCCATGAACGCTTTTATTCGAAGGCTGGAAAAGTTCAACGCGTCTCCCTGGACGATACGGACATTGAAGCTCGATATCGAGCAAGAATTCAACCTGGCCGGTATCTTCCAAGGCCGATATCTATCCATAGAGTCACCAGAGGAAGAGCTTGTCAGGTACGAAGACTTTGAAGCGCTAGAAAGCGACAGCCACGTCGCCCTGCCGACGGCGCGTATTCTGCTTGGAGAAAAGCCAACAAACCGCTACAACGAGGCACCAGTAGCGCCGCGACAGCTTCTGACTACCACCGACCAAGACACCCAAACCACTCTCCAAACTAAAGCCGGCATCGACTTAGACAATCTGCACCCCGCTAGCGGACCCCCAAGTATGCAACACCAACGTCCTGCATCCGTCATGATGGTCGCGTCACTGATCGACAACCCCACGAATCTCGGCGGTCTCTCACGCATCTCCGAATCCTTCGGTCTCGAAGCTATGTACATCGACGACATTAAGAAAGTCGCACACAAAGACTTCAAAGCCACGAGCGTGCGGTCCGAGAAACATCTAGCGATTCATGAGCTCAAAGAAACAAATGTGCCCCTGTTCCTCATGGATGCGAAGAGCAAGGGCTATGAGGTCATTGGCATTGAGCAGACGGATCGCAGTGGCATACTTGGCCACGCAAGTGTTGGCGTCTTCGCGGAGCAGGGAGCAGAGGACAAGGTTCACCACCAAGACATCGGTTCGCTGCCGAAGCGATGCTGTTTGGTGCTTGGTAGTGAGAAGGAGGGTATATCGGTGGAGGTGTTGGCTGTCGTCGATCGCTGTGTTGAGATTAAGACTGTGGGTGTGACGAGGAGTTTGAGTAAGTTTCTTGATATGATATTTTCACTATTCTGTCCTCGCTTTCCCAGGCTCGCTTGCTGACTTGGAATCCTAGATGTGCAAACGGCGGGTGGAATCGCACTTTATGAATGGTGGAGGGAGTGGGGGCGGTAAGTGAAGGTAAGAAATGAGTTCAGTCGCACACCGATATGTCAAGTGTCCAATGCGGTTGCTGGGTTGAGGAATTGATGGGTTGTGGGCGTGGGCATCATGGTGGTTGTTTGTTCTGTTGCCGGGGTAGATCGAGGTATTCTGTTTTAGATGACGTTTGTAGATTTGGACTTGAGTGGAGGGATTATAGGTTGAAGGAATAGTTTAAGTAGACACCAAGATGCAGGTATGTATATTCAAGTCTGTCAACAGGAGCGAGACAACGCAGTGCATTTGCGGGGTACATCGTCTGCACGATGGTATTTATGGTGCGAATAGAGACTGGGATAACTTGGAGATGCTTTCCTACGCAGAAGAAGTGGAGATGGACATGCTTGGTATTTCAAGCTGGATCACGTGCCTTTTCGAGTAGGATGGCTTTGCGTCTTCTAGGTTCTTCTGACCTTCCGCTCCTAGAGACCACATCGCACGGCACATCGTCACTAGTCGTCTAAATTGAATTGATACAACCTTGTGCAGAGCGGTACAATTCGCTCTTAAGCCTAAGGCATGCAACGCCCCGCCTTTCTCCGCCAAGCGTCTCCGCCAAGTATCGCGAAACAGGACGCGAAACTCAGATTCTCCTGCGCGACTTTCTACCACCCCTACTGCTTTCCAAGATTCCGGAAAGGAGCCCAGCTATTTTGACTCGGGCTGAGCGTCTCGGTTTCAAACAAGCAACAGGTTTTTCCATTTAAGCCTTTTGGCGTCGTGCACTGAAGCTCGCACAAGCATTAGGACGAGCAAAGCCGGACGCTAAGATGGATTTGTCACCAATGCGAAACTGACTGCTCATTATGCTTTGCGTAGCCGTGTAGAGATATAATGACACCTTTGCCCATTGTTCATATTGCTCGAATGGAACCAGACTACCTCATCAAAATGCCTTTTATGCACTGCAAGGGTGCAACGACGCTCGGGCACACATTCAGGTAAGCTACCCTAGGCATTCGAAGTTGGCAAAGGCTGAACGACTAACCAGAGGCAGAAACTTTGATCAAACCATCATCACAGTCAAAGTTGGAGGCAAGGAATACCCCGAATCGTTCAGCTGCCATCGCGAACTACTACGACGATGCTCGCCATACTTCAATACGTGCCTAGAGGAGAAGAGTGGATCACCCTACAAGAACTTGGGTACTACGCTGGAGCTCGACGATACAAGCCCGGACGTTTTCGACGCCTTCATGCTCTGGTTGTACACGGGCTTCATCCCACATCATCTCATCGAGGGTGGGAAGGAGATTCATCCTCCAACTCATGCCATCAATGCCAATGGAGACAGCACGACGTCAGGAGAGCAAACTGACAGCGAGGATGTCGATACCGCATCATGGGGCATTGCCCTGGAGGATCACGATACGTCAGGTGATGGTTCACCAGCCAACGGCGAACCGACCAGCAGTCCTTCTGTAACCAGTGCCGAGAAGGTAGCTGGCGACAGCGAAGCCGAAAAAGCGATCGTGGCAACAGCTCGCAATCCGGCGGAGAAACCCGAGATACCCAACGAGACTCTATGTCCCTGTTGTTCACGACCGTACAAATGGCGGGGCTTGGAAGGCTTTTTGGAGCGCCGGTTCATATCGCTCTACGTGTTTGCTCACCGGTACTCCATTCCAAGGTTACGCCGCGCGGTCATCTTGGCCTGGCAACACAACGACGAGATTCTGCAGGTCATGCCCGACCACGGCAACGTCATCGCCGCATACGAGAGCCTTCCACCAGATGCACCGCTTTGTCGCTACTTCCTCGACATGTACTCTGTGTATTGGAACCCGGATCGTGACGATGAACGCACCATAGCGCTTCGGAGTCAGCTGCCGCAAGCGTTTTTGTTTGAGCTCGTCACTATGCTAGCGAGAGGTGAAAGACCAAAAATGGAGAAGGAGTGGTGCGAATTTCACGAGCATGAGAGTGAGGAGGAGAAAAAGGCCTGCTTGGATGGCTTGGCCAAAGATCCGGTAGCTAGCAAGGCGCTGAGGCGGATCAAAGATAGTAAGGGATGGAAAGGCTTGGTACTCAAGAAAGGAAAGAGATAAAAAAAGTGTGACGGTTGCCTGCATCGGATGGTGGTGTTATTAGCGTTTAGGCTAAGATTCACTAACGTATTCCACCATCGAGCTGCCCAACCCATCGAACCGCCCAAAATTCCTTGGCACGACGAACTTAACTCACGCATCTTCAATTTCATCGCTATCAAACAAGGAGCCTACGTACGTCGTGCTCACATCTGATTCAGAAGATGCCTCTGTATCCTTTTTGCACGTTCGCGCATTGTGCCCTGTCCCGCCGCAGTTCCCACAGCGCCGTAGAGCTGGTTGGGCTCTTTCATGATCACCACTACTACGCGCCTTCTTTGACCGCTTAGCAGCCACAGCGGCCTCAGTAGCTACCTGAGATGCTGCCTCGCCATACTCTATAGTGCCACTATGCTGGACCCGCTTCCTTTTGCGCGTTTTTCGCTTAGTTATTACTGCTAATTGCTCTTCAAGCTCATAGATCCGAGCAGCTTAAAGCGCGTTTTAGTGCAGCATTAGCTTACTACCTTTTATAAGCTGGGAGAAGCCAGCCTGGGCTGTAACAGGCGAGCGAGTAAAAGACTCGCGTACAAGCTTTGACTAAGATTCAAACTCGTGAGTATTGCTTGGAGTCTTCGACTGCCACGGCGTTTCTAGGAGGAGGGGTTCTGGCGGGGTACGCAGTCGCACTTCAAGGCGATCCAACACGACCTGCGCGTTGATAGGGACTAGCCCTGTTGCCTCAAAGGCCTTTCGACAGTTCTGCTCTGCAAACACGTCGAAAAACGCGTCCTTAAAGGCGGGGAGGAAGCCTTCCTTGTTGATATGGAAGACGCGTCGGCGTGCCAAGTCTCTGACGCGTTGGGAGTACTTGCGCTTCAGCGGCGAAAAGCAGACCACGTCAAGCGGCTGGAGGATGTGCGACGAGTGAGGTGGCATGCAGAGGGTCAGGATCTTATTTTCGAGGCAGTAGTCCTTGAAATCCTAGTTAAGGTGGCTCTCATGGCCGTCCAAAATGAGCAGCCTGTACCCCCCCACCTAACGCGCCTTTGTATGCGCGTTAAAGTGCTTCAACCACTCTAGACCAAGCGCGTTGTTAGTCCAGCCGTTCTCGGAGACTGAGAGCTTCCAATTGCGCGGTATATCTGCCTCCTCGTACCACGCTGAGATGTGGACGCGTCCCTTGAAGATAATGAAGGGCGGGGTCGCGTACCCAGCAGCGCACACGCTCT